>JBBMOI010000003.1:300000-717500 GCA_038088405.1 Porites divaricata
CGAAGTTCTTGCTTTTCAAATTTGCGTTTCCCCCTTTATTACTGGCTTTCTTCTCCCTGGGTCTCAAACCCGTTTCCGGGTGAGGCAATATGCAGACGATACGACCACCTTTGTTAAAAATATTTCGTCTTTAGTCCAATTATTTAATGTCATTCGATTATATGAGAGAGGATCGGGTGCTAAGTTAAATATTTCTAAGACTGAGGCAATGTGGCTTGGCGCGTGGAGATCACGCGAGGACATGCCCCTTGGCCTCACATGGGTTAAGAAAATGAAAATTCTAGGGATTTGGTTCGGGGTTATCCCTGTCGAACAGGATAACTGGGCATCTAAGGTCAGTAAGCTTGAGAAAGCTGTTAATTTGTGGAAGTCTCGATCTCTCTCCTTTATAGGTAAATGTATGATAGTTAATGTGGTCGGTTTATCAAAATTCTACTATTTAGCACGAGTGCTTGTTATACCCGAGTGGGTTATCTGAAGGGTTAACCAAATTATCTGGCCTTTTATCTGGGGCTCCAAAATTGAAACTGTTTCGCGGAGTTCCTTTTATTGTAGTATTTCAGTTGGGGGTCTCGGCCTCAGCAACGTTTCCCTTAAGTGTGATGCCCTTAGAGTGTCTTCACTAGTCGCGACTATCAGCGATCCTGACGATAAGAGTTTTTTTCTGTGTAAATGTTTTGTAGGTTGGCAGTTAGCCCGATTAAGGCCTCAATGGTTCTCTCTAAGGGATAACTCTTCTCCCCATTCCTTCGAGCCTACTCGCTTTTATTCTTCTTGTGTTACAGTTCTCTCACGTCTTGATCCGTGTCTTTCACTATTTACGACTACGGCTATTTACGCCGAACATAATAAGTCTTCTTCCCCTCCCTCTTTGCATCGCGTGTGGGTCCCTTTCCTTGGCCCGGACTTCTCTCTGAAAGATCACTGGGACAAGGTGAGGGACTCTCTCTGCGACAACAGTATTAAAATTCGCGACTCCCTGCATAATTGGTGATACATCAGATCTGATAAGTGTGCGGTCTGTAATAGAGAAGAGACTATTGATCATTGTTTTTTAAACTGTTCCCACTCGAAAAGAGTCTGGTCTCATTTTGGGCCCCTAATCTCGCGGTTGTTAGGCTCTAACCTTCTCGTTAATCTTCTCACTATTTTCTTCTTTCGCTTTAGTTCGAGCCCCAAGCAAGATCTCATTGCGCGCTTCATTATTAAGCACATTGTTTATTCGATGGTCGGGACGATTCATCCGCAATCGTTAAGTTCGTGTGTCATTCAATTAAAAGGCGTGTCAAGCTTGACTTTCACCGCCTCCCCAGGGGGATTTTCTGCCACACCTGGGGTGATCCGCGTTTCTGCTACATCCGTGATGAGACCTTGTTTTTCGCTTTCTAATTTTCCTCTCGTTTTTTTTTGCCATTGTAAATAGGAAATTGTCACTAGTCACCTCATAATTAGGATTCTGAAATTAGTTTAGAGAGAACCGAAGTTTATTAAAGGATCTTTTTATAATAAAAAAAAAATGTTCTTATCAGCTTAATATCTGATATGCTGCTCATTGAGCAGCTCATATATTAAACTGATTTTTGGAATTGGGCTGTGGAAAGGAGGCTTGCCTCGTCCCATTATATTTTAGAGGGAGATTTTAATTGCGTACTAGATAACGGCCTAGACCACAATACTCCTCCCGCTGCAAACAGTGATGCGAGTAAAACTACACTCCACTCACTCATTTGATCTGCAAATTACAATGCGAAGATATTTGGCGATTGCATCATCCTGATGAGAAAGTTTTCACACATCACTCGCACTTCGGCACAGCCGTTAGAATTGATCGCTTTTATACTTCTCGCCTTTTTCACCACGCTATCATTTCCTGATATTTCTCCCTGTCCCCACACCGATCACGACCTAGTAACCGCTTCGTTTGTTTTTAAAGCCATTTTTCTCGAAAAAAGTGCTTTGTACTTTCACTGCAGTTTACTTTCAGCCAATTTCTTTCAGCAACTCATTCAGAACTTTTCGATCAACTGGCACGAAGCGAAAACTAATTTTCCTGATCTTGCTACCTGGTGGGATCGGGCAAAAGAGGAAATCAAAGATTTATCTTGTAATTACTCCGCTAACAAATTTCGTGTACAGCAAAAAGAATTAAAAGATAGAAAGAAAAAATTGTGAAATGCTCAATCAACACAATCAATTAAATGAACTGATTCAGTCCCAGTCTATTCTTGCGCCTGTTTTGGCGGGTGTCCCGCCTATTTGCTTACTGGTGCGCGACATTGATGGTGAGTCGGACGACGAATTTACAGACGCTAGCGAACATCCTGCGCATGCGCATCATCTTGTTGAAAATAATGTAGTAATTAATAATGAAATGAGTAATAATGAAGTAGTTAATAGTGTTGTAGTTAATAATACTGCAGTAGATATTAATGTAGTGGAAACTAGTGTAATTACAAATGGAAATGAAAATCAAACTAAAAACAAAAATGAAATTGAAATGAATGAAATTGAAATTGAAATTGAAACTGGCAATGAAATTGAATGGAGCTCCTCTGTGAGTCTCCTCTCTCAAAGCAGTGGTGGAAATAAAAAGAAAAGTGAAAATGAGTTGGAAAGGGGAAATTTGGTCGATCCAGGCAGCTCTTCTCTGGGCTTTTCCCAGGATAGTTTTGGTAACGTTGTCGAGCCCAGGAGCTCTGCTTTGGTTTCCTCCGGTTCTTTGGTGGTGGCCTCTGATGTTCGGAAGCGCCCTCTTGTGGGTGATGGTGATAGTGCGGAGGGTTCTGCTCGGCGGTCTAAGCTTCCGGTGAGGAGGGCTAGAGTCGTCGGAAAGGTCCACCCCCCGCTCCGCCTAGCCCCCATGTGTCTAATATATCTCGAAGCCTCAAGAAGGCTACTGCGGAGTGGTCTCGCCTTGCTAAACGTTCTTAGGGCATACCCACTTCCTCCCCCTTATGGCTGCTCTTGCAATTGTCTCCCTAAATGTGAATGGTCTTCGTTCGGTTGATAAGCATGCCGGGGTCCTTCGTTGGCTGCAATCTTTGCCTCGGCTGCCCGATGTCGTTTGTCTTCAGGAGACACGTGCCTCAGAGGAGGAATGTAGGTTGTGGTTTTTGGTGACTGGGTTGTCATCTGCCGTCTCCCCTGGTTCTCGTCATTCGTGTGGTTGTGTCCTGCTTTATCGTCCTCACCTGACCTTTGTGCGTGTCTGGCGTGATGATGTGGGTAGGTTTTTGCTGTGTGAGTTCTCCTTCCGCTCCAAAATTTTTTGTGTTGCTTGTGTTTACGCTCCGAATAGGAGTCCTGCTCGGGACGTGTTTTTAGATGAGGCTGGTGATCGGATTGACCCGTCGATCCCAACACTCCTTTGCGGTGATTTTAATACTGTCATTGACATGGGCCTCGACAGATCCGGGTCTGATCCGCTGGATACCTCCAGGGATAGTTCCTTGGCCCTCTCGCGGTTGCTGGATGGTTGTTGTGTTGTTGACGCGTGGCGCCTCTCCCACCCTGGGGCTCACGCCTTCACACGTGGTTGAGGCCGGATGGCGCCTTTGCTTCGCGCATTGACCTCATTGGCCTTCCGGTTGTGTGGGCTCCCGCTTTGGTCTCTTGTGACATTGTCCCATGCCCTTTTTCTGACCACTGTGAGGTCCTCCTTTGTACCGGTGTCCCGGATTTGCTGGAGAGAGGTCCGGGACTGTGGAAGCTTAATGTGTCGGTTTTATCCAAGGATGACTTTGTTGTGGCGGTTTCATCTTTCTGGTTCCATTGGCATTCACGCAAGGGGTCCTTCCCCTCTATTGTTGATTGGTGGGAAAGAGGCAAGTCTCGGCTAAAAGGCCTAGCCATCACGTACTGTAAGGAGCGTGCTGTTCGTAAGCGGGCTCGCCGCGAGGTTCTTCATTGACCACCTGAAGGGCCACGTGGATCGGGGCATTGTCTCCTGTTTGGGTCCCTATCAATCTGCTCTTGCTGAGCTTGAGCGTTTAGATGTTGCGGAGGCTGAGGGGGCTAGAATCAGGGCAAGAATCCGTTGTATTGAGGAGGGGGAGGCCTCCACGGCTTTTTTCTTTCGAAAAGAGCGTAAGCAGTCCGCTGACCGCTGGATCCCTGCTCTGCGGGACCCTGAGGGTGCGGTTCATTTCGATGTCCAGGGGATCGGCACTGTCTTGTCAGATTTTTATACGTCCCTCTTCTCGGAGGAGCCCTGTGATCCGGTTGCTCAGGATGAGCTCATTTCTAATGTATCTTCTTCTTTATGTCCTGGGCAGGCTTCTTTGTGTGAGGATCCTCTGTCTTTGGAGGAATGTTTTACTGTGTTGAAGGGGATGACAAGGGGAAAAGCTCCGGGCGTTGATGGTCTGCCTACGGAATTCTACCTAAGATTTTGGGACGTGCTGGGTCCCGACCTGGTTGAGGTTTTGAATTGCTGTTGGGGTAGAGGGTATTTGGCTAAGAGTCAGCAGCGTGGGGTCATTTCACTCATCTTTAAAAAGGGAGATCGGCTTGACCCCCATAATTGGCGCCCTACTTCTCTTCTGTGTGTTGATTATAAGATTACATCGCATGCCATTACGGGGCATCTACTCAAGGTTCTTCATCTGGTTGTTAATGAGTGCCAGACCTGTGGTGTGCCTGGGCGTTTTATTGGTGACGGTGTGGCCTTCCTTCGGGATGTGGTTGAGTATGCTACAGCGTGTGATGCTCCTGTTGCTGTCCTCTCCCTGGACCAAGAGAAGGCATTTGATAGAGTTAACTGGCCTTTTCTCCGTGCAACCTTGGCCAGGATGGGTTTTGGGCCCTCATTTATTAGTTGGGTCAATCTATTCTTCGCCAGCCCCCAGAGTGCCGTTAAGTTAAATAGTCACATGGCGCCTTTTGACCTCTTTCGTGGCGTCCGTCAGGGCTGCCCCCCTTTCGCCTCTGCCGTATGTTCTGTATGCAGAGGTTTTTGCTTGTGCCATCTGTGCGAACCCGCGGATCGTTGGTTTGTCTCTCCCTGGCTGCTCTACCCCCTTGCCGGTTATTTCCCAGTATGCTGACGACACGTCTTTGGTGGTTACCACTGATGATTCCATTGTCGAAGTTTTTCGCACTTATGCTGTTTTTGAGAGGGGTTCCAGGTCTAAGTTGAATCTTGGGAAGTTGAAGGGGCTTTGGCTCGGCAGCTGGAATGGTCGGTCGGACCAACCTGTTGATCTTGCATGGACGTTGGATAAGTTGAAGTTGTTGGGGGGTGTTATTGGTCCTGGGGATGTAGTGGAGGACAATTGGCATCCTCGGATTGTCACCGTGGAGAACGTTCTCCAATCCTGGAGAGCGCGGACTCTGTCTTGTCAGGGCCGGGACCTGGTTGTTAATGCGTTGGCCCTCTCCCGTATTTGGTACGTGGCGTCCCATTTCAGTGTGCCTTGCTGGGTCATTCGGGAGTTGAATTCCTTAGTATTTAAGTTCTTCTGGAAGGGCAAGCGGGAGCTGGCGGCGAGGGGGGTTGTTGTTCAGGACCCCCGTTTCGGGGGTTTCTCGGTTGTTTCAGTGCAATTTAAAGTTTGGGCTCTGCTGGTTCAGTGGGTTCGTCGTCTGGGTACGGGCTCGGTTTTTTGAGTATCACACTGGTGTTTGTCTTAGTTCCTCACCGCTGGACGTTCTGTCACGCCCCGTATTGGAAGCCCTGTATTTCGGCGGTAGAGAATACTCTCCTCTCTTGGCGCCAGCATATCTTGTCCTTTCATGGTCGTGCCCTTGTGATTAATGCGTTACCTCTGTCGCGGGTGTGGTATGTGGCTTCCCTCATCCGCATGCCCCCTTGGGTCTTTGGCGAGCTTCTGCAACTCGTCTTCAGTTTCTTCTGGAAGAACAAGAAGGATCTCGTCTCACACTCAGTTGTTGTTCAGGCTCCTTCTGTTGGAGGATTTTCTGTTGTTGATGTCAAGTTAAAAGTTCAGTCTTTGTTAGTCCAGTGGGTCAGGAGGCTCGTTCCTGCGCAATCCAGCTGGTCTGTTTTTGTGCGTTTCTGGTTCTATACTGTCTTTAACTCCTCCCCTGTGGAAGTGTTCTCTCGGCCCTTTGCTTTTAGCCCTCGTGCTCTCCCCCCGTTTTATCAGTCTTTGTTGATGGCTCTTTCTCTCGATCTAGTGAATAGGCTTTAAAAAGTACTCTCTGTAATTCTGAGCAAAGATCAAACCTGCGGCATTCCGGGCTGGAGTATCTATGAGAATTTATTTCTTCTCAGGGATACTTTAGATTACGTTAACCACAAACAGCTTTCTGCTGTGCTAATTAGTCTGGTCCAGGAGAACACCTTTGACCGTGTTAACGGCTTCCTACAGTGCGTGTTACACGTTTTAATTTTGGCCCGAATTTCAGACAATGGGTGAATATAGTTTACATCGATATTCACTCTTGTGTGTTAAACAACGCCTGGCTCTCGGCTAAAATTAATTTGGAACGGGGAGTGCGACAAGGTTGTCCGCTTTCATCATTATTATACTGTTTGGTGCCAGAAACGCTAGGTCAAGCGATTCCCCACTATCAAACTATTCAGGGAATTCAAATCCCTGGAGCAAACAATAAACAGAGTAAGGTCTCGCAGTATGCCGACGACACTATGAGGCTCTGGCTCTCACCTTAACGCACAAAAAACTGAGGGCTTGTGGATCAGCTCCAGGGCCGGTAAATATAACTTGGACTACAGACAAGCTTAAAATCCTCGGTGTTTATTTTGGCACTTCTAATGTTCAGCATGCTAATTGGATTGACCGCGTAAATAAACTTGAAAACCGACTTAACCTCTGGAAATCACGCATGCTATCACTAAAGGGCAAATCACTAATTATTAATTCTATTGGCCCTTTGGGACTTAGGTATACGGCCACAGTTCTTGGCATGCCGGACTGAGATACATTCCAACAGGGGGTCAAACAGCAGAAATGAGGAAAAAATTGCTCGAAAACTAAAAGAAAAGAGAAGCCCACAACACGGGGTATTCCCAGGCAGTCATCCATCCAAGTACTAACCCCGCCCGACAGGGCATAACTTTGGTGATCAGACGAGAACATATGTTCTCCCTGTGGTATGGTCATAGGTGAGAGAGGGGGTAAAATTTTAATTCTTATACCGAGTATGGTGAACATGTAAGCAAGGCACTTGACGTTCATTACCCTGCTCAGGCAACCCTGACCTTCAAAACAGGTTACGTGCCCTTTGTCATGGTCTCGCATTGTTGATTATCCCACTTCGCCTTCTGAATCCTTACCTATGAACACTGAAAACACTGACACTATGGAAAACACCGAAACCGAGAACACTGAAACTGGGATTAGTGACACCACTGGAACTACTGACAACACCGAAAATCCTGCCTCTGGCAATTCTGACGATTCCATCACCGAAAACACAACTTCTGATCTTCCCGTTGATTTACCTTCTACGAATTAAACTGAGAACACCGAAACTGACCCTACTGGAACTACTGAGAACACCGAAAATCCTGCATCCGACAATTCTGACGACTCCATCACCGAGAACACAACCTCTGATCTTCCTGTTGATTTACCTTCTTTGAATGAACAAGATATGGAACAAGATTCTAGCGACTCCACTTTACTGGACGAAACTTATTCTAGCACAACTGAAGAACAAACTATGGAACTTTTCCCTGAAACACCACCTTCACGCCCTTCAGCTAATGGTCGCAAACCCACGAAAATCTCTCACACGTTTATTCCTCCTCGACAACCGACCGCTCCCAAACTTGTTACTGGAAAACCCGCTCATGAACACTCGCCCGATTCTGATGATTGTCCTGCTCCTAAAAAACCGAACACTGGTAGAACTAACAAACACAAACATGGTAAGAAAAAGAACTGATTTATTGTGACTTGTTAAAATCAAGACTTGATTTTAACATCTCGTTTTTTAAGATCCCTATTTCTCGCTTGTCTCCCTGCCATGTTTTTATACCCTCTAATTTAAATATTCAGAGCTAAAATTTCGACTTTGAACATCCGTGGTTTTGGTGACGATGCCAAGCACCAGGCTATTTTTGATTTTGCTAAAAATTCACACGCTGATTTTGTGTGCTTGCAAGAAACTTTAGTGAGCGATTCTCTGATTTCTGCTTTTCGTTCTAAATGGAAAGATCCTAGTTTTTGATCTCCAGCCTTGGGTAAACAAGGCGGTACTATTATTTTAGTTCACGAAAATTCTGATTTTGAAATTAAAAAGTGGCAGCGAGATTCTTCAGGCCGTATTGCTAGCATTTTAGCGAGTTTAGGTGAACTTAATTTTAATCAGGTTAGTATTTACGCTCCTACGAATTTAACTGAATGGAAATGCTTCTATGAGAATTTACATGATTTCTTCTTTCCGAATGCTTTGAAAATTATTGTTGGTGATTTTAATTGTGTTGAAACCGCTTCGGATAAACACGGTGGGGTTTTTTCCCAAGCCAAAGATTTGACTGACTTTCGTACTCAATTTAAATTGATTGACATCTGGCAAAAACTGCATGGCTGTCAAACCGAATGTACATGGTTTAACTCGGGTAAACCCATCGGTATCAGATTAGACCAATTTCTGATCGATCCTGATTGATCTGCTAATGTTAAAACTTGTGAAATTGTCCCTTTTGTGCTTTCGGATCATGATAGTGTTCACTTATCTCTCGATCTCCATGATGTTTACACACGTGGTCCTGGAATTTGGAGGCTAAATTTACACTTGCTCAAAGACGAACTTTTCTGCTCAGAAATTTCTGAATTAACTTCATCCCTTAAGGATATGGCACATAAGTCTCCAGGCCCTGGTGGCCTTTCTCTTGAATTCTATTTAACTTTTTGGGCTCGTTTGGGCCCAATATTAGTTCGGGTTTTTAACCTTTGTTACAGTAGAGGAGATCTATCGCTTTCAATGAAAGAAAGTGCAACTCGATTAATTTTGAAATTAATTTCAAAAATTAATTTCAGAAATTTCAAAAACTTATAAGGCGCAAATATCTATATAAATATATTCAAATGCGAAAGGTGACCGTAAATGTCTTAAGAATTGGCGTCTGATATCTTTGTTGAATGTTGATTATAAAATTTGTTCTAAGGCATTGTCTCTCCGTTTATCTAAAGTTTTAGGTTCGGTTATTAGCACTGATCAAACGTGTTCTGTCCCTGGTAGATCAATCGTTTCAAATTTAACCCTTCTTCGTGATACGCTCGATCACGTTTCCTGTACTAATGAGACTGCTATTTTGGTCAGCTTAGATCAAGAAAAGGCATTTGACAGAGTTGATCGTTCTTTTCTTCTTAAGTTATTAAACCATCTTGGCTTCGGCCCTAGTTTTTGTCAATGGATAACGATGTTATATAGTGGTGCATTTATGGGTATAATTGTTAATGGTTATCTGTCTGATAGAGTAAATTTGTGTAGAGGTGTTTGGCAGGGTGGCTCTCTGTCGCCCATGCTCTACATTCTCTGTGTTGAAGTTTTGGCATGTAACATTAGGGATGCTTCTGATACCATTGGGTTTTCTTTACCTGACGCTGATGGGTGTCAGTTTAAAGTGGGTCAATACGCGGATGATACAATGAGTTTTGTTAAAGATACCCGCTTGCTTCACGCTCTCTTTCAGGAGATCTGTTTATACGATCGGGGTACTGGGGCCAAGCTCAATCTGTCTAAGACTGAGGCAATGTGGCTTGGCTCTTGGAGAGGTTGCCCAGATCAGCCCCTTGGGCTGATCTGGGTAGCTAAAATGAAGATTCTTGGTGTTGTTTTTAGCTCAGGTCTTTCTGATGTATGTGTAGATAACTGGGAACCGCGTCTTTCTAAGCTTGAGATATCGCTTAATCTCTGGAAGTCGCGGTCCTTATCTTTAATTGGTAGATCTTTAACTATTAATACTTAAGGAATCAGTAAGCTAATTTATGTCTTGCAGGTTCTTGTGCCACCGCGATGGGTCGTTGATCGCTTAAATAAGCTCATTTGGCCATTTCTGTGGGGTTCCAAAATTGAAACTGTTAGCCCCCATATGATGATGACGACGAGCTGGTCACTGAAGAGGCGGATCCTGACTCGGATGATTCTGAGACTGAGGCTGACGAGATCACAACAGCGCCTTCCCTTTCAGAAAACGATGCCCTGGCTGCTGCTTTTAAGAAAACGCGTAAGAACGTTAAGAAGAGAGTAGGTGACCGCTTGCCACAGAGGGGTGCTTCGGATCCTGGCCCTCCTGTTAGGAAGGCCATCCAACCGACCCTCATAACATCGCGGAAAGCTGGTCCGAAATAACTAATGTTTAACTTATAGTAGTGTTCTCATTAACTTACCTTCAAGCTGTTGACCATTAACTCACGCGGTTTTACTGCCCACAAATATGACTTGATTTTTAGTACACTGGCGTTCATAGTGTTGACATCCTCGCCGTTGAGGAAACGTTGATTTCTGATGAATCTACGTTTAAGGAGTTTACTTCTTAAGGTTCTCGTTTTTGTTCTCCCGCTAACGGGAAATCCGCGGGTGTTGCTGTCTTTTTTCCGAGCGTTTTGATGGTCAGTTAGTTTCCTGGAAAAGGGATACTGAGGGTAGAGTTGTAAGTCTTCTCGTTAGTCATGGTGAATGTAGGTTTAATGTTGTTTGCACTTATGCCCCTACTCAGCCTTCGCAGCACAATTCCTTCTTACAATCTTTTCATCATTTTTTTTTTGCGAACGCTAATCTGATCATTTGTGGGGACTTTAATTGCTATGATAGTCTTCGCGATAAGCTCGGTGGTAATCCTGTTCTCTCGAAAGAGCTTCCGTATATCAAATCACATTTTGATCTAATCGATGCATGGCGCTTTCTTCATCCCCACATATCCCAGTTTACGTGGTTCAATTCTGACCTGTCGATTGCTAGTCGTCTTGTAGCCTGATTCTCAGACGTCTGAGGTCGTTCGCGGTTTTTTTCGCTTCCCTCCCTCTCCCGTCTGATATACTCTGTGTGAAGTCGTGTTCATGACGTCAGAGCAATTGTCAATTTTCACCAATCAGAGCGCGTGTACCATATTACGAGAAGTGTGGAATGTATGGAATGTAATTTTACACTCATTGAGTCAAATCAAAATGGCGGAAGAAGTGGAAGGTTTCGATTCAGCTGTGCAAAACGCTTGCCAAGTTTTTGGCGTAGAGATACTGTTCCCCGAACAGTTCAAAGTGCTCAAAACGTTTGTTTCTGGTACTGACGTCTTTCTAAACTTGCCAACGGGGTTTGGAAAGTCTCGTGTTCCAGATGGCTCCGTTAGTTCACGCCGAGTTATCATGAGGCCGCGATGGATTTGCAGCGAATCCAGTAATAATTATATCCCCTCTAGTGAGCCTCATGGAAGATCAGACAAGTTACTTACGGAAATGTGGCATCTCAGCGGGCTCTATAGGAGAGGATATGGTACTTGATTTGAGGATTGAGAAAGGGGAGTGCTGCGTGGTATTTTCTTCGCCAGAATCCTTACTAGGAAATGGTAGGTGGCAAAGCATGTTATCTTCCGACGTTTACCAGAAGAATTTAATTGGCATCGTTGTGGACGAAGCACATTGTGTTAGCCATTGGTAAGCAATATTTTTGACGTTTTAATTTGGTACCCGAACAACTTTAGGTCTATCATAACCTTAAGCGAGAGAAAAATAATTGTAGCAACGATAGAACAATAGTGAGCTTATCTGAGAGCAGAGTGCTTCACAACCTTCCACACAAACATACATGCAAAGAAAGAGGGCACTGTCATTTTTGCTTGTTTTCTACTTTTATAGGGGGACTTCCAAGAGTCAAGAGGCAATGGCCTTTAGAAGATGGTTCTACAAATTGAGCGAGTTACGTTCTTTGGTACCAAATAAGATTCCGTTCATGACTGTAACTGCCGCTGCAACAACACAGACAAAGGAAACAATAACTTCTGTGCTTCGATTTGGAGAATTTGTTGAAGTTTCTGAAAGCCCAAACAAGGCGAATATTTGCTACAGTGTCCAGACCATGAATAAGCGTAATCCACTTATTCAATATTTCCAGTGGATATTGAATGAACTGAAAGAGAAAAGAGGCAGAACAGAAAGAACAATTATATATTGCCAAACCATTAAGCAGTGTTCAACATTGTATTCCCTCTGCACAAGATATGGGTGACTCAATATTTGCCAATGACAGCAAGAATCCCAGAAAACGTGTAGTTGAAATGATGCATGCTCTTTCTTCAAAGTCAGTCAAAGAGGCTGTTTTAGAAGAAATGGGACAGGAAACTGGCTGCATTCGAGTACTCATCTGCACAATAGCCTTCGGCATGGGAGTTAACTGTAAAGGGGTCCAAAGAATAATCCACTTGGGACCATCAAAGTCTGTGGAGGCCTACATTCAGAAGAGTGGAAGGGCAGGTAGGGATGGAAACCAGAGTAAAGCCTTTCTGCTGTACCAGCAACTGATGCAACTATTGTCACAAACTTTGACATCTCTCTTCTTAGGCTGTTTATCTCTTTACATGTAGATGAAAATTTACCTTTGTACTTGTGGTGTTTTATTATACCTATTTCAGACTTTAATTCGATACAGTAAAACCCTTCAACTTACAGAACCTGCATTTCCCAAGTTACACTGTAGCCTAAATAGGTTCTTACATAAATGGTAATTTATCACAAATTTAGGCTATTAATGTTCTTATTTTCTGAAGGAAAAATACATTGTTAGCTAAAAGTATTGATTCTTCTTTCATTGAACAATGCAAACAGATGCTTGTAGAGAGGGGGCCTAACTGGCAAATTTTAGCCTAACACATTCTTAAAAACCTGTTTCTCAGTTGCAGTATTTACTGTGTGGTACTCTTTGTACCATATAATGTTGAAAGTAAATGAAGGATGAAATGAGATCATGAATTAATCTGTCACAAGTTAATTACAGTTTTAAATTTACAAAACAATGTTCATTATGCCCAGATATTTTTATGCTACAAGTCAAGTCTATCTTGCTTTTCTTGCAAGGTCAATGTTTTTCTTGTGCTTATTAATCCACTGATATAAATTGGACAAGTCCAGCCTTGACAGTGGGTCTCTGACAAAGTTTGAAAAGTGCTTGTACTGTCTTCCTGGAGTGCGGCAAAACACAGACTCTTCAATAAGTGAATTCACAACAGCTCTTAGATCTTTTGAGTAGTCAGCTGAAACGTGCTTGCCTGACCTTTGCTTGACAAGAATTTCTCTGTCCATGCAAGAAAGCATTTGTTTGGACTTTTGCTGTCCATTTGAAATTCTCCTTACTGCATCCTCTGTAACAGTGGGCCCAAGATTTTTGATAGGTTGTTTTAGATCATTATTGTCATGTTCCAAGTCAAGATCAATAGCAACATTTTTCCCTGTTTCCCTGTTGTTAACTGTACGATTCCATACCAAGCTGTGGGCCTCAGCTGGGGGAAGGAGAAAATATACCTGCAAAAGCAGGTAAAGAGCTTCTAGTGCATACTTTGTAGTAGATTTATCTTCTTTGAAATGCAGCAGAAAGAACTTCCAGCATCTAATTGATCTGTCACCATCTCCCTCTGATGTTGAATCAAGAAAGTTAAAAAACAAGAGTCCTTGACCTAACAGTGAGCAGTTGTAATTGAAAACATCATCTAAATCACTCAATGAACCTTTCTTGGGATAATTAGAGGATAGTACAGGCTTTTCAGGGATTACAGGGGGAGGATCATGGCTAAGTTCATGGTCTCTCCTCCTTTTGCCATCATATTTAAATGATTTACTACATCCTGGGCTTCGGCAGGGGAATCTTCCATCAGTAGTCAGCTCTTGATTATTAACAGCATCATTCATTTCTTGTTCAGAAAGTATTCCATCTAAGAAGCTATTTAGGGAGTGCTGATCTATAACAAAATGATCTACAATTTTGCCAGACAATTTCATTAAGTAATGTTTTTTCTCCTGGTCATTACCACTTCTTGCAGCAACAAGTGATAGATTGTGTGTTGGCTGATCACTGATCTTATTCATGCCGAGCACCAACATTGCTGCTGCAATAATTCGTGCTTTTATTTCAAGGATGGCAAATGCTTTGCAGTGCGCCCAGTTGCTGTGCACATCAGCTGTCACATTCCGTCGGTTAATCAAATTGCGATCAGCAAAAAGAGTCCCTTTGTCTGTGTCAGAAATGGTTGAATAGTGCCTCTTAAAGAATACCTAGAACAATGAACATTAAAGTTTGGTTGCATTGCATACAATGTACATAACTCTGATAATCCAGTAATTTTAATTTGATCGAGTTGTCCTTTCATAGTCATTACCTCACATGTTGTATGCATGAATAAGTGTGTTATTAATTTTGGTAGTAGTAGTGGTAGTTGCAGTGTTAGTATCAATATTATCATGATCATTGTTATAATAAAATTTAATATTCCTATTGATATTGTTATTGTTGGTATTAGTATTATTGTTAGTAGACTGTAGAAGACTGTAGGCTCTTTTGTAGCCTGGTTTAAGATGCCTGAGGTTGATCGCGGCGTAGAGGGAGAGACAGAAAGGGGCCACAATTGACGCTGGATGTCCAAGAATCGGGCTATTTTTTTATGAGATGTCACCATCGATAGACAAACTCCAGGACTTGGTTGGATCTACATGTAAAACTTTATTGCATCCTCACATTTCATGTTTCCATCCACTTGTGAAACAGATTAGGTGATAAAAACTTTGAGTAGACTATTTTTTTGCATTATCGACCATATTGGTATGAAATCTTCTGATGATGGTTTGAATTTTCTGTGCCTGGGAGTAAAAACTTAATGAGGTGCAGATAGCATTTTGAAAGACATATACAAGTTAAGCATTAAGAAATACTTCATTCCCTTACATTCAAGAAAGTAACAGCAGTATGCCAGTCAGCAATTTCCATGTGGATGCCCTCTAATTTTTCTTCTGGGGTGTAAGAATTCTGGACAGCCTGAATGACATTCACACTACGTTCAACAGTGAGCTGGTCCCCAACAATGGGAATGCTTTTATGCAAAGTTTGGTCTGCATTTTTCAAGTTTGGGGAGTAGCCTCTAATTTGTTTTAGGATGTCAAGCATTTCCTCTGATTTATTTTCACTTTTAAAAATAACACCCAAAAGAACCTTGTGGAAATAAAAATAAGAATAAGATTACATTTTAAAAATTCTTGCAATATTATTGGCTTTTTCATTGCTTACTCAAGGCTTATGGATGATTACCTTCTCAGTTTTCTTTGCCATTTCTTCGCTGAATTGATGTGGTATATGCTTTACACAAACAGATTGTAGAAACTCCAAACAGGGAAGATGCTCAACAAGTACACGTGAAACCAGATAGGTAAAATCCCTTCTCAACTTTTCGTGATCAGCTGCACTTGGAAGAAGTTGGCAATTATCTAGCTGTGATAACTCTAGCTGCTCCCTCTTCCTGCTTCCAAGTGTCACACTGTTTTTAATAGCAGAATGGTTAACCCAATGAATGTCTTTGTTTTGTCGATCAGAAGTCATGTCACGGGTTGCAATTCTGAGATCAATATTGTCAAGCACAATTTTGAAAGTGCCATCCGTGTGTTCGAGATGAAATTCCTCTGGACTGGAAACCACTTTAGCTTGAAGGAGTTGCAGTTCTTTAAGTTTTTCATCAAACTTATGGCCATAGGAGTCAAGTTTTTTCAAAGAGGTCTTACTCAATACTGAGAGCTTCATTGAATTTAATCGCTGAACCAACTTCTATAGAAGATAGAAAATGCAAAAACATTCATATTTAAAACTTGTATATACATTTTATGACGTTCTATTTCCATGTGGTTTAAATTTTTTTCCCAAACAAGTTGTATTTTTTTTCCTTTATTTAAGGCAAAGGCAAATTGGTTTGAACAACATTTACACCACACTGTAAGGATAAATAACAGATATAATAGGCTCTAATAAATGAAACCATGTGAGGTATCAGGAAAATTTTCTACTCATTTGTTAGTTAATTATTGATCATAGAAGTAAGGCAACTATGACAATTCTCCAGGCCACTTCATGGCATGACCACTGGGATGCAACCTGAAAAGCTACTCTGGCTATTAGGAAGATTATTTTTTTACTTGTGAAATCCATGGTAGCCTCTGGTTGTCTAGAACTGGATGTAAAAAACTAACCAAAGTTACATTACCTAGGAACCTGGTTTGATTCTAAAATGAGTATGCTAAGTCATATCAACAAAACTTGCTCATCCGCTTTCTACTATATTTATAACATGCATAGAATTAGCAGTCACCGAATCATTAGTTCATGCTTTTATCACCAGTAGAATAGAGTACTGTAACAGTCTACTATATGGCCTCCCGAATTCACATATCATGAACTCCAACATATACAGAATGCCGCGGCTCGGTTGGTCACCGGAACACCTAGATTCTGCCATGTTACACCACTGCTTTTCCACCTTCATTGGCTTCCAATAAGTTACCGTATAAAGTTTAAGATTCTACTTTTGACATTTAAGTGCTTATATGGTCAAGCTCCTAATTATCTAGTTGATTTCATTACTATCAAAAAGCAATCCAGGTACTCTCTAAGGTCAAATGAGTCTATATTCCTCGAGTTACCAGGCATTAAGACCCATCCAACTCTTGGCGATCGTGCATTCCAGTCAGCCGCACCTTATCTCTGGAATGCATTACCTTCAGCAATTCGCAACATGAAGACATTGGACACTTTTAAGACTGCTGTTAAAACTCATTTTTTTAACTTAGCTTTTAAATAGATTTTTAGTTTTAAATACTTTTTATTGTAGTTTTAATAGTTTCTCATGCTTTAGTCACCTTTGACATAACTTTAATATAACAATATTGTAAAGCGCAACCGAATATATTCATATAGAGGTTTGCGCTATATAAATGTAAATTATTATTATTATTATTAATTTCGTTGACCAACCTGTGTTGCACTTTGCCTGACCATAAGAGAGATAAGTGATGCTGTTGCATTCATGTGCATATTGCGATTCTTTAAGAGGGTGGAGCCAGCTACTGCCATGGCAGGTGTCCAGTCACAACCTTTCTCCTTGACTGTTGCGCATGTCATGAGAAAGGAGTAAAAAAGGGGTGCTCTCTGTTTCCATTCTTCACAGAGTTTTTGAAAAGAAAAGTTCTCCATTTCATCTGGTCCACTCTTACACAGCAGAGATGGCTTTTTTTCGGAACATAGGTCATTGCATTCTTTGCCCAGGGCTTGTAAGGTTTTCTTTATTAGGAAGGTTTTTAGTTAAGAGCAACGAAATGCAGCATCTGCAATCTGTTTATAAGTACCTCGTCTTGCTAAGGCTTTTCCAAGGGTCTGAAGATCTGCACCCAAGGTTGCCTTGAATTCCCTTGCACACCCTGGATAGTTCAAGGTGACCTTGCTATGAAAAGTATTTGTTGGACGTGAGCACCCTGTGCAAAACTGTTTTGTGTTTTACAAACTCATTATGTACTCACACTTAACAAAAAAAAAGAATTAGCTTAAAATATAATACTCAAGGAAGAGCATTTCATATCCACTTTATGTCAAAATAGAAAAATGTTCAAAACCAGTATTTTTCATTATCAAATGCAGTAAAACCCGCATGTTAAAACCTAGTGCTGGCAGAAATTAGACATTTTAATAATCTACAATATAAAAACTTGTTTATCCAAGTTACATCAAGTAGGTTCTTGGGTTACAGTTAATAAGTAATAATAATATGAGCTAGAAAAAGTACAATGACGAGGTGCGAGATTTATCATGTCTAACTACACCACGAACTTCAACCCTGGAGGAATGACCGAGCTCCTCAGCCAACTCAGATGGAAGTCACTACAGTCCCAAAGGAAAATATCAAGATTAATCCTATTTAATAAAGGAATAAACGACCTAGCAGTTCTCCCCCTTCATGGCCTAATAGAACCGTCTAGAAGATTCAGAAATATGCACTCAATGTATTATAGGTCTATATTTGCTCGTACAAATATTAATAAGTACAGTTTTTTTACCTCGTACTATTACTGACTGGAATCAATTGCCTCAAGACATTATAAACTTAAATTCCTCAACTAGTTTTAAAGATCATATTATTGACTTTATTAACTAATTTATCCTTGTTACAATAATTATTATGGATGAGCTGTACACTAGGAAATAGCATTGCGCTGTGCATTACATATCGTTTGAGGTAGCACATTAAAGTATAAGTGAAGTATAAGTGAAGTGAAGTGACAGTATTGCTACCACCATATCTGGGATGGGGAAGGAGCCAACCACCCTAGGTCAGGAGGACCTAAAGGGGCATCACTTCTCAGCCTTTTGGCTAAGGTTTTTTCTCACTTGTGGGATACTTAGCTGTAGTGTTGATTGATTGGCTTTTTTACTTGTTTGTTTGTGGGGTCTGTGCTAAGTACCAGCCGGGTGGGAACACTGTGACCCACACCCCAAAACTCTCAGATAAAGCGATTGGAGGAACGTCGCTCTCTGCGCATTCTGACCATGTCCAAGTCAGAGAGTGGTGACTGCGGCAATACTCCCGACGATGGAACGGAGCTGGTAAATAAGTTGTTGCGTTTGGCACAGATGTCTGAGCAGGATTCAAGTGATGATTCTGATGTGTTGGAGACGGTTTCGGAACACAGCTACCACAGTGAGCAGACAGGTCCTAGTCGTCAAGCTACTTATAGTACGGTGACAAAGAAGAATTTACCTGGTGAGGAGGTGTCTCTGGATGAGAGTAGGTCTTTGCGCCCAAGTTACCTGTTGAACTTTGAAAAGGAACATTTTCACAGAGAGAATGTAATGCCAGATAGGCCTTATACGGCTTTCTTTACGACGCCGACGGACACATATACTACGAAGAATATTTTCGACACCCTGCTTCGAGATGCTATCCCTGCTTCGGCAGTTCGTTGCCTTCAACGCTCCCCAAATGGAAATGTTTTAATCACTTTTGCGTCAAGGAAATATCACGATTTGTTTGTGTGTAAACCTTCTTTTGTTGTCCGCCAGCAGCACCACGTCATTCATCCCGGCTGCCGCCGTCTAACTTTCGTCACTATTTAAGAGCGGATGTCAGTAAATATCGACTGAAGGTCTACAAAAGTGAAAAATGGCAAATTCTCAAAAAAATTGACAAAGTAGCACTAGGTAAGCTATTAACATAAATATAATTTTTACTTCGATCCGATTATTATTTTCCACGTACAGGGGGGGGGTTATTGGTTTCGTGGCTCTCGGACCAGGTTTTCCAGGCCCGAGACCATGTGTCACAAAAAATTCGTTTTAAAATTCAAATCCACTGTAATGCGGACAACAAATAACTTATTCAGAAGAGTACATAATTGCACACATTTTAAGGGTTGATTTACTCAGTTTGAATGAAAGTGAAAGTGTAATATTTTGAAGATTTTTCATTATTTTCAATATTTTGACAGTTTTCGTTCAATGAAAAAATGGCAAATTTCAAAGCCCAAAATCGTCAACTGGTACCTTGATTTCAGTAAGGAGTCTTATACCACGTTAAAGAGCGTTATCTCTTCTTTCAAAACCTGTTTTCAAAACTATGGGCAACTTAAAAGAAAATTTTTACGGCCGTAGTACTTTTCTGAAATTTGAGCTT
This sequence comes from Porites divaricata, assembly GCA_038088405.1. Taxonomy (NCBI): domain Eukaryota; kingdom Metazoa; phylum Cnidaria; class Anthozoa; order Scleractinia; family Poritidae; genus Porites; species Porites divaricata. The sequence goes on from JBBMOI010000003.1 coordinate 319,616, forward strand.
TCCAGACTTGGCGGGCCGATGCTAAAAGCTCAGAAAAATGCAATAAGAAATCAGTTTGAGCAACAGGGATTTAACGTTATCAGCTATCAGAAACCAACACGTGTTTATCGAGCGATCTGATAAAATTTAAAGCCGTTTTCCAACCAGAAAAGCAGAGTTTAGCCATCTTCTGCTACCAAACACACGAGTCACGTAAGGTTGCCAAAGGGCAAAGTACAATAATAAACTTCAAAAAGCACGTTTCTGCGTCCAGGAATTAGACTTTAGCGGACAGAACAATGCCTACGAGTGTATGTTTCCTACCTTAGCATGGACTTCCTAGATACTGGAAATAAAAAACATCAAGGACAGCATTGGCAAGAGCATCTTCGGCTGGTCTCAAACAACGGAGATTACGTTACTTTTCACAGATTGACCGCTTACCACCTGTTTTTGGGCTCGCATTTTGACGAAACGCTTGCTTCGAGAGGCGCGCGGCACGGATCTGGTTTCTCGGTTGTTTCTGTCCAATTTAAAGTTTGGGCTCTGCTAGTCCAGTGGGTCCGTCGTCTGGCAACGGGCTTGCCTGTTTGGGCTCGGTTTTTCGAGTACCACACTGGTGTTCATCTTGGTTCCTCCCCGCTGGATGTTCTGTCGCGCCCCACTGTTTGACCCGGGTGGTTTACCGCCCTTTTATCGTGATCTGGTTCTGGCGTGGAAGGCTGTGGACGGTGGCTTTTCGGATGCCAGGGCGTCCCTGGTGGTTGGTTTGTCCACAGGCCTTGTTCTTACCCCTGCGGTGCAAATTTCCACCAAATTTGTTTACACCCTCTTGTTGTCAGAGCATCTTGCGGACCCCCATTGTGTTACTAAATTTGCGCGTGATTTTGGCCCTTTGTATTGGTCGGTAACTTGGGAACAGCTATTCTGGTTTGGTAATGATAGGCCTGTTATTGACCTGAGCTGGAAGATCGCTCATGGGGTGTTGTATACCGCCGAGCACCTTCCCTCTTTCGGTTATGCCATTCCCACTGATTGTTTCTGTGGCCCGGTCGTGGAAACTCTCTACCATCTGGTTTTCCACTGTCCGTTGGCCCAGTCTGTGCTTGCGTGGTTGTGGTCTCTTATGTACCGTTGTTCTAACCTGTCTCCAGCGTTGGAGTGTCGCCATGTGCTTTTTGGTTTCAATCACAACGAGTTGCGATGTGTTCTCCGAGTGTTTGTATATATGTTGAATGTCTGTAAGTATTTCTTGTGGATGGCGCGGAACGATTTCTGCTTCCGTGATGTGGCCCCTAGTGCGCTTACTGTGCTGGAGAATGTACGAGTTCGTGTTTGTTTTAACCTTCCTGTTTTCTTTCATCTCTTTCAGTCCCCTCGTCGTCGTCATTTTGTGCGTCAGTGGGGTGCGCGTGGTGTCGTGGCTTCTGTGGTCGACGGTCAGCTTGTAGTCTTCATCTAGTCTTTTAAATTGTTGTTTCCCCGGATGTTGGCCCCTGCGTTTCTGCCTGGCCCTCTTGTTCTATCAGATAGCGTGCCATCAGTCTCTCGTCGTTTTCTCTTGTTGTTTTGAATATCTCCCGCGTCTTTTAACTTGTCCTGCTGTGCCGTACATGTTTGTCCCGTCATGTGTCTTTGTAAGGGGTGGCGGGGCTCGTTCCCCCGGCGACTTTTGGTGTGCTTGTCCACCCACCCTGAGGCATGTTAGATTGTAATGTACAGTTTGGTGTCGTACAGTTGTGTGTAGGTGTTCCACATTGTAAAATGGGCAACTTGGCATTGCACTCCGCCTTGGATGCCTGCATCGAAACAAAAAAAAAACTTACCTGACGCGGGACACATTCTTGTGGTCCCGTAGGAAGTATTGCGTCGTTTTGTGGCGTTTTTTGTTAAGCTTTATTAGGCTGTTTTTTTTTTTTCTGGGAAGTGCTAAGTAGCTTGCCAGTTTACAGACCCCAGTGAACGCCAAATCCCACTCGTTAGTGTTTTGGTACGCCATTTGGTTGCGGATTGTTGGTTTTGGCTTTGGATTGTGGTTTGGACTTTTTGAAGCTTCGACTTTTGTAAGTGTTTGTTTTTTCTGTTTTGGGTTGGGTTACCCCCGGACTAGCTTTTTGGGGTCTTAGGTGGTCACTCGTCTCCCGCCTGGGCCTTGCCCATCCGGGCTTAACTTGGGTTACCCTTTGGGCCACCCGTCCCGTTTTTTTCCTCGGCCGTCAGGGCTTAACCCCATTGGGTGTTTTTTCCTTTTCTGTGTTGTTCCCTAAACCATGCCTGGGAGACGCGCTTTTCCGTGTACTGTTACTTTAAATGTGCGTGAGCTTGCGAGTGGTTGTATGTCCTGTCAAGATGTTGTCTCGGCCATCATTGACACTTTCCAGCCGGCTAGACCGATTGCTGCGGTTCAGTTTTTGGGCTATGACGCCAAAGTTACTTTCGAGTGGGAGGCTCATAAGCAGGAGGTTATGGAATGTGAACATATTAGAATTAACTATGTTGATTGTGCTGTTCGGGGTGGGGGCCCCAGGCCCCAAAATGTGCTTATATATAACTTCCCTTTTGAAGTTTCCCACGAGGTGGTCCACGGCTGTTTGAGTGTTTATGGGAATGTTGAATCTGTTCTTTTCCGCCATTGGACGTATGTACGTGTCTGTGATGGTGTGTGTATGGTACGTATGGCCCGTTCTCGGGCCATACCCCGGAATCTGGTTATTGATGGGTGCCCTGTGAAGGTTTCCTACCCTAAGCAGGTCCCCGAGTGTGATACCTGTGTGGAGTTCGGCCATATTGCTAGGAATTGTGCTCTGCGTGGCAAGTGTCTGGAGTGCCGGCAGCCTGGTCACCTGCGTCGGGATTGCTCGGCTCACCTCCGTCGGTTGGCAGCCTCTGAGGACCCAGTTGTTGACGTGTGTGCTGCTCCTCCTGGACCGGATGTCCCGGATGTTGCTCTGGATCCGGGTTCTGTTGTTTTGTGCGGTGTTGACCCTGTTGATGATGGTTCTGAGTCTATCTTGACTGATTCTTTGTTGGATTTGCATGACAATCAACTGGATGAGATTACTAGTCAATCTGTCCTTGCTGATGCCATCCCCGCTTGTCTTCCTCCTTGTGTCCGGCCAAATTGATTCAATTCAACCCCAAATTCCAATTGTGTCTGGTGTTTCTTCTGATCAAATTCCCATTTCTGCCGTGCAAATTCCAAATTCTGCTGCCGCTGTTGCAGCTACACCAGGCGAACGGCCTGCAATTGTTACTGATAATGTTATTTGTAATGATGTTAATGATAGTGAAAATATTAGTGAATTTACTGGTGAAAGTAGTAATGAAGTTAATATTGAAAGAAGTAATAAAGTTATTAGTGGCAATGTTGAAGAAAATACTAGTGTTAGTATAAATAAAGTTATTAGTAGTGATGTTAAGGAATGTACAAGTGAAAGTATTAATAGTCCTTTAATGGGTACCAACTTGGTTAGTCCAGGTTCTAGTTTGGATTCTGCTTCGCTTGGTGGTCTTGAGGGTGGGGCTCAGGCCCCCCGGTCTTCTAATTCTGCTGCCCGGGTTTCTGGTGTTCCTGCGAGTCCTAAGATTCCGAAGGCGGCTGCCTCAGGTGTGCAAAAGCCTTCTACTGTGCACCATGCTGGCCTTCGCCCTGGGCTTTGTAAGGTGGTTGAAGAGTGGGCTCAAATTGCCAGGGGTCGCAAACGTTAATTTTTGTTCGTCTTTCTTCTTACCTTCCAAAATGGCGCTCTCGGTGGTTTCTATCAATATCAATGGTCTGCGCGATCGGGACAAACGTGCAGGTCTCGTTCAGTGGCTTCACAGTTTGTCCTCTCTGCCTGATGTAGTATGTCTGCAGGAATGTCATTGTGTTTCGGAGGTTTCGTTCTGGTTTCCTTCTACTGGTCTTCTCTGTGCAGTGTCTCCGGGATCTAACCATTCTTGTGGTGTATTGTGTTGTTTCGTCCATCTCTTTCTCTCATTTGCTCTTCATCCGATGGTCAGGGCCATTTTGTTCAGTGTGAGTTTTCGTATCGTGGCAAAATTTTCCGTGTTGCATGTGTGTATGCTCCTAATCGTAATCCGGAGCGGGAAGAATATTTTGACGATGTTTGTGAGTAGGTGGATCCCTCTATGCCTGCAATTTTAATGCTGTTTTTGACCGTGTGTCTGATCGTGTTGGATCAGACCCGGATGACACTACGCGGGACAGTTTGGTGGCCTTGGCCCATCTTTTTTCATCTTGTTGTGTTACTGATATCTGGCGATACCTCCACCCCTCTACCAATAGCTTTACGTGGTCAAGGTGGTTGTTTGCGTCTCGCATTGATTTGATTGGCTGTCCGCACCCGTGGATCCCGTCTGTGAAGGGCTGTGACATCTTGCCTTTTCCTTTTTCGGACCACTGTGCCCTTTCGTTCTCTGTTTCGGTCCCGGACGCAACACCTTTGGGCCCGGGCCTGTGGAAGCTCAACACCTCAATTCTTGGAGTCTGATTACATCTCCCTCATCACTGGCTTCTGGTCTTTGTCGTGTGGTAGGACTTTCACTTTTCCTACTTTGGCTGAATGGTGGGATACGGGTAAGGCTCAAATCAAAAGGCTTTCTGTGGATTACTGCCTAAATAGAGCTAAAGCCAAACGTGTGGAGAGGGACCTGTTGTCCCGTCTTGTTGTGTTTCTGAAGGAGAAACTTGATTCTGGGGCTACCTATTGTCTTGCTCCTTATCAAACAGCTCTGTCTAATTTGGGCAAGTCGGATCTGGAGATTGCTCACGGTGCCCAGGTTCGTAGTTGCGTTCGTTGGACTGAGAGGGTGAAGCTTCCTCGGCCTATTTCCTTAGGCTAGTCAAAAGGCAGAGTGGCGACCGTCTTATGACTGCCCTGCGATGTCCGGATGGCACAGTGGTAAATTCCGGCTCGGACTTGGTCGAGTGTTTTTCTAAGTTTTACTCCGACCTCTTCTCGGCCGAACCTGTTGATCCTGGCACTCAAGCTGTTCTTTTGTCCAATGTTTCTGCTTGTCTCTGTGCTGCTGAATGTGATGTTTGTGAGGGGGCCTTGTCTGTTGAGGAGTGTTTTACTGCTCTTCAAGGCATGGCCCACAGGAAGGCACCTGGCTGTGACGGTCTTCCTATGGAGTTTTACCATAAATTCTGGAGTGTTCTTGGTTCTGATCTGGTTACGGTTCTCAACTCCTATGCTTCGGTCGGTCGGAGGGGTGTCATTTCTCTGTCCTTTAAGAAGGGTGATCGTTTGGATTCCTGGAACTGGCGCCCTATTTCACTTCTCAATGTGGATTACAAGATCGCATCTCATGCTATTGCTGGTCGGCTTTTATCGGTGCTTTCTTCCATCGCGGGCCACTATGGCAAAAACAGTGACCTTGTTGGTCAGGGAGATCCCCCAGGACCTTTCAAGGGTAGCTTTTGTGGAGCTATTGCGAGAACGTTTTAGCACCTGAGTGTTGAAAGTGGTGCAGTTTCTTCCAGGCATGCATGCCCAGTTAACGTTTGATTCTGCGGAGGCCAAATTGGCCATTGAAAAGCATGAATTTGTTTTTGTTGGAAGTCATAAATGCTCTGTTCTGGGGGGTGGACCTCGGGGGGGGGGGGGGAAATGTGTTAGTGTTCCATTATCCCTATGAGGAGGATGCAGAAATTTTAAAGAGTGTGTTGAAACGCCATGGTACAGTTCTTGGGGTTCACTATCAGTCTTACCAAGTGTCGATGTCCGTACGGGTACTAGGCTGGTACGCATGGTCAGAAATGGGCCCATCCCCCGTTTTCTTGATATCAGGGGGCATCTGTGTAAAGTTTGGTATCATGGGCAGAACATCGTTTGTGATATTTGTGGGCAGGGCCACATCTCTCGCAACTGTCCCCTTAAGGGCAAGTGCCGTACCTGCAACCAAGAAGGGCATTATGCTAGAAACTGTCCAAATGCTAGAGGCGATGATTGGAGGGATCTTACAGTTAATGATGGGGACTCCCTTGAAGCTGTGGATTTTGAGTTGGGTTCGGGTGGTCCACCCTTTGAGAACCTTAGAGACAATCAGCTAAATGAGCTCCAGTCAAATCCGAGCCAGAGTATTCTGGCTAATGTCATTGATCCTGCTGTTCATGACAGTGATTCGAACGGTATTCCCGGTAGTGAAAGCTGCCATAGTATTGCTAGTGTTAATGTTAGCAATAATAATGAAAGTGAATTAAATAGTATTAACCCATTTGCTCCTGGAGATTTTGCCAAAAAACGTGTTTTCAAGCTAGTCGAGTGGTTTTCTGGTCACTCTCATGCTATAAAGAGCTAAAACTTACCAGAAACCCGTTTACCGGTTGTACTCTTCACGGCCTTCTGATCGAGATGCAAAATATCAGCTTGCGAAGTTCGGGCATGCGCAGAAAGCAAAATTTCGTTTTTGGGTTTAAAAGTGACACGGCAGTCTTGACTTTTACTTTTCCTATTCTCTCCTACCCTCGTTTTTCGCTTTTCTTGCTCATTTTTTTTCTTTTCCTGGGCATTTAGTAGGCTTCATTTTGTTGGGAAGAGTTTTTAGGAAAGCTTTTAGGATCTTAGGATTAGGTGAAAGGAAAGGTAGGTGGGTAATGAAACAAGATTTTCATGGAGATTTACAGGTCAATCTTGCATGGTTTTTTGCCGTTTTCTCTGGTGTCCTGGAGTGAATTGTGCCCATTCTGGTATGGTTTGAAAGACCTCTTCACTCTGCACAAGTTAGTGGGAAAAGTTGGCCTTGACCGTTAAAACTGATGACGTCACAAGGGTTAGAAAGGACGTGGATCTGCATGGGCAGTTCAGGGGCGAATGGGTTAATTAAAGTGCAGTAAATAGTGGCATTAAACAAAGTGAATTAATTAGTGGCATTAATAAAAGTGATTTAAATAGTGGAATGGAAGTACAACATGAAAGTGACTCTGTCACCCAAAACAAATGTCAAATCCAAAACAAATGAAATGGAAGTACAAAATGAAAGTGACTCTGTGAAACCCAAAACAATTGAAATGGAATTGCCAAATGAAAGTGACTCTGTCCAATCTAAACAAATGAATTAGCTGCTGGTAATGTGGCTGTGGTGGAAAATTCTGGTCAGGTTGCAGAACTTTGTATGGGAACTTGCTCAGAGGATGAGAGTGTTGACACTCCTTCAGAGAGGTCTCGCTGGACGACGGTTTTGTGTTCAAAATTTAAGCACCGTAAGGAGCCGGCCCAAAAGGCTGCCATTCCGGTCATTGGTGGCGGTGTGCGCAAAAAACTGTGCCTGCCCCTGTTTATAGTACTCGGCACAATATGCACTGAATGTGGAAGGCTCCAAAAACAGGCCTTCTTCATAGCTCGTTTTTTCCTCTTAGCCGTTATGGCGCTGTCTTTGATTACGGTTAATGCCAATGGGCTTTGTAATGCTGATAAGCGTGCTGTGTTGGTTCAGTGGTTACGTTCCCTCCCTAGTATCCCTGACATTGTTTGTCTGCAGGAGTGCCATTGTATTTCTTCGGAAGAGTGTCAGTCTTGGTTCCGGTCCTCGGGCTTTTCTGCTGTTGTTTCTCCGTGCTCTCGTGGTTGCATTGTTTTGTCTTGTCATCCTCTTCTTCTGGTTAACTCGTGGACTGATACCGATGGTCGTTTTCTTCAATGTGAGTTTTTCTGTAATCATATCTTTCGTGTCGCTTGTGTTTATGCCCCCAACCGTAATCCTGAACGTGATAGTTTTTTGACTGATGTCCTGTCCCGTGTTGACCCGGCCGTCCCTACCTTCCTGTGTGGGGATTTCAATGCTGTTTTTGGTCGACGTGTGGATCGCTTTGGCTCCGCTCCTGATGATACCTCGAGGGAGAGTTCCTCCACCCTTAGTCACCTTTTTTCTTCTTGCTGTGTTGTTGACATCTGGCACCAGTTACACCCCTCTGTTCCTGGCTTTACCTGGTCTGGGTGGGATGGCCTTCACTCCAGCCAGATTGATCTCATTGGGTGTCCTTTTTCCTGGTTGTCTGCCATTTCTGCTTGTGACATTGTCCCTTGTCCGTTCTCGGATCACTCAGCAGTTCTTCTCTCGTCTTCGGTTCCTCTGGCTGTTCCGATTGGTTCCGGCCTTTGGAAGCTTAATGTTTCAGTGCTTCAGGAGACTGGCTATGTTCGGCTTGTTTCTGATTTTTGGTCTGGTTGGCACCAGCGGATGTCTGCTTTCTCGTCTCTCTCCGATTGGTGGGAGATGGGCAAATCGCATATTAAGGGGCTTACTATTGACTACTGTTGTCGCTGCAGTCAAAAAATGTCCATGGAGCGTGATCTTCTGGCTCGGCTTGCCTCACATCTAAAGTCCTGTCTGGATCATGGTGCGCTGTCTTGTCTTGAGATTTACAAGTCTGTCCTTCGGCATTTGGCTGCCCTTGACCTTGAAGCTGCTAAGGGTGCTCAGGTTCGTAGCCGTGTCCGTTAGATTTAAGAGGGTCAGTCGTCCTCTGCCTTTTTCTTTCGTTTGGAGAAAAAGTGTGCTGCCGATAGGTTGATTTCTGCTCTTCGGCTAGCGGATGGTTCTGTTGTTAATTCTACTGCAGATTTGTTGGAAGCTTTTTCTTCTTTCTACTCTACACTCTTCTCGGCTCAGCCTTGTGACCCTCAAGCTCAATCGGAGCTTTTTTCTCATGTTATGTCTTCTCTCTCTGTGGATGAGAATAGTTCTTGTGAAGGTGACCTACCTCTGGAGGAATGTTTTGCTGCTCTCTCTGGCATGGGCAGGCGCAAGGCTCCTGGCTTGGATGGCCTGCCGATGGAGTTTTATTTAAAATTTTGGCACGAGTTGGGTCATGATTTGGTTATGGTGCTAAATTCTTGTTTTAGAGTAGGCCGCCTCTATTTATCTCAGCGGCGTGGTGTGATCTCTCTATCGTTTAAGAAAGGTGACCACTTAGATCTTAAGAACTGGCTTCCCAATCTCACTGTTAAATTGTGATTACAAGATTGCCTCAAGAGTTATTGCTGGTAGATTGCTCAAGGTGATCCACCTCGTTGTAGGGAAGGATCAGATCTGTGGTGTTCCGGGGAGGTTCATTGGGGAGAATGTCGCTTTCGTTAGGGATGTTGTCGATTATGCCACTTTGTCTAGCGTTCCTGTTGCTCTCCTCTCCCTTGATCAGGAAAAGGCTTTTGACAGGGTTGACTGGGACTTCATGCGTGCCACCCTCTGTCATATGGGCTTTGGCCCTTCTTTTGTTGGTTGGGTTACTCTTTTCTACTCCAGGGTGCAAAGTGCGGTCAACGTGAACTTCCATATCTCCGATTTCTTTGCTCTAGTCACTAAGGTTTTGGCATGTAACATCCAGGCAAACTCGAATGTTCCTGGTTTCTCTCTTCCTTGCCTTCAATCGCCCCTGCCTTGTCTCTCTCAGTATGCTGATGATACTTCGGTTATAGCCACTTCTGATCAAGCCATTGTGTCAGTCTTTGAAACTTATGATCTTTATGAGAGAGGCTCAGGCTCTAAGCTTAATTTAAGTAAATCTAAGGGTCTTTGGCTGGGTCCATGGAATGGACGTTCCAATTCGCCTGTAGCTATTGACTGGTCCTCTGTCAAGATTCAGGTCCTTGGGGTCTTCTTGGGTCCTCCCAATCTTGAGGAGGACAATTGGAGGCCCCGTCTGTCTGCTGTTGAGAACGTGCTCTCTCTAAGGGGTAAGGCGCTTGTTATTAATGCTTTGGCCTTATCGCGTATTTGATATGTTGCGTCCCTGATTCATTTGCTGCCTTGGGTTCTTCAGGAGCTCAATCTTTTGATTTTTAATTTCTTCTGGAAGGGTAAGCATGATCTTGTTTCCTGTGCTGTGGTCGTCCAGCCTAACTGCTGTAGTGGTTTTTCTGATGTTCCTGGTACGCCTGTGTCTGCCTCTGCCGTCAAGTCTGAGCCCTCCGTCCCCACGTCTGGGAAGAGGAAGCCTTGTCCCTCTGCTATGGCCCCTTCTCCCACCAAGTCTTCTCCATCCAAACCTTCGTTCTGGGTGGCTTCGCGTTGCTCTAATTTTGCTGTTGGTGTTGCTGTTGGGGGGTGGTCTTCGTGCAGAAAACGTGCTTGTGTACAATTAACCTGTTGAGGGGTCCGAAGAGTCCATCCGTCGTGTTTTGGGGGGCTTATGGGGTAATTGAAAGAATTTCATTTCGTCATTGGACTCATTTGACTGACATTAGCGATGGGGTACGCGTGGTTCGCATGGTCCGCAGTCAGGCTATTCCACGCCACTTGACTATTGCCGAGGTTAATGTTAAGGTAGCTTATGCAGGTCAACAGCAAGTGTGTGATCTGTGCCAGGGCCCGGCCACATTGCGCGTGCCTGCCCCCTTTAGGTGGGACCTTGAGGGGCATTTCTCACGCGATTGCCCTGAAATGAATGGCTATCGTGACCGTGACGCTGTGTCGGCTGTGCCAGACCCCACCCCTGCGGAGGCTGCTGGCCGTGCGGCTGCGAATGCTCATGCTGATCTTCCAGTGACTGAGGTGCCCCGTGCCGATGCTGACTCCTTGGACGGGGTGTCTGTATCCTCTGCTGTGGTCGCTGCTGCCGCCTCAGGTTACCAGCTAGATGTTGATGTTCACTCCGAGTCTGATTCTGACCCCACTCCGTCTAGTTCATCGTCCCTAGACCAGCATGATAATCAACTGGATGAGTTGGATAGCCAGCCTCTGTTTACCTCTCTTGCCTTGTCTGACGTAGCCCCTGATTCTCTGCAAGGGGCGACCATTGATTCGGCTAGTCCTGTCTCTCCTGCTTCCCTACCCTCCCCTGGCCAGGGCTCCCTTCAAAGCGTGCCTGCTCTCGGGTTATTGGGTAAACTTAAGTCAAGGGTTGGCCTTACCAAAAAGAAAGTTAACTATAATGATGGTAACAGTAATAGAATGAATGAAAAATTACATGTAGTGATGTTAATAATGATAGTGCTAGTAGAAATGAAATTACACATAGTAATGTTAGTAATGGTAATGACAATGATATCACTAGTAAGCATGAAAGTACACGTAATGTTAATGGTAGTAATGGCAATGGAAGTACAAATAGTTCCAAAGTACATAGTGATAATGCAAAATTACATAGTAAAGTATCTGAAATTGTTGACAACATTGAATATATTGGTGAGGGTGTTCTCGCTGGTCGGGAAAACAACGACATGGAATTGGTGGTCGAATCTCAAAAACTGTCTCACCCTGATTCTGATTCAGTTGACTCTCTTGATGATGCTACTTTTGCTATGCCTGTGGCACTCCCCCCTCATTCCTCCAAAAAAAAGCCGGCCGTGGTTGTCTCTCCGGGCTCTAAATGGCCCGTCGCCGTTGATCACGACCATGGCCGTAGCCGCAGTCGATCTCCCAAGTGCTCATCTTCTGCTAGTTGTTCCTCCGTGGCTGGCACACATGCTTTGCCATCCATCATTGATTCTGTGCCGAAGCCGTCTAGGAGTTCTAGTGGCTGTAAGGGCTCAAAATTGAAGTAACCCTTTACTTACTAAAATGGCCTTGTCTATTATTCAATTAAATGCAAACGGTCTCAGGAATCCTGACAAGCGTGCAGGTCTCTTGCAGTGTTTAAGCTCCTTTTCTGTTGTCCCGGATGTTGTGTGTCTCCAAGAGACTCACTGTGTGAGTGATGTAGAGTGTCAGTCTTGGTTTCGTTCCTCTGGTTTTCAATCTGTAGTGTCTCCTGGTTCCCAAAAGTTGTGTGGCTGTGTTATTCTTTTTCATCCGTGTCTATCTCTTGTAAAGTTTTCGTCTGATGATGCTGGACGTTTAGTGTTATGTGAACTCCGTTTCCACGGGAAATTGTTTCATGTAGTCTCTTTGTATGCTCCCAACTGTAACCCTGCAAGAGATCAATTTTTTGAGCTGGTTCCTTCATGGGTTGACCCTGCGGTGCCCACGGTTGTGTGTGGCGATTTCAACACAGTGTGGGATCGTTTGCTTGGTGTGCGGTTTCAGATGCCTCTCTCGAGAGTTCTTCTACTCTTTCTTGGCTCTTTGATGAATGTTGCGTGGTCGATTCCTGGCGGTACCTGCATCCCTCCTCCTCGGGTTACACCTGGATGAATCCGGACGGCTCTGTCTCCTCTCACGTTGATTTTCTTGTTTGTCCGCATGTATGGGTTCCTTCCGTCTCGTCGTGTGAAATTGTTCCGTGCCCGTTTTCTGATCATTGTGCCGTTCTTTTGTGTTCCGGATGTTGTCCCCCGGGCCCCGGAAGCTGAACATCTCCATTTTAGAGGAGGAGGTGTATGTTTGCTTGGTTGAAGACTTCTGGTCTCGCTGGCGGGACCAGAAGGATCGTTTCCGTTGCGCAGAGCACCTCGTGGAGGTAGGACGTGTTTTTGTGAGCTCCACCAGATATGGTGTTCTAAACGCTTTAATAATGTACCTGTCATGGAAACCTACAAATAAATAAAACCAGAAATGGGGAAGGACAAAGCGGACAAGAATCCGAGCAAAAGGCTGAGAGAAAATGGCTCGCAAACAGATGAAGATGATGAAGATGATGAACATGTGGGCATCGGTGGAGTAAGGTCAGCACGCCTCGAGGAAATGAACACTAAACTAGATCAAGTTTTAACAGAGTGTGATGAAATTGCACTATTAAAAGATGAAATATGCAAGCTGAGAGATGAAGTTAAGAATTTAAAACAATCTTTGCAATCTGCCGAGGAAGAAATTCAGAGTCTACAAGAAAACCAGAAAGAAACTTCTGCACAAGTAAAAGAAAATAATGAAGACACTGACTTCTTGTTCGAAGACATTGAAGTGCTAAGACGCAGAAACATCAAGTTGGAAGCCTATACAAGACGTGAGAATGTAAGAATTTTCAATGTCGGGGAAGAAGAGGATGATAATACTGAAGAGCTGGTAAGAAGTGTCTTCGTTGCTAATTTGAAAATTCCGGCAGATAAAGTCAACGATATCCGCTTTGAGTGAGTTCACCGAATCTCTACTAATAATTCTAGTCTAAGAGCTCCGTCCTATCCCAAACCAATTATTGCTCGTTTCAGTCATTATCAGGACAAGGAATATGTTCGCTCCTTCTATAAGAACTTAAAAGGAACCAACATCGGTTTCTCAGATGATTTCCCAAAAGAAATTAAAGAAATTCATAGAAAACTTTATCCAGTGCTTAAAAAGGCCAAGCAGGATAAGCAAAAAGCCTTCTTTAACTTTGATAAATTGATTATCAATGGCCAAATATAAAGAGGAAAAGAAACTAAAGACATTCCCTATTATTGTAAAATGGCAAAAAATTATTAATGTATTAATTCCATGATCGGTTTCAAAGTGAACAGTGAATCCACGTCCACTAGATGTTAAGAATTTTGTTTAATGTCACTCTATATGTAAATGTACCATGTGTTCCGTTTTGTTTTACTTTTTTGACTGGTGGTGGAGAAAATGTCTTTTGTTTCACTCTTTTTGAATGCTTCGTTAAACATCAGAAAGCACGAATCCCAAACAATATATGCATTTTTATAAAACACAACTCAAACGGCAGATTTATTTAAATTAGTTTCTTTGAACGTAAGGGGCATAAGTAATTTTCAAAAAAGAAGAACTATGTTCACCTGGTGCCGAAAAAGAAAAGCTGACATGATATTCCTGCAAGAAACGCATTCAAAAGAGGATTCAGAAAAACAATGGGCAAATGAATGGGGTGGTAAAGCATTTTTCTCACATGGTAGTCCAAATTCATGTGGGGTTGCGATATTGATTAGAAATAATTTTAATTGTGCAATCCAAAAATCCAATGTTGATCCCCAGGGAAGATTTATTATTTTGAAGGCAGACATTCAGGATAAAGTGTACACTTTAGTTAATATTTATGCGCCAAACAAAGACAAAGTCAGCGGCAAATTTTATAAAAACCTACATAGAGCGCTACAGACAGAAGACTTAGATTGTGAAGAAAATATAATCATTGGAGGGGATTTTAACTGTTCTCTAGACCCTAAGCTGGATAAGAAAGGTGGCGTTATGGTTCCTAGAAAAGTGGTTATAGATAATATTGAATGTTTACAAAATGAATTGGACCTTGTCAACGTCTGGAGAATTAAAAATCCACAATCTACAATCTTGGACAAAAATGTTAAGAAAAATGCACGTTGTATGTTTAATTTCAGAATACTTCCCTCTAAAGCCCGGTTAACTCAAGATACTCCCCCCTCCCCCCAAAAAAACAATGTTGAAGTGTGGGCCGAACATTTTTGCTGCCTACTAAACAACATTGACCAGGGAGGGGTGGGGGAGGGGTCGACATGGTGCCAAGTACGCAGGGTGGGTCTCCTGTGTGTAAGAAAGAGCAAAATTCTTAACACTTTTTGTCCAAGATTGTAGAAGTTACACTTGGAGCCAAAAATCTCCACCAATTTTCTGTCGTTTAGATTACTGGCTGATATCAAACAACTTACGGGATTTTGTAAATACAACCGATATCATTCCAGCTATTAAAACGGATCATGCAGCAATTGAGTTAAATCTAACCGATTCCAATCAAAACTTAAAGGAGCCCGGCTTCTGGAAAATGAATGTCTCTCTTCTCGAAGATCCAAAATATCTGGAAGAATTAAAACAAAATATTCCACTTTGGAAAACTACAGGAACTGATAATTTATCGGACAAAAGGTGCATCTGGGATTGGCTTAAGTATAATATTCGGAACCATGCTATTTTGTTCTCGAAAAAGAAAGCCAAATAACGATCGGCTATAGAAAAAAACTTACAACAAGTATACGAAGAAGCAACCAAAAAATTCGAACAGGACCCTTCCGACTCTAACCTAAATACTCTAAATGAAGCAAAAGAAATTCTAGAAAGTTACTATGAGGAAAAAACAAGAGGTGTAATTATTCGCGCAAGGGCATGATGGCACGAGCATGGCGAGAGAAGTACAAAATACTTTCTGAATTTAGAAAAGCGTAATCACGTCAAAAAACATATAAGAAAACTGCTAATAAGTGGTTCCATTACATCTGATCCTTTTGGGATACTGAACGAACAAAAACCCTTTTACCATAGCTTGTACAAATCAAACGTAACAGATGAGGATAAGGAAAACGGAAACGAATTTTTAAGTAATTTGAATATACCAAGATTATGAGAACAACAAAAACAATCTTGTGAGGGAGAAATATTTGTTGGAGAAATTACAGCCATCCTTAACAGTTTTGAGAATAACAAATCTCCTGGTAATGATGGAATACCAATAGAATTTTACAAAAGTTGCTGAGAATTAATTAGTGGTCCATTTATGGAGTGTGTGAGAGTGTTTCAACCATGGTGAAATGTCAAGCTCTCAAAGAAAAGCAATCATAACTCTTATAGATAGAAAAGCAACATAAAGATTGAACTCTCATTGAAAATTGGAGGCCAATCTCTCTTATTAACGTGGATGCAAAAATCATCTCAAAAGTAATTGCTTTAAGATTAAAGAAAGTTCTACCGAATATCATACATCATAATCAAACAGGTTATGTTGAAGATCACTACATTGGTGAGACTATCCGATCAGTTTTTGATATAATGGAATTTACAGACAGTAAGAATATTCCAGGTATCTTGATTTTCATTGACTTTAAAAAGGCTTTTGACTCTTTAGAATGGCATTATCTTTTCAGTTACCTCAAGGCTTTTAATTTTGGCCCCAACTTTATAAATTGGGTGAAATATTCAAAGCTGTGTAATAAATAATGGAATGGCATCAGACTATTTTATTTTGGAACGTGGTGTGAGGCAGGGTGATCCTTTGTCCCCTTACCTCTTTATCTTAGCTGTTGAAAGCTTGGCAATTTCCATTCGTCAAAATGTTGATATCAAAGGAATTAGAATAGGAGATCACGAAGCCAAGCTACTGCAATAAGCAGACGATACCACAGCAATCATGTCTGATGAAAACTCTGCAAAAACGTTATTCCAAGAACTAGAAGTATTTAAGAACTTCAGTGGGTTGGAGATAAATAGCTCTAAAACAGAAGGTATGTGGATTGGTTCGCTTAAAAGAAAAGATGAAAAACCGTTTGGTATTAAATGACCCAGTGAACCCATAAAAGCTTTAGGAACCTTTTTTACATATGACCAATCATTACTTTACGAAAAAAACTTTCAAGAGAAGGTTGACAGCATAAAAAAGCTGACAAATATATGGTCATCTAGAGGACTGTCCATTTATGGTAAAGTAACTATAATCAAATCATTACTTATTCCAAAACTAGTTTTTATATCTTCGGTTCTTTCACCTCCAAGTAAAATCATCAAACAAGTGAATAGTATGATTTTCTCCTTTTTATGGAATGGAAAGGATAAAGTAACGAGGCTCTCTTCAATAAACAGTTATGAAGACGGCGCCATAAAAATGACAGATATTGAAAGCTTGGTCAAAGCCATACGACTAGCTTGGCTAAAACGTATTTTCAGCGATAACGAAAGTACGTGGAAATTTTACTTGTTTCATCTCCTACGTAATGTTGGCAGTCTTACTTTTTAAATGCAATTATGCAATGGACGATCTTTTAATCAATTCGGTTTTCTATAGAGAACTCTTAGAATGTTGGTTAGAATTTCGAAATCTCTTTTTAGCTAACAATGAACGGCTCTGTATAATTTGGAATAACAAAGATATAAGAATAGATGGAAAACCAGTCTTTTATAAATCTTATTACGACTTGGGGGTATGTATTATAAAAGATCTCTTGTTCAATCTTGACAATATAGAATCCTTTAATGCAGTTAATAACATAGTTGAGAAAGCTAATTTTCTTACATGGACAGGTCTCAGGCACGCAATTCCTTCTATTCTGAAAACAATAGAGTAGACTACCTTTACAAAAAATACTTATTTTACAAAGGAGAATGAGATTTTTGACATAGTGGAAAAGAAAACGAAAGACTATTACTCTTTAATAGTATTAAATAAAGCACAATTAGCTAGTAATGCAAAGAATTTAAAACATGATTTTGGCTTATCGGAAGAAGACTTAAGAATTGCTTACAACCTTCCCCACCTGACAGCACAGGAGCCTTATGTCAAATCCTTTCAATATACAGTTTTAAATTCAATACTTTACACTAATGCAAAACTTTTTAAAATTGGATATCTCCAGCATGACCAAATGTACTTTTTGCAGAACTGAACAGGAAACATTATGTCACTTTTTATTTTACTGTCAGCACTCAAATATTTTGTGGAAAAATGTTGAACAGTATTATTTAACAATAACAAAGGAATTTCACGAGTTGTGTTTACAAGAGGTTATAATTGGAATAACGAGGTCAAAATGCCCCTTGTTAAATTACCTGATATTAATTGGTAAATTGTATTTATGGGATTGCAGAAAGAAACAAGTACTTCCAAACATCGAAGGTTTCAAATTTAAAGTAAGAACTAAATACCAAGTTGAAAAATATATTTCCACTAAGAATAACAAATTAGAAACCTTTTATGAAAAATGGCCAAAAGACATTTCTCCCCTTTAATTAATTTCGTGAGTATGTAATTAACATTGTAATCTTTTATGTGTTTGTGTTTTTGCTTTATTTCAAGACTGTATTGTAAACATTAAGTGTTAATCTTACTTTTATCTACATAATTAAGTACGTAATTAAGTATTAATTAATTCTTTGTAAAATAAGCCTCTTTCAGCAATTGCGTGGCTGTTTGTGGCTGTAATGTATATAATTGTGAAATGTAGATAATTGTAAGTATGTCTGTTATTGCGGTTGTTTAGAACATTGTTATTAGTTTCTTTTTAATTAGTTCTTTGTAATTACAGTAATAAATGTCTTGAATAATAAAAAAAAAAAAGGATCATTTCCCTTCGCTGGCCAACTGGTGGGAGGTGGGCAAGTCCCGCATAAAAGGTCCCTCCATTCGTTATTGCTGCTCTCGCTCTTCTGACCTTTCTGTCAAAAGGGACCTCGTCTCTGGGCTCTCGTCTCATCTCAAAGAACAGGTCAATGGTGGTCAGTTGTCTTTAGTCGAGACCTATTAGTCTAGTCTGTTCTTCAGCAACTGGCTGAACTGGCTAAAGGGGCTCAAGTGCGTGCTCGTGCTCGTTGGATTGAAGAAGGTGAGTCTTCCAGTGCCTACTTTTTTGGTTTGGAGAAAAAGCGTGGGGCTGACCGTTGGGTTTCTGCGGTCCGGAATGATGTGTCCATTGCCTCGTCTACCTACAGATGATCTTTGCGTTTCTTTCTCCTGTTTTCATGCATCTTTTTTCACGGCTTCGCCTACGGATCTTCCTACCCAAGAGTCTTTGTTACAAAATGTTGTCTTCACTTCCTGCTGACCAGTCTGAGTCGTGTGAAGGTCTGTTGACTGTTGATGAGTGTTTCAGGGCTTTGTCTGGGATGGCTAGGTGGAAGTCTCTGCGCTTGGATGGTCTTCCAGCCGAATTTTATTTGAAATTCTGGGGCGTTTTGGGTTTTGATCAACTCCTGTTATCGTTCCGGTTCCTTGTCCCTCTCTCAGCATCGGGGTGTCATTTCGCTGTCCTTCAAGAAAGGTGATCGCCTCGATATGCGGAATTGGCGCCCCATATCGCTCCTTAATGTGGACTATAAATTGGCTGCACGCACCATCACTGCTAGACTGTTGAAGGTTATTCATCTTATTGTTGCTGAGCATCAGACAGCCGGAGTTCCAGGAAGGTACATTGGGGAGAACATCGCCTTTCTTTGTGACGTTTCGTTTGCTACTACCTTTGACTCTCCTGTTGTCATTTTATCTTTGGACCAGGAGAAGGATTTTGATAGGGTAGATTGGGGTTTTATGTATCCCACTCTCCAGAAAATGGGGTTTGGTGCCTCTTTTCTGAAGTGGGTCAATCTGTTTTACACTGATGTACAGAGTGCTGTGAATGTTAATGGTAATTTGTCGCGCTTTTCTCCTTGTCTCGTGGTGTTCATCAAGGCTGTCCTTTGTCTCTGTTGTTATATGTTCTTGTGTCGGAAGTATTAGCTTGTAACATTGATGCCAATCCCTGTATTAAAGGTCTTTGCCTCCCTGGTTCGTCTGATCCTGTCTCCAATTTCTCAATACGCGGATGATACATCGTTGGTTGTCTGCTCTGATGACGCCATCTGGGCTAGCTTTGAGGAATATACTATCTATGAACGTGGTTCCGGCTCAAAGCTAAACATGTCAAAGTCTACAGGTCTGTGGCTTGGGTCTTGGGCGGGTCGTTCTGATCCGCCAGTTACGCTTGACTGGTCGTCAATTAAGATTAAAGTGCTTGGGGTTTTTGTGGGTCCCGGAAATCTTGATGAGGACAACTGGAGGCCTCGTATTACTGCGGTGGCTAACACTCTCTCCTCGTGGCGTCAGCACACTTTGTCTTTCCAGGGCCGTGCGCTAGTCACCAATGCTTTGGCCCTTTCTAGGGTGGGGTATGTGGCTTCGCTCGTCCGCATGCCCCCCTGGGTTCATGGCGAACCTCTTAGGCTCGTTTTTAGTTTCTTTTGGAAGGGCAAAAAAGATCTTGTCACTCGGGTGGCTGTTGTTCAGGCTCCTTCGGTGGGCGGGTTCTCTGTGGTCGGTGTTAAGCTGAAAGTGCAGTCTCTGCTTGTGCAGTGGGTCTGTCGTTTCCTACTGGCCTCGTCTAGTTGGTCTGCTCTGTTGGTGTTTTGGATTTATTGTTTTTAACTGCACTCCTGTTGAGGTCTTTTCCCGTACCTTCGCTTTCAGTCCACATGCTTTGCCTCCTTTTTATCAGTCTTTGCTTCTGGCCTGGCGTTCAGTTGACGGCTCCTTTTCGCGATCTCGATCTGCCTTGGTAATCGCCTCAACTGACCCACATCAGTCCGCCTTGGCCACTTCTATGTCGACTAAGTCGGCATATCTGTATCTTCTGTTGGCTCACTTTGTTCCCCCCCACTGTGAGGAAAGTTTCTTCCTCTGTATGGAACGTTGTATTGGCCCGCCACGTGGAGACAACTCTAGTTCTGTCCCTTGGACAGACCTGTTACTGACCTAGCCTGGCAAGTTGCGCACGGTGTTCTTTATACTGCTGATTGCTTCATCTCGTTTGGTTACGCTTTTGACCCGAATTGTTTCTGTGGTGCCCGAGACTCCCTCTCACTTGTTCTTTGATTGTGCTCTGGCCCAGAGCGTCCTTGGTTGGATTCAGTCTCTTATCTTTCGTGCTTCCAATCAGTGTCCCTCTTTGTTGCGCTGTCATGTCCTTTTTGGGTTTTCTGCCTCTGAGCGTTGTGTAGTCCATTGTGTCTGTGTATTTGCTGAATACTTCTTGTGGAGGGCCCGCAATGATCATCGTTTTAGCGATGTCCGTCCAGGGGCCATCCCTTTGATGGAGGTCATCAAGCCGAGAGCCAAAGTTCATCTTTGCCTTTTCTTCAAGCGTTTTAGGTCTCCTCATCGCCAGCGTTACTTTCTCACAGACAATGGGCTGCCAATGGAGTTATTGGTGTGGTATCGGATGGTTCTTTTTATTGGCGTCTTTGATTGCTTTCGGTTGCCTTATTGCTTGACCGAGTGTGTCTCTGGTTACTTGGTCGCCTTTATTGGTTGCACTGGGGCTCCTTTTGCTGAGTGAGTGTGTCTTTCGTTTCTTGGTCGCCTTTGTTGGTTGTACTGGGTTTCCTTTTGCTTGAGTGAGTGTGTCTTTGGTTTCTTGGTCGCCTTTGTTGGTTGTACTGGGTGTTCCTTCTTGCCTGAGTGAGTGCGTCTTCGGACCGTTAGTGTTTGTTTTTAGTTTGTTGCTAGTTTAGTTTCAGTTTAGTTTTTAGTTTCCTCCGTTTGGAGTGGTTCTGAGTATGTTTTTAGTTTTACTTATGGTTTTAGGCAGTGCCCGCGTCTTTTAACTTGTTCTTTTGTCCTGTAAATGTTTCTCCTGTAGTTGCTTGTCCTGTACTGTGTATGTACAGGACAATCATCAATCATCACTATCAGTCTCTGATAGTGACCTGCCTCTGCCGGCCCCACACCTGCTATGTCTGCCTCTGCCGACCCAACACCTATGTCCGGTACGCCTGAGTCTGCCTCCGCCGTTGAACCTACTGATGACATGGAATCTCAGCCTCTCTATTCAACCTCCGAGGCCTCCTCTGCCCCTTTGGATTCTAGACCTCAGCATCCCACGCGTTGCAGAATCTTCTGTCGGAATCCGGCCCCGATGCCTGATGCTCTAGTTGCTATACATAGGAAGGCTACAGCCCTGGCTCCCGTTCCAACGGGGAGAGCATCTAGGGACAGATCTCCGATCTCCGGAGACACCCCGGATGCTCCCCCCTTTCTCTGATCATGGTTTGTCCGATCCTGGTTCGGCCACTTGAATCTTTCATTCAAAGTTGCCACTTTAAATTCTCGGGGTTTTGATCGCAAAGCCGATCTGATTTTTGATCTTGTGCGTGTAAATTATGATATCGCATTTTTCCAGGAGACACTTGTGTCTACTGATCATCAGATTAAATCCTTGTCCGCTCGTAGGTCCAGACCTAGTTTCTGGCCCCTGCCATAGGCAGACAGGGCGGAATTTGTGCTCTTTTCCACCCTTCTTTCGAGAGTAAATGTCTTTTCGTGGCCTAAAGAATCAAGTGGCTGTGTTCATAGTTTTGTAATTGATTTTTTTGGTTGCCAAATTAACCTTCTCGGTGTTTACGCTCCCACTAATCCGACTGAACGCAAATCGTTTTTTGAAAACCTGCATGAAGTTTTTCTTCCAGCTAGTTATATGATCATTTGTGGCGATTTCAATAGCTATGACAATGAATTGGATAAATTCTTCGGCAATGTTACTCTTTGTTCAGCGTTTTCTGATTTTAAAGTGAACTTCTCTTTAATTGATATCTGGTGTAAACAACACCCTCGATTACGCGAATTTACCTGGTTTAATTCTGATTTCTCTATCACTAGTTGCTTAGATAAATTTTGTTTCTCCTGACTTTGTACAATTTGTTCCCTCTTCATCCATTCGTCCGCGTTGCTTCTCTGATCACGACCTTGTTGATCTAGTTATTGATCTTTCTACTTTCACCCCCAAAGGGGCGGGCCTTTGGAAATTTAATAACTCACTGTTAACCGATACTGCTTTTTGTGATCATATCTCTAGCCGTATTTCTGACTAAATTGGCTGTCCCTCGCTTTTCTTCGTTCAAGGATTTGTGGGAGTTTTTTAAACTTTCCCTTAGAGAAGAAAGTACTGATTTTGCGAAGCAAAAATGAATTGAGTTGAATCGTGAGAGGGTTAATTTGACGAATCGTTTAATTTATTATAAACAGTGCTTAATCCAAGGCAATGCATCTGCCGAGATCATCGCCTTGGAAGCACATTTATTTTCTCTCTTCCAATTAGAAGTTGAAGGTGTCAAAATGAGAAGTAGGGCCCGTTGGATTGAGGAAGGCAAAAAAACTACTCGCTTTTTTTTCTGTCTTGAACGAGAGCGAGTAGAGAAAAATCGCGTTTTTTCCATGTAAGATTCAGATGGTAATGAGGTGACCTCCCGTCCTGACCTTGACAAGGTCCACGTGCATTTTTTATAACCAATTGTTTTCTGTGGAACCTGTTGACATGGCCTGTCAACAGCATTTATTTTCTCAATTCAATATTAAACTTACTCCTATTGAATCGCTTTCCTGTGACGAGTCTATTTCTCTTGACGAACTCACCGAATCGTTTAAAAGCTTGTGTTTAAATAAGTCTCCCTGGCCTGATGGCTTCACTTTAGAATTCTATCTTAAATTTTGGCACCTCTTAGCTCCTTTGTTGTGTCGTTTGTATAATCTCCGTCTTGCAGATGAATGCCTACCTGAATATCTGCAAACCAGTGTAACGTGTCTAATTTTTAAGAAACACAGTGATGTTAAGGATTTGAAAAATTGTAGACCTATATCACTTAAATACGGATTATAAAATTTTGTCTAAAGCCATTACCTTGCGGTTATCCCGTGTTTTGAGTAGCCTTGTCGACCCGGATCAGACTTGCTCTGTTCCTGGTCACTCGATCACATCAAACGTCACCTTATTATGCGGTCTTAGACTATATCGAGCAGACAAATGAATCCGGTATTCTCATTAGCCTAGACCAAGAAAAAGCTTTTAATCGTGTAAATCATTTTTTTCTTTCGTCTTTTAGAGAAATTAGGCTTTGGATCTAGCTTCGTTAACTGGATCTGCACGCTTTACACTGGTGCAAACATGCATATAATTCTGAATGGATACCTTTCCGGCAAAATTGAGTTAAAGAAGGGTGTCCGCCAAGGTGACCCTCGCTCTCCTTTACTTTACGTTTTGTGTGTAGAAGTTTTAGCTGCTCAGATTCGTTCTTCTCCTTTCATTTCTGGTTTTCTTTTACCCGGTGCCGGCGGCGCACATTTCTGCATTCACAAATATAAAGATGACACGACAACTTTTCTCAAAAATGTTTCTTCCTTAGTACAATTGTTTAATTTAGTTTCTATATACGAGAGGGGGTCGGGAGCAAAATTAAATCGTTCTTAGACCGAGGCCATGTGGCTCGGCTCGTGGAGATCGCGCGTGGACGAGCCACTTGGCCTCACATGGGTTAAGAAAATGAAAGTCTTAGGGGTATGGTTTGGGGTTGTTCCTGTTGAGCAGGATAATTGGTTATCGAAGCTGGCTAAGCTAGAGAAATCTATTAATTTGTGAAGTCCCGCTCCCTCTCCTTTGTTGGTAAATGTCTCATTGTTAACGTAATTGGTCTTAGTGAGTTTTATTGTTTAGCCCGTGTTCTTTTACTTCCTGAGTGGGCATCTCGGAGAGTCAACCAAATTATTTGGCCCTTTATATGGGGTTCAAAAATTGAAACTGTCTCTCGAAAATCATGCTCTTGTAGTGTTTGTGACGGAGGTCTCGGCCTCACCGATTTCCCTTGTAAATGTGAAGCTTTATGCGTTTCTTCTCTTCTCGCCACCCTTAATGATCCGGAAGATAAGAGTTTCTTTTTGTGCAAGTATTTTGCCGTATGGCACTTGGCTCGTTTACTCCCTCACTGGGTGCCTCTCAGAGATAATTCTTCCCCCATACTTTCAACACTACTGGTTTTTATTCTCCCTGTATCTCGATTCTATCGCGTTTAGATCTAAGTTTTGTTCCACTTACCACTAAGGCTATTTATAATGCGCTTAATAAAAATTTCCCCCGCCGTCTTTACATCGTGCATGGGTCCCTTTCCTTGGGCCTGGCTTCTCGCTTCGTGATCACTGGGCCAAGGTGAGGGACTCCCTTTGTGATAACCGGTTTAATGATTTGTTTTGGCTGATAACCCTCCATGGTGTCAAGGTTCGCGACTCCTTACACCGTTGGGGATACATATTGTCTTACAAGTGTGCGGTATGCGGCAGGAAGGAGACAATCAACCATTGTTTTCTTAATTGCCCTCGATCCAAAAGTGTTTGGGCTTACTTTTGTCCCCTTCTTTCTGCTGTGACTGGTTCGCGCTTCCTTGTAAATCTCCTTACCATCTTTTTTGTTGTCAGTGTGAGACTAAGAAGAGCCTCATTGCGCGTTTTCTTATCAAGAGCACTGTGTTTTCAATTTGGACCTTTCGAAACAAATGTACCTTTCACAATGGCGGTGAGGATGCCTTCGCAATTGTTAAATTCGCGCTCCATAAACTCCCGTGGAGTGGACCTTTGCAAGGCACAGCATCTATTTGATGTTGCATCAGCTTACGATTTTTGTTTGATTCAAGAGACTCACGTACTGAGTGATAAATGTATTAAGTTTCTGTCTTCTAAATGGCCGGGTCCAAGTTTTTGGTCCCCCGCTATTGGTAGACAGCGGGGTGCTGCTCTTTTGATTAACGTGAAATGTAGTGTTGAGGTTTTATCCTGGAAAAAAGACGCTAGTGGAAGAGTTGTTAGTTTATTAATTAATGCTAATAGGGTTAAACTTAATCTAGTGTGTATTTATGCACCTACTAGTTTGTCTGAGAAAAAGGCTTTTTTGAAAGTCTTCATGAGCACTTAATTCCTGCTGATGGTCTTATTATTGGCGGTGATTTCAATTGTATCGAATCGGCTTTTGATAAGTTTGGCTGTTCCTACACTCCCTTACGAGAGTTTTCGGATTTCAAAACTCACTTTTGCCTTGTTGACATTTGGCGTCGTCACCATCCTTGTGATCATACTGTCTCTTGGTATAATGCTGATTTTTCTATTGGATCACGCTTGGATAAATTTTTGATCTCCTCCCATTTAACTGCTTCTGTTATTTCATGCGATATTCGCCCCTGTGTTCTTTCCGATCATGATTTCGTTGCGTTATGTTTTGACCAAGATACATTTAACCCACGTGGCCCAGGGGTTTGGAAATTTAACAATTCTATTCTGAATAATGAGGCTTTCGTTTCTCATGCATGTTTATGCATTGCTGATTTGGCTGGGGCTGTGGACCTTTTCCCCTCAAAGAAAATGTGGGACTTTTTTAAAGAGTCAATTCAGGCTGAAGCTATTTCATTCTCTAGTGCTCAACGTAGACAGCTGTCTCATGATCGTGTTAGCTTAACCAATCGTCTTGTTAAGTTAAAGCAGAAATTGAGTAGAGGCAATGAGTCTGTTATTCCTGATATCAGTTCTATTGAGGCTGAATTGAGAGTGTTTATTGTTAGAGAGTGGGAAGGCGTTAAAGTCCGGAGCAAAGCTTGTTGGCTAGAGGAGGGTGAACTGCCTACGCATTTTTCTTTAACTTAGAGCGTGAGAGGACTGAGAAAAATAGAGTTTCTTCTGTTTTTGACTCATCTGGGTCTGAGGTGTTTACTCAACGGGATATTGAAAGTGTTCATGTCGACTATTATACAGATTTGTTTTCTCCGTCTGGCATTGATCTTTAATGTCAGGAGGAGTTATTTTCGGCCATTGATCGGTCTCTATCGAGCTCTGAGAGAGCTTTGTGCGAAGGTGTTATCTCCCTCGATGAACTTACTACTTCGGGTAAAATCGCTTAATTTAAATAAATGTCCTGGGCCGGATGGCCTAACTCTGGAGTTTTATCTACAATTCTGGGATCTCCTTGGTCCCCTGTTAGTCCCTGCTTTTAACGAGTGCTTTCGTGATTCTCACCTTTGTGATTCAATGACTACTAGTTTAACCCGTTTGATCTTTAAGAAGACAGATGATGTTCGTGATCTTAAGAATTGGAGACAGATTTCTCTCATTAATGTTGATTATAAAATCTGTTCTAAGGCAATTACCCTTCGATTGTCCAAAGTTTTAGCCTCAATTGTCTCCCCGGATCAGACCTGTTCTTTTCCTCGGAGATCGATCTTAAGTAATGTGACTCTTTTGCGTGATGTGTTGGATTATATTGATCGTACTGGCAAAACGGGTATCCTGATCAGTTTAGATCAGGAAAAGGCATTTGATTGAGTGGACCACTCGTTCCTTTTATCATTACTCGAGCGTTTTGGTTTTGGACCAGACTTTATTAATTGGGTTAAAACTTTATGTAGATGCTAATGTGCGTATCTGTGTTAATGAATGGTTAACGGATAAGATTTCCTTGCATTGCAGCGTTCGTCAAGGAGATCCCTTATCCCCTTTGTTATACGTGTTATGTGTAGAAGTACTTGCGTGTAACAGAAAATCGAACGAGATTCATGGCTTTCTCCTACCTGGGGCGAGAGGCTCGTTTTTTAAAGTTCGACAGAATGCCAATGATACTACTAGTTTTTTGAAAGACTACCGTTCTTTAGTTAAACTTTTAGGTATTGTTTCGTTATATGAGCAAGGATCCGGCGCAAAGCTTAATAGGAGTAAAACCGAGGCCATGTGGTTGGGTGTGTGGAAGTCGCACTCCTCCCAGCCTCTTGGCCTAAAGTGGGTTACCAAAATAGAAATTTTGCGAGTAGTTTTCGGCACTGAGCCTGTCGAAGAGGCTAATTGGCAACTTAAGATTAATAAGCTTGAGAAATCTTTGAACTTATGGAAATCGTCAGCCCTTTCTCTAGTAGGAAGGGGCCTTATTGTAAATGTTTTAGGGTTTAGTAGGTTTCTCTATCTACCTAAAGTGTTGGTTGTTCCCCAGTGGTTTATTAGTATAGTTAATCAGTTAGTTTGGCCTTTCATTTGGGGGTCAAAGATTGAGTCTGTTAGTAGGAACACTATTGTTCGGTAGCTGTTGGCAGCCTTAATATTGTGAATTTAGTTTTAAAGTGTGAGGCTCCCCATGTTGCGTCTCTCGTCTTTACCATCGATTTGTCGGATGATAGTTCTTTTTTACTGTGTAAATATTTTGTAGGTAGTCGTTTCGCCCGAATGAGGCCAGGATGGAGTGTTTTGAGAGATAATTATAGTCCGAGTACCATAGTCATGACTCCTTTTTACAAACGTTACAGAACTCTTAATAGTGGTGATTACGGTACTATTTCTCTCACGTCTAAATGTGTTTATCGTACGTTGTTGAAGGAGAAATCTTCTCCTGCGGTTCTTTCCTTTTCCTGGTCCGTAACGGTTGGCTGTGACTTTGATCTCATGGCCTACTGGTCTCGGGTTAGGGATACACTAACTGAACATTATAAGAATGATGTTCTCATAGAGCTGTTAAAGTCCATGATTCTTTACGTAATTGAGGCTATATTGATTCTGACCATTGTGCATCTTGCGAACAAAAAGAAACCATTGATCCGCTTCTTACGGCTTTGGTTGGTGTTTCATTTCGCTTAAATCTTTTGTTTATTTTTTTATTCCAGTGGGGCTTGGTTAGTGATAACGACGCTGCCATTGCGAGCTGTTATTAAAACTGTTTTGTATGCGCTGTGGAAATTTCGTAATAAGGCAACTTTTCACAATGGAAAAGAGAGTTCCTGTGCATGATATTAGAACAAGGCTTTTTGTTGATTTTCATCGCTTTTCTCGTGATAAGTTTTCTAGGTTATGGGAACATCCAGCAGTGTGTTCTATTGATCCTAGTGGTTCACTAATTGTTGTTGTGTAACTTAGAGTTTTAATTGTAATGTAGTTAATTAGTGTCTACTTCTCTGTATAATCGCTTTTATTTCTTTCTAAAATAAAGTTTTTATAATATAAAAATCTGTTCTGTGAGGTCACGTTTTTGGTGTCACAGCCGAAAACGTGAATATTTCCCTCTCTCTCGCTTTGATTGCTACGTTTTTGGTCTCCTTCATCTCGTTTTGCTATGAGGATTGTTTCATCGTTTTGGTCTGATTTTTGCTGTTTTTAGCGGATATTTTCTACACCGCCGGACACGTGCTTTGCACGATGGCTGCGCGACCCCGCGCAATCTTCGCGCACAAGAAAACTGTATGTCTCATTGTTGATGATGGAATGGATATCACTGCTTTGGAAATCATCCGATATCTGCCCAATTTTAAAGAGGAAATCGCCGGCATTGTCCCCAATTTTGGGGTCAATGTTGCATAAAGTTTTTGTTTCATTAAGCCAGCTTTATATGGACGCGTAAAGGTCCTGTAAAACTGAACTTTACGTCAAGTAAAGGAAACATAAAGTTGTGTAAAATTCAACTTTGCGCTGACTTTATGCCGTCATTACGCTCACATAAATTTGGTTTATCATGCTGTGATTACAAGCCAAGATATTATCATTGGCTTTGATAAAGCTGGAATAGACATCGATGACATCACTTTAATTCAGCGCCGAAGTAGTAACAACTCGTGGGTCGTTACTTTTGGAAGCAAGGCAGTGAAGAACACCACCCTGAACAAAAAATCTATTACGTTTGCTAGCTGCACTGTATTCTTAGGTGACTGCGAAAATAAAGTTACCATCGTCAAGATCTTCGAGCTACCGGACGAGCTCCCCGACTCAGTAGTAATTGGCCGTTTGAGCTATTATGGGCGAGTTGTTTCCTTTCGACGCGACCGCATGGCGGACACCATTTTGAATGGTGTCCGCACTGCGAGGATGGCTATTTAGCGACCCATCCCGGCCCAAACGTTCATTGTAGGCGAATTTTGCCGCTTCTGGTACTCGACTCAGCTGAAAACTTGCAGGAAATGTGGTGCCCAAGACCATCTGGCTGCCATGCGCAAATCACAACGATACTTCAACTGCGAGAAGCCAGGCCATCACGCGGAGCAATGTAGCATGCCAGCACTGTGCCGTGTGTGCTTCTCGGACGGCCACGAAACAATCTCATGTCCTTACATTTATTACAGCTCAAACATCACCGGTACAAAACCTGTGGCAACGACCTATTCTGGGGCTGTTCGAAACAGCAAGCTGGCCGCCGATGCGAGGAAGGCAGAGGAGAATAACAGCCGCTCGAAACGCGAGGAAGAGGAGTGCACGAAGCGTGAAGAGGAGCACAGGAAGCACGAAGACCGGGCATGTGAGGACAAAGAGCGAAAGGAGAAAGAACACAGGGAGAGAGAACGAAAAGAATGGCATGAGAAGGAAAGAGAGGAAAGGAAGCGTGATGACAGGAGAGAGCGGAGGAAATATGATAAGTACGATGAAAGAAGGCACAGAGATGATCATGATTACGGGAGGGATGAGAGAGGCGATCATGAGCAGGATCGCGATCGTTCTTCTCGCGATCGGTCCTCTCATCGCGACCACAAAAGCGACCATAGCAGATCAGAGAGCGAAGGATGGACCTGTGTTTAGTATCAGAAGGATCGGGGCAAGAGTAAGTCGCCTTAATTATCCTACTCTAATAATTTCTCACCTACAGCACCCTTAGGATTCTTGCCATCAATGTTCGTGGTCTAGGTACTGCATGTAAACGCGATCTCTTTCTTCATGAGTTGAATGAAAATCTTGATTATGATCCTTTTCTCTTACAAGAGACATATTTCCTGCAAAACTCAAGCTGATTTAATTGAGAAAGGTTTTAAAGGCCAATGTTTTTGGTCCTTTGGGATCGGTAAATCTGCTGGTGTTGCTATTTTCGTTTCTGCTAAATTCTCCGGGAATATTATCCACTACGTTCACGACACTGACGGCAGAGTCTCCTGTTAAATTATAACTCTTCCAATTTTAATATCGTAAATCTGTATGCTCCAAACACCATGTCCGACCATAAAGTTTTTTTCGATCGCCTTCATACTTTCTGTCTGCTGCCCACTGATTTAATTTTAGGCAGCGACTTTAATTGTATTGATTCTGACCTTGTTCGTTTAAATACTAAGTCGGACTTTAGCGCGGACAGGCGCCATCTGTCTGCGCTCAAGTCTGATTTTTGCCTTGTTGATGTCTTCCGCAAGAGAAATCCGAAATCGGTTTCCTATGCTTGGTCAAATAAGGATTTTTCACAGGCTTCCAGGCTCGATCGCTTCTTTATTTCTTCTTCTCTCCTTCAATCTGTCCACGGAAATAAATGCTTTCTTTGTCCTTTCTCGGATAATGATTTTGTTGATTTATTTATTGCTCCGGAGAATATTTCCTCTCATGGAAGCGGTGTTTGGAAGTTTAATTGTAACCTCTTATCCGATGATGTCTTTATACAAACCATGTCGCTTTAGTTTACTCGGAGATTGGTGGGATATCTTGAAAATTCAGATTTGCCGTACTTGTATAGATTTCTCTTCTCAAAAACATAAACAACTTCTTTCTGAACGTAATTCTCTGACCAAACGTTTACTCAGGGCTAAATCAGCTGTTTTTGCTGGCAATCGCGATCAGATTTCCAATGTAAACAAACTTGAGAGCGCCTTAGAGGCAGTCATTGACAACGAGTGTGAGGGCGCTAAAATTCGCTCGCAAGCGCAATGGATTGATGAGTTCGTTTCTTTTTTTCCCTTGAGCGTAAATGCACTGAGAAAAATGTTTTTGAATCTCTTTTCAATGAGTCTGGCGAGGAGAAATGTTGCATATAATGATATTGAGCTTATTTTTTACAAAGTGCTATTCTCTAAAGATCCAATCAATACATGCTTGGAAATTTTTGTGCCAATTTTGGCCAAGTTTAGTGTCCCCGTTTCCCCAGTCGTCTTCTTTGAAATTCTGCGAGGCCATATCGCCAGCCTGCCAAGAGCGAAAATCGGTCAGGCTTTATCGCCATGTGAGAGAGAACTGGTACTAATAAACATTGTTTTGACGAGCGCGATAAAAGCTGTGAAGAAAGAGCTTTTTATCGGTACCTTGCATGCCTTGTCTTCGAATATTTTGAGACTAGCTTTATGTCGGCGAACAGAGAGTTTCTTGCGAGGTTCTTGAGAGAAAAGTCTGGTTGAAGCAAGCGCTTTTGCACCATTGGGAATTAGCACTCTATAAATATTGTATATTATTATTATTATTAAGCTTTGGAAAAGGTTTTATATCTGCTGTTTGGTGCCCATATCTCAAAAACGGAAACGAGGAAAACATGAGGTATTTATCCTTTGTTTTGATGCTTTAGTTACTTAAGTTTGGAGCTTACGCACATGAATTTCTTTTACAAAAAAAAAAACATTTTTAGGTCAATCAGGTTCACATCATGCTTGTTAATGGATGAACAGGTTTTGGATGACTTGCGAGAAGCAAGAAAATCACTCCTCCGCTCCGAGGTTGTCCTATTCTCAGTAAAGCCATTTCTACTTCGTGAATTGTCAAGACAAAATGCTAACCTTTGTGGCAGATAATAAACAGCGAGGAATTTTGTTCATTGATTTTAATCGATTCTGATTTATTTACTAATGCTAAAGCTTGTGAAATTGTCTCTTTTGTGCTTTTGGATCATGATAGTGTTCACTTATCTCTCGATCTCAAGGATGTTTACAAACGTGGTCCTGGAATTTGGAGGCTAAAGTTAGACTTGCTCAAAGATGAACTTATTTCTGCTCATGTTGATTTCATAGAGGCATTTCCTCCCATTCATGAATGGTGGGATTTTTTAAAAGAATCGATCAAAGAAACAGCTTTAATTTTAGGACGGGAAAAATCTCACCAACTTGATCGTGACAGCATACACATCACAAATTCCTTGATTAACGCCCAGCGGGATTTCCTCGCCGGAAATGTTTTGGCTAAGCAAACCATTGATAGTATTGAGAGTAAACTGAAAGCAATTATTTTAGAACAACAAAGATCAGTGCATATTAGAAGTAGAGCCCAGTTGCATGAGGAAGGAGAGCGCCCTAGTAAATATTTTTTTAAATTAGAGTCTCATTGGGCACAGAAACAGTCAAATCTGTTTTTAATTCTGCTGATGTTGAAGTTACCTCTAAAGATGACATCGAACAAGCACATTTTGATTTTTATTCCAGGTTATATTCAGCTGATCAAATTGATGTTACCTTCCAAAACGAATTTTTGAGCCAAATTGATACCTCTTTAGATGATAATACAAGGGATTTATGTGAAGGAGAGTTAGACTTAACCAAAATTACATCTGCATTGAGAGGCCTCTCACCAGGGAAAACCCCTGGACCCGATGGCCTTCCCCAGGAATTCTATGCAAAATTCTGGATGTATTTCTACTCATCGGTCCCTTATTCGTGATTCTTTGACTGAAAATTACAAGAATGATTTAGCATGGCTTATTACATTGAGAGCTGTGACAGTACGAGACTCCCTTAAGTCATGGGGCTACTCAGACCTCTGTGCCTCCTGTAGTCGAAAGGAAACTATTGATCATTGTTTTCTTAATTGTCTTAGAGCTAAGAGGGTGTGGGCCACCTTAACCCCCACCCTTTCTAGTCTCCTCCCTCAGCCTTTTGTAGTGAATTATCAGCTTGTTTTCTTTTATTCACCGTTTAATGCTTGTGATAAGAACAATGCTATAGCACGCTACTTAGTTAAGACAGTCCTCTATGCCCTCTGGCATTTTCGTAATAAAGCCACCTTTCATAAAGGCACCAAGGATCATCGGGCCAATATTAGATATATTTCTCATGACATTACAACCAGATTTCTTGTAGATTTTTCTCCATTTGCTGAGAGGCAATTTTGCTCCTTGTGGTGTCATGCATCCATTTGTGAAGTTATTAGGCAAAAGTTAACCATCAAGTTTTCTATGTGAACCCAACAGCAGCCAATTGTGCTCACATTTTTCTCAGTGAACCTAAGAGTTTCTTCAATGTATTGTAAACCTGAAATGACCTTTTTGTAGACCGGAAGTATCTATTTGTTGTTAACCGGAAGTGACTACTGCTTAGTTGATTACTGGTTTTTGACTAATGTAAAGAATACTGCTCTTATTTACCTGTAAAATAAGATGAATGACTGTGATGGTGTTGCTATTTTCGTTTCTCCTAAATTTTCCGGGAATATTATTCACTATGTTCACGACACTGATAGCAGAATTCTAAGTCTTCTGTTAAATTATAACTCTTCTAACTTTAATATCGCAACTCTGTATGCGCCAAACACCGTGTCCGACTGTAAAGCTTTTTTCGATCGCCTTCATACTTTCTTTCTGCCGCCCAGTGATTTAATTTTAGGCAGCGACTTTAATTGCATCGATTCTGACCTTGATCGGTTAAATATTAAATCGCACCTTAGTGCGGACAAGCGCCACTTGTCTGTGCTCAAGTCTGATTTTTGCCTTGTCAGTGTGTTTTGCAAGAGAAATCCGAAATCGGTTTCTTATACTTGGTCAAATAAGGATTTTCGCAGGCTTCCTGGCTCAATCGCTTCTTTCTCTCTTCTTCTCTCCTTCGATCCGTCGGCGGAAATAGATGCTTTCCTTGTCCTCTCTCGGATCATAATTTTGTTGATTTAATTATTGCTCCGGAGAATATTTCTTCTCATGGAAGTGGTGTTTGGAAGTTTAATTGTAATCTTTTATCCGATGATGTTTTTTATGCAAACAATGTCGCTTCTAATTACTTCCTAAAAAGATAAAATTCAGTCTTTTAATTCAATCGGAGATTGGTGGGATAACTTGAAAGTTCAGATTCGCCATACTTGTACAGATTTTTCTTCTCAAAAACGTAGACAACTTCTCTCTGAATGCAATTCTCTGACAAAACGCTTCCTCAGGGCTAAATCGGCTGTCTTTGCTGGCAATCGCGATCAGGTTTCCAATGTAAACAAACTTGAGAGCACCTTAGAGGCAGTCATTGACAACGAGTGTGAGGGCGCTAAAATTCGCTCGCGAGTGCGATGGATCGAGGAAGGTGAGAAGCCCGCTTGTTTCCTTTTTCGCCTCGAGCATAAACACGCTGAGAAAAATGTTTTTGAATCTCTTTTCAATGAATCCGGTGAGGAGAAATTTTCGCATAATGACATTGAGCATATTTTGGTCGACTTTTACAAAGCGCTACTTTCTAAGGATTCCCTTGATATGCAAATTCAGACTAAAATTATAGATGATCTTCACCTCTCTTTGTCTGATTCAGAACATGAACAATGCGAGGGATTATTTACAAAAGAGGAGCTTTGCGCTGCTTTGAAAGGCCTTCAGACCAGTAAATCACCTGGTTCTGATGGCCCTCCTATTGAATTTTACTAGGCTTTTTGGAATTTTCTGTGCGATCCTCCACTTTCTGTCTTGAATGACTTTTTTCGGGCTGGCTAGCTTTGTGTGAGTCAGCTCGAAGCCCTTTTGCACCTTATTTATAAGAAAGATGATAAGCGCTTGGCTAAGAATTGGCGGCCCATATCGCTTCTTAATTGTGATTACAAATTAGCTTCAAAAATAATTACCAACCGTCTGAAACAAGTTATGCCGTCAATCGTTCATTCTGATCAAACTTGTAGTGTAGTCAACAGATCGGTTTTTCTAACTTACACTTGATTTGTGATACCTTGGATATGATAAACAAAACGGACGAGACCGGAATCTTAGTCGCGCTAGATCAGATGAAAGCTTTTGATAGAGTTGACCACGATTTCCTTATGAGAGTTTTAAGTAAGTCTGGCTTCAGTCCGTCCTTTTGTCGTTGGGTCTTTATTTTTTATTCAAATGTCTTTTCTCGAATCATCTGTAGTGATAAACTCTCCACTCCTGTTTTCTTAGAGAGGGGGGTTAGACAGGGATGCCCTCTCTTCCCCCTTCTCTACGTTTTAACCTCCAAAGTTTTGGCAAATCAAATCCGTAAAAATCCTGTGATCGAAGGCTTCCTGCTCCCTGGAGCAGGTGGCCTTGAATTTACAATATCGCAGTATGCCGATGATGCCACTAATTTCGTAAAGTACGAGAGATCTCTCTGTCATCTTTTAGAGACTGTAAACAAGTACAAGAGGGGGTCTGGGGCCAAGCTCAACACCACGTAGTCCGAAGGAATGTGGCTTGGTAGGTGGAGAGCTAATGGCGCCTCCCCCTTTTGATTACTAATCCGTTTGAGAAATAAACTCCTAAAATCTTAAGTTTATTAACCCATTCTAAGTGTTGATGAAGATAATTGGTGGACACTAGATAAGTTAAAAAAGACTTTAGGGCTGTAGACACAAAGAGATCTTTCTTTTCTGGGCAGAGGCATGATTCTGAACGTCCTTGGGGCTAGCAGATTTTGGCATGTTGCCAAGGTACTGCACCCCCCCCCGAAAATGGGTCTCTCGAATACAAATGAGTTGTTTGGCCTTTCATCTGGAAATCCAAATCCGAAACTGTAAGCCGAGTGCGTTGCGTGGCCCCCATCGCGCGTGGGGGGTCTGAATATTGTTGATTTCGATACCAAGTGTTCAAGTTTGCGTTTGTCAGGCCTCTCTGGGTATCGGGAGGGGTTCGGCACATGCAAATCGCACTTTTTAGCCTGCTATTTCTTCGGTAATCGCTTTTCTAATCTTGACCCTAGTTTTGATTTCTCTTCTCGTTCAATTCCTGTCTTCTGAACCGTCTGCCTTCTATCGTAATTGTCTATCTCTGTTATCTTCCTTGCGTGGTAAACACGGCTGTCTACCAGACGATTTTTCTTGTAGAAACTTGTATGATCTCCTTCTAGATTTTCCGAGCGCCTCTCTGCGTTCCTCCGGTTTCTGGGCCGCTTCGCTTAAGAGGCCGATTAACCGGTGGGCCGAGGTTTGGCGCAAGTCTCGTCTTAAGCTGACTGAGAATAAGAAAACTGATTTACTTTGGCTCATAGTTCACCGCGCAATTAAAGTTCGATATGCATTGAAAACTTAGGGATACAAAATTAAATCTGACAAGTGTGCTTTGTGTTCCCAAGTTGAAACAATTGAACATTGCTTCCTTTTTTGTCCTCGTGTGAGTGCTGTGTGGAATTATTTTACGCCTGATCTGTCCCGTCTTTCTAATTCCCCTTTTTCTGTTAACTCTTCTTGTGTCTTTTTTCCTTTCTCGTCTTGTTCTTCTTCACCTTCATTCTCGCTTTCCTGTTACTTGATCACTACAATTTTATTTTGGACTTGGCAAACCAGGAACCTTGCGACTTTTCGAAATTCGGTTTTGAATTCTAATCAGATATTAACCTGATTAAGAAAGATATATCCCGCTGTATCTTATGTGCTGAACAAGACGAAAAAGAAAGTTTCTGGTCTACCGGCAATATTCTCTGTAGGATTCCTGATGCTCACTCCACTTCTTTCTTCCCTTACTGTTCGTAAGCCTTTCTTGTATATAGCCGCTTTTTACTTTAGTTGAATGCTTGGTTAATTGAATTTCTATTAGGAAACTTTGTATATAGGTGCTTTTGTTTTTATTTCTCTACTTAATGTTTTTGCTCATGAACATTTAGTAAACGCTTTGTATATAACTGCTTTAGTTAATCTTATTTCTATTAGGAAGTCTTGTACATAGCTGCTTTTGCTTCTATTTACTCTATTTAATGTTACTTAATTTTTTCTAGCCGCTCTATGTTTTGCCCATGAACATTTTTCTTGAATATAACCGCTTTTGTTAATTTAAATTGCATTAGTTCCCGGAAGCTTGTAAATATTTCCCGGAAATCCTGTTAATAATTCCCGGAAACCTTGTAAATAGTTAATGTTAATTTAGTCCCACTTCTTTGGAATTTCTTCTCTTGTAAATACGGTTGAGTTGAACTTTCAATAAAACACTCCTGCGGGGGTTTTTATATTCTTAAAAAAAAGAAAAAATCACGAGGTTTGTTTTGGTGTGCGAGTTATAATTTTTCTTGTTTTTTGGCCACAAGTCTGCTCTGGTCGCCACGTGCTTTGCGCGATGGCTGCGCGATCTCGCGCAACCTTTGCTCACAAAAAAACCGTCTGCCTGATTGTAGATGATGGCATGGACGTGAACGCTTTGGAGATTATCCGCTCCTTACCCGATTTCAAGAATGAAATTGCCAGCATTGTCCCCAACTTTGGGGGAAAATGCTTCGGCATAACCATGCGGTCCACGGAGGCCGCGAATCGCCTCGCGACGTCGGGATTCGACTACGCCGACGAGCGAAAACCCTTGCGGCTCTTGGGGGCGAAAAGCATCCACGTATCGATCTTTGTAGCCGTGGAATTCCCTGACACCGACGTGGTCAGCATTCTCCGCAACTATGGCACTCTAAAGTCAGAAAACTTGCGCCGCCGCGACCATACTATTCAGGGAATTCAAATTCCCGGCGTAAATAATAAACAGAGCAAAGTCTCGCAATATGCCAATGACACTACTCTAATTCTAGCCGACGAATACTCTATAACGCAAAGCTTTAATCTTATTAATGCCTTCGAGCGGGGCTGCGGCTCTCGCCTTAATGCACAAAAAACTGAGGGCTTGTGGATAGGCTCCGCGACCTGTAAACAAACCGGGCTGGTAAATATAACTTGGACCACAGACAAGCTTAAAATCCTCGGTATTTATTTTGGCAATTCTAACGTCGAACTTGCTAATTGGATTGACCGCGTAATTAAACAGGAAAAGCGACTTAACCTTTGGAAATCACGCACGCTATCGCTAAAAGGTAAATCACTAATAGTTAACACTATCGGCGCTTCAGGACTGTGGTATACCGCCACCGTTCTCCCCATGCCGGACTGGGTAGCCACTAGAGTCAATAAAGCAATTTATGACTTCTTGTGGAACGGCAAGACAGTGCTTGTTAAGCGAAAAACCTGTCAGCTACCCTTTCATCATGGCAGCTTAGCAGTGATTAATCCCCGTGAAAAGTCGAGAGCCCTAAAGCCGCGCTGGGTACCCCAGATAGGCGACCAGTCGTGTACATCTAAATGGGTCTTCTTCGCTCGCTACCGGGTAGGTCTCGCTCTGAGCCGAAAGGTTCCGAGCTGGACTTTTCTCCGGTCGAATATGTGTCCTAAATACATCAGGGATTCCCCTCAGAATTATTTTACACACGTATTAACTGCGCTGGACCGACTCAACGTCGATCTCACCCTGTTACCGAATTACAGAGTTAAAACCTTCTACAAGAAACTCACCTACCCCTCCCCCGGGCACCTGGGAGAGGCGTCTCCATACCCCTCTACCCTGGCCCCACATCTGGTCTCATATCTACGGTGGTCTTAGTACGAATTGGGAGGCGGATATCGCGTGGCATGTAGCACACGGGGTCTTAAAAACCCAGGCATATCTTAAGAACTGGGGTCGGCTAAACGTTAGTGACAGATGTGCCCGGTGTGGGCAGCTGGAATCCTTCTCCCATGCCTTATGCGAGTGCATCTCTGTACCTCTAGTCTGGCGGTGGGCTTTTACACTAATTAATAACTTTTTCACTATAATGCTAGCTCCCTTGCTGCCCATGATCCTGTTCAAACACGGCCTACCTACTGGCGATAAACGTTCTATCGCTCTCACACATGTCATCATCGTCACTTTCAATGAGATCTGGGCACCTAGGAATCTGGCGACTTTTGAAAACAAACGGCAGACGACCACGGCCACTATCGGCAAAATTAAACATTGCCTGCGGCAGCGAATTCACGCCGCGTATAATTATAACAACATCCCCGTGTTCAACAAAACTTGGGGTCACAAGCAGAACCTTTGTAAATTTGAAAACCAGACCCTTGAGGTCCTCATTTAGTTACCAGGCTCCTGGGACCCCTCACCATACGCTACCCCTCGTAATTTTCTCATAGATCAGTTAAAGAGACGTAACTCCCGAGAAAGTAAGCGGCATATTACAGAACTCTAAAGGGCCGCTAAAATCTCAGCTTAGCTATTAGTCACCTGTATATTCCATTAATTTTCCTTACTACCGAGGAAGTAGGCGGCATTACATAGAACTTTAAAGGGCCGCCAAAACTTCGGTTTGTTTTTCGACTATTCTCTCTATACACTGAACTGTAATTTCAGGGTCTGGGACCTAGGGACCACGTGCCCCTCACCCAGCCCCACCCTACCTTCGAAACTCCTCATTTTTCATCTACACTTGATGTTAGAACTACCGTGAAATATGTAAATAAAATGTACAGTTAAAAAAAAAAAAAAAAAAGTATCTGTTCTTATTAGTCACGTTTTCGGTCTCTCCAGCGAAAACGTGAACAGTTCCTCTACGCTCGCTTGGATCGCCTCGGTCTGGTTTTGTTCGTTTCTGTCTGTGGATTTGTGCTGGGAGTGTTATTTTTCATTTGTTGGGCAAGATGGCCGGCATGAGTCCACGCCGCGTCTTTGCCCACAAAAGAACTGTACGGCTCATCATTGACGACGATATGTGCATCGACCGCGAAGCCACAAGTGGCTTCGATTACGGTGAGCTTTGAAAGCCCCTACGCCTTCTCAGTGAAAAACCAGTTCATGTATCTGTCTTTGTACCTGTGGAATTCCCTGACAACATGGTCATCAACCTACTCAAGGAATACGGAGAACTCAAATCCGAAAATCTTCACCGCTTCTATTTTCAAGAGGAAGGCTTCTCACACATCGAGTGCGGAGTCCGCGTGGCAGAATTCACAAAGATTAACCAAGACTGACCCTGCCGAATGGTCACACAAGGCATTCAAATAAATTTCAAATACACCGGTCAGCCGATAACATGCCACCAGTGTAATTCAACTGAACACGTTGTTCGCAATTGCGATAAACAGCGTTCTACCATCACCCAACACCTCGAAGCCTCCGGGGGTAAGTCATCCCAGGTACCCCGAGACCCACAACCGAACCTGACGGACAAACGAACGAGGATATGGATCAAGATC
Organism: Porites divaricata; assembly: GCA_038088405.1. Classification (NCBI taxonomy): domain Eukaryota; kingdom Metazoa; phylum Cnidaria; class Anthozoa; order Scleractinia; family Poritidae; genus Porites; species Porites divaricata. The sequence continues at coordinate 359,505 of JBBMOI010000003.1, forward strand.
CCACAACAACAACCTCAGACCTTCCACAGTCGCAGCCCCCTAGTTACACCGAAGTCTCCAACCCGAGCAATGATTCTACCCCATCCTTAATTACGACTATCTCAGCCCACAATATTACCGTTGCCGGGCTAAATATTTGCAACACCACTATGGCAACCTGGCCGATTTGGACTTGAACAGCCCCGCTCGCTGTAACCTAAATGACCGTGAACTGGAAGCTTGGGTCGATCTCCACCGTACAATACCTCAGGATGCTATGGCCGGCCTTGTTAAGTTGAGCCAAGAGCTCTACTGGGATCACCCCAAACTCTTTACATCCTAACTTTCATCGCCACCTTGTGTTTTAATTTAATTTTTTCTCGTCACAACGTCTGTCTCGCTGACTTCACGCAAGGTAAGGCTTGTCATGTAGGTTAAAAAAAATGACAATTATTTAAGGAAATTTTGCCATCTAAACAGTTCATGCACTGGAAAAAGTATTATTTTAATGTTGAGTTTCTCGAAGAATAAATTCACCCTTTTGTAGCAAAACTCGGTAACAGATGTTTCTGTTGGTTTCCGTCCACCATGTTGGAGCTCATTCAGGTGCGCACCAGCATGGCGTCTCCATACAAATCTCTATAAATTTGGGTAAAACATTTCTTCGGATATCTCGTATACGAAATATTCCTCTCACCTGAATCTTGGCGAGGGTCTTTGCATATGTACCTCCTTTCATTTCCCAGATTCTGGATTTGATCTATTGGATGGTTTTGATTTTTATTTTCATCTATTTTGAATGGCGTGACACTGAAAACCAGCAATACTGTTTCGTGGCAGAAACGCTAGGTCAAGCGATTCGCCACGATCAAACTATTCAGGGGATTCAAATCCCTGGAGCAAACAATAATCAGAGTAAGGTCTTGAAATATGCTGACGACACTACTCTGATTCTCGCCAATGAATATTCGATAACGCAAAGCTTTAACCTTATTAATGCCTTCCAGCGAGGCTCCGCTTCTCACCTTAAAGCACAAAAAACTGAGGACTTGTTGATCGGCTCCGCAGCCAGTAAACAAACCGGACCGGTAAATATAACTTGGACCACAGACAAGCTTAAAATCCTCGGTGTTTATTTTGGCACTTCTAATGTCGAGCACGCTAATTGGATTGACCGCGTAGCAAAACTTGAAAAGCAAATTAACCTCTGGAAATCACACTCGCTATCACTAAAGGGTAAATCACAAATTATTAATTCTATCGGCGCTTCGGGACTTTGGTATACGGCCACAGTTCTTCCTATGCACACTGGGATACATTCCAGCAGGGGGTCAAACAGCAGAAATGAGGAAAAAATTGCTCGAAAAATAAAAAAAAAGAGGAAGGCTTCAACACAGGGTACTCCCAGGCGGTCACCCATCCAAGTACTGATCCCGCCTGACAGGGCTTAACTTTGGTGATCAGACGAGAACCGGTGTTCTCCCTGTGGTATGGTCGTAGGCGAGAGAAAGGGGAGAAAATTTGAATTATTATACCGAGTATGGTGAACATGTGAGTGAGACACTCGTTCATTACCCTGCTCAGGGAACCCTTACCTTCAAAACAGGTTATGAAGTCCTCTTTTGAAGCTGTAAATGAATTTATGCCACTTCTTAAACGGAGCTTCGCTGCCTCGTTTTCCTGTTCCCTGTCCTCCTATAGGTTAATGGCCGAGCTGTTAGGGCCTCGGTGTCGTGTAGATGCTATTTGATCTTTATCTATACACACTGTCCTGTTCTGGAGAGCTTGGCCGACTATCTGTGTTGGTACTGAGCCAATGATATGTCCCTGTCCTCGTCCTGAGTACCAGTTGCATCATGGGATGCGACAGTATTGCTACCACCATATCTGGGATGGGGAAGGAGCCAACCACCCTAGGTCCGGAGGACCTAAAGGGGCATCGCTTCTCTGCCTTTTGGCTAAGATCAAGTGTTTTGTTTCTTATGCCATTAGGATCGTAGTTTTTGAAAAGAATTGTAGCTTTTTGTTTTTCAAAGGGCTCGCCCTTTCTAAAATCCTCTTGTTAAGTTAGCGAGTTTCGCGTGGTCCCACGCGAGGAGCACGTGCTCTTTGTGTACGAAGGCTACGAATGCTGGGAACGATTCTTCCCTTGGTGCAGTTTTTGGGAGGTCGTTGAACAAAGATGTAGTTGTTGTTAGTGGGGCCAAAACCCCCTTTCCTGTCGTCCCTAAGAAAGATGTGAGTGCTGGTGCTGCAGTGGTTCATGATGAAAATGCTTTGCCTAATCGTCCTTTGACCGCTTTTTTCACACCACAAGTTTGTCTCCCTGCTACTGATGTTTTTCGTGCTTTCCATGAGTCCAATGTGAATAGTTCTGATGTGTCATGTCTACAGCGTACAAGAAATGGGCAACTTTTGTCACCTTCCGCCAAGCTGAATGTAAAAAACAATTTTTGCGAAGTGTTTTGAAAATTGCAGGTACACCATGTGCTTTACAAGATGTCGACCGTCCACTCACCTATCTTCAGATCTTTGATGCACCTCATGAGCTCCCAGATCCTGCCATCATCCAACATCTTTCTGGTCATTGTGATGTCATCCACCACCATCGCGGCTTCTTTACTGACCCTTGATGGGAACACATTCACAATGGAGTCTGTCATTACCGAGTTCGTATTAAGAGTCCTATCCCGAGTTTCCTGAGGTTCGACCGCTACTATGTTAATTTTCGCTACGTTGGCCAACCATGCACATGTCGCCTCTGCGGACAAACCAACCATCTTGCTTCAATTGTGAAAAAAACCGGCCACTTAGCTTCTGATTGTCCATGTCCTACCTACTGTGATATTTGTAAATGACCAACTCACTGTGCTCGTTCGTACCCTTTGTCATGGTCTCGCACTGTCGATTTTCCCGCATCACCTTCAAAACCCTTACCTGCGAACACTGAAAACACTGACACTATGGAAAACACCGAGAACACCAAAATCCTGCATCCGACAATTCTGACGACTCCATCACTGAGAACACAACCTCTGATCTTCCTGTTGATGTACCTTCTATGAATGAACAAGATATGGAACAAGATTCTAGCGACTCCACTTTACTGAACGAAACTTATTCTAGCGCAACTGAAGAACAAACTATGTCTCACCGAGGTGTTTGTCTTGTAAAGGTGTCCTGTACTACCAGAAGAAATGAACAGTTTTGAACCATACGAAATGTATTAGAGACGGTAGTTTTACCAATTACAATTCTTTATGCTGTTGTTATTAGTGTTAAATATATTTAGATTTCTGTTTTAGTGTTTTCTTAAAATTATGTGCACTTTGTATTTTCAAAGGCCAATGAATTTCGTTTAAGTAATTTTTTAAAAAAGAAATGTAACCATCTCTATTAAATAAAACAAAGTGAGTTGAAAGCGGAAAACACTGCTTGTCTTCATTGTGTAGGGAAAGGGATTGACTTAAAAGAGATAGATTAATTTCATTTGTCCAAAAGGATTTTGAAAACTACTTCACTTTTCGGTAGCAGTAACTCATAAAATAGTACCAGACAAAATGATCAGGGCCGTACCATTCTTGAGCCCACTGGAACCAGCCGATTAGTTGAAACTGTAGTTTCTGAAGTCCAATTAACAATTCAAGTTCAAGTCCTTTGACTTTAAAAACAAGTTTTGGGCATATTTAAGATTTATTATTTTTAGCTAACACCTTGAGTTTAGGCTTCGTTTAAGTATGGTTTTATAGTATGCTCCTGCTTAAACTAAACTTTTCAAGCACATTTAACCTTGATTTAATTGCAACCAAAACAAGGCGTTTCACACAATTAAACAGCTGATTAAACCTAAAACTTTAGCCTTAAAGCTGCATTTACGTTAAATTAAAATTTGGGTTTATGGAACTTAAACGTCCACTTAAACTTATTAAACCCATGTTTAAGACAAGATTAATTCGTGTTTAAGAACACTTAAATGTTATTTTTCTTCTTGTGCAGTCTGCAGATCGTTGGATTCCTGCTCTGTGGGACCCTGATGGTGTTGTTCATTGTGATGTTGAGGGGATCGGCAGTGTCCTTTCCAATTTCTATACGTCGCTCTTTTCTGAGGAACCCTGTGACTTGGTTGCTCGGAATGAGATTCTTTCCAAAGTGTCTTCTTCTTTGCCTTCTGAATGTGCGTTGTTGTGCGAGGGTCCTCTGTCTTTAGAAGAGTGTTTTGCTGCACTGAGGGGGATGGCTAGGGGAAAGGCTCCGGGTGTACATGGCCTGCCCATGGAGTTTTACCTAAAGTTTTGGGATGTCCTGGCTTCGGATTTAGCTGATGTTTTGAATTGTTGTTTGGGTAGAGGGTATTTGGGAAAGAGTCAGCGGTGTGGGTCGTCTCGCTCACTTTCAAAAAGGGAGATCGGCTTGACCCCCGTAATTGGCGCCCTATCACTCTTCTGTGTGTTGACTACAATATTGCATCGTGCACCATTACGGGGCGTCTACTTAAGGTTATTCATTTAGTTGTTGATGAGTGTCAGACCTGTGGTGTGCCTGGCTGTTTTATTGGTGATAGTGTGGCCTTTCTTAAGGATGTGGTTGGGTACGCTACGTCCTCTAAAGCTCCTGTTGCTGTCCTTTTGTTGGACCAGGAGAAGGCGTTTGACAGGGTGAACTGATCTTTTCTCCATGCCACTTTGACTAAGATGGGGTTCGGGCCTTCTTTTATCAGTTGGGTCAACCTGTTCTACGTCAGCCCCCAGAGTGCTGTTAAGTTTAATGACCATATGACTCCTTTCTTTGACCTCACTCAGGGTGTTCGCCAGGGTTGCCCCCTTTTGCCCCTTCTGTATGTTCTCTATGTGGAGGTATTGGCCTGTGCCATTCATGCAAATCCGATGATTTCCGGTCTGTCTCTCCTGGGTTGCTCTCCCCCATTACCAGTCATCTCCCAGTATGCGGATGACACGTCTTTGGTGGTCACTTCTGATGAGTCCATTGTAGAGGTTTTTCGCACCTGTGCAGTTTTTGAATGAGGTTCTGGGTCAAAATTAAATCTTGGGAAGTCAAAAGGGCTTTGGCTTGGCAGTTGGAATGGTCGGACAGACCAGCCCATTGATTTGTCATGGACGTCTGAAAAATTAAAGGTGCTAGGTGGTATTATTGGTCCTGGGGATGTGGAGGAGGACAATTGGCATCCCCGTATTATTGCTGTGGAGAATGTTCTTCAATCTTCAAGAGCCCGGACTCTATCTTGTCGGGGCAGGGCCCTTGTTGTCAATGCGTTGGCCCTCTCTCGTATTTCCTACTTTAGCGTCTATCTTTAGCGTACCTGGTTGGGTTGTTCGGAAATTGAACACTCTGGTGTTTAAGTTCTTCTGGAAGGGCAAGCGGGAGCTGGTTGCCAGGAGAGTTGTTATTCAGGAACCTCGTTTTGGGGGTTCTCTGTTGTCTCTGTTGGTTCAGTGGGTCCGTCGGCTAGTTACTGATTCGCCTTGTTGGGTTGGTTTTTCAAACATCACACTCGTGTTTGTTTTGGCTCGTCATCGTTGGACGTTCTGTCGCGCCCTTCGGTGTTTGATCCGGGTTGGTTGCCACCTTTTTACCAGGATCTCTTGTTGGCATGGAAAGCTGTGGATGGTGGTTTCTCGGTTGCCAGGGCATCCCTGGCAATCGGGTTGTCAACCGGTCTTGTTCTTGCCCCCATCTCCCATATCTCTGCCAAGTTGGTCTACTCCCTCTTGTTGTCGGAGCAACTTACTGACCCTCAAGGTGTCACTAAGTTTGTGTGGGACTTTGGCCCGTTGTATTGGTTGGCTACGTGGGAACAGCTACTTTGGTTTGGCACTGATAGGCCCGTTATTGATCTGAATTGGAAGATTGCCCACGGTGTGCTATATACTGCTGAGCGTCTTTCCTCCTTTGGGTATGCCATCTCTACAGATTGTTTCTGCGGCCCAGCTACTGAATCCCTGGAGCATCTGTTCTTTTCATGCCCACTTGCTCAATCAGTGCTGGCCTGGGTGTCTTCTTTGTTGTTTCGTTGCTCCCCGCTCGCCCCGGCTCTGCTCTGTAGGCATGTCTTGTTTGGCTTCAATCGTGACGAGCTACGCTGTGTTCTGCGGGTTTTTGTCTACATTCTCAGTGTCTGCAAGTATTTTCTGTGGCTTGCCCGTAATGACTTCAGGTTCCGCGACGTTGCCCCCAGTGCTCTGGTGGTGCTCGACAATGTCAAGGTCTGGGTTCGCTTTAACCTTCCTCTGTTTTTCAAGCGCTTTCGTTCGTCACGTCGCCGCCGGTACTTCGTCCGTCAGTGGGGTGCCCGTGGCCTTGTGGCCTCTGTAGCGGATGGATGTTTAGTGGTACACTTGTGAGTGCTGTGTTCGGACGCTGGCCCCCGCGTTGCTGCCTGGCCCTTTTGCTCCAGCCGATAGCGCGCCATCAGTTCTGCGAGGATCTCCTGATTTTGTTTCCTGCTTGAATGTCCTGTCCTTCTTCAGTTGATGGCTTTCTGCGTCTCTGCCCGGCCCTTTTGTTCTATCTGTTAGCGCGCCGTCAGTTTCATGGGAAGTCTCCCGTGCTGCCTCTATGGCCCTCTTGTAGTTAGATTGAGTTAGTTTTAGTCAGTTAGTGTTTCTCGCGTCTTTTAACTTGTCCTACTGTGCCGTCCTGCCGAGTATATGTTAGTCTGGTCATGTAACTTTGTAAGGGTGGTGGGGCTCATTACCCGGCGACTTTTGGCGTGCTTGTGCACCCATCCTGAGGCTGTTAACATGTAATGTACTCTGCCTTGGATGCCCGCCTCGAAACAAAAAAAAAATTACCTGACGCGAGACTCTTCATTGTGGTTCCGTTGGGGGTATTGCGTCGCTGTGCGGCGTTTTTTCCTAAGTTTTATTAGGTTTTTTTTGTGTGAACAAGTGCTAAGTGTCTTGCCGGGAAACAACCCCCAGAGAACGCCAAAGTTCACCATTTAGCTTTTCTGGTCCGGTGGGTACGTCATTCAATTGTGGGCTGCTTCGCTTTTTTGTGCCTTTGCAGTGTGGTTTTGGTTTCCAAGCCTCGATTCTTTTAAGTTTTTTGCGTTTGTCTTCTTTGGGTTGCCCCCCCCGGACCCGCTTTAGAGGTCTTGGGTGGTTGCCCGTCTCCCGTCTGGGCTCTGCCCATCCGGGCTTTACCTGGGTTACCCTTTGGGTCACCCGTCCTGTTTTCTTCCCCGCCCGTCAGGGCTTAACCCTGTTGGGGTCCTGCTTCTTCTCTTGTTTTGTTTTGTTATGGCTCTGCGCACTTTCCGCCGCACTGTGAGCCTTGATGTCTCTCAGCTGGTTCGAGTGATCGTAAAGCTGTTAGCAAGTTTATTGTGGACCATTTTGCGGGGCATAATGTTCATGCTGTCCAGTTAATCAGCACCGTTGCCAAAGTGACCTTCGCTGTCGAAGCTAGCAAGAAGGAGGTCCTTAGCCATCAGGGAATTAATATTAACGGCGTTCCGTGTGCGGTCTGGGGGAGTGGTCCTCGGGCGCAAAATGTTCTGATTTATAACTACCCGGTTGAGGGGTCCACGGACCTCATTCGTAGGGTGCTGGGGACCTTTGGGGTTATTGAGGACATCAAGTTTCGTCACTGGCCCCATATGCCAGACATTGGGGATGGGTCCGCATTGTGCGTATGGTCTGTAACATGGCCATTCTGCGGCACATGACCATTGGTGAGGTGCGCGTAAAGGTTGCTTATGCTGGGCAGCAGCAGGTGTGCGACGTGCGATGAACCCGGCCATATAGCCCGTAATTGCCCCTATCGGAATAAATGTTTTGGATGTGGCGGTGAGGGCCACCTTTCGCGGAATTGCCCTCAACGTGATGGTTATCGTGATCGTGATGCTGCTGTTGATGTGCCCGGCCCCATCCTGGCCGAAGCTGCTGCCTCTGCTACTGGCGCTGCTGCCGCTGGCCCGTCTGTGGCTGTGGTTGCCTCGCTTGGTGCTGATACAGACTCCCTGGATGGGGTGTCTGTGACTTCCGCTGCTGAGATGTCCGCCAGTCCTGGTTTGGATTCCCAGTTGGATGCTGACGTCGACTCGTCCGACTCAGATGCTACTCCCGCTGTGGGATCTACTCCACCTCCATCGTCCGATCTTCGGGACAATCAGCTTGACGAACTCGCAAGTCAACCTCTCCTTTCCTCGCCTGCCTCATTCGGAGCCGACGTTGATTCTCTATACCAGCTGTTCCCGGTACGCCTGAGCCCACCTCTACCGGACCTTCGACCGCCCCCCCCCCCCGATGAGGAATCCCAGCCGCTCTTCTCCGCTTCAGAGGAATCGCTGAGCCCTCTACCTCCACGAGAATCCAGGTACAGCCGCACCATTGTTCACCGGAAGCCTGCTCCGATGCCAGAAGCCCTAGCCGCTCTTCACAGAAAAGCTACAACTCCAGCTTCTGTTCCAGCGGGGAGAGTATCTAGGTATAGGTCTCCATTTCTGGGGACCCCCCGGATACTCCCCCCTACATCTGATCATGGTGCGCCCGATCTCGGTTCAGCCACTTGAATCTTTTCATTCAAAGTTGCCACCTTAAATTCTCGGGGTTTCGATCGCAAAGCTGATCTGATCTTTGATCTTGCGCGCTCAAGTTTCGATATTACTTTTTTTCAAGAGACCCTAGTTTCTGATCACCGTCAAATTAAGTCCTTGTCTGACCGGTGGCCGGGATCTAGTTTCTGATACCCTGCCATAGGCAGACAGGGTGGGGTTTGTGCTCTATTTCACCCCTCCTTTGAGGGTAAGTGCCTCTCGTGGCGCAAAGATTCAAGTGGTCGAGTTCTTAGCTTTTTAATTGATTCCTCCGGTTGTCAAGTTAACCTCCTTGGTATTTATGCTCCCACCAACCCGCTTGAAAGTAAATCCTTTTTTGAAAACTTGCGTGAATTTTTTATCCCTGCAGGTAGTACTATTATCTGTGGTTTTTTTAACGGTTATGTTAGTGAAATGGATAAATTTGGTGGCAATGTTTCCACCTGTCATGCTATTTCTCACCTCAAAGAGCAGTTTCGCTTAACCGACATTTGGCGTAAACAGCATCCCAGATCACGCGAATTTACCTGGTTTAGCTCTGATCTTTCCTAAGCCAGCCGCCTGGATAAGTTTTATGCTTCTTCCGATCTCGAACAGTTCGTTTCCTCCTTGTCTATTCGCCCGTGTTGCTTTTCTGACCATGACCTCGTTGACCTTGCAATTGATTTTTCTCATTTCTCGCCTTCAGGCCCGGGTTTATGGAAATTCAATAATTCCCTACTTGCCGACACTGATTTTTGTGACCACTTATCGTCCCGCATTCTTGATTTGCGTAACTGCATTCCCCGCTTCACCTCTTTTAAAGATTGGTGGGAGTTTTTTAAGCTTAGCCTTAAGCAAGAATGTATTGATTTTGCTAAACAGAAACGTACTGATTTAAATCGTGAGAAGGTTATCTTGACAAACCGCTTAATACAATGTAAGCAGCTTTTAATTCACGGCGATATCTCAGCCTTGGCTGAGATTATCACCTTGGAAGCCCGCCTCCTTGCCTTATCTAATTTAGAAATAGAGGGAGTCAAAACGAGGAGTAGAGCCCGGTGGATGGAGGAAGGCGAAAAGCCTACTCGATATTTCTTTCATCTCGAACGCGAACGCGTTGAGAAAAACCGCATTGTTTCCATGTATGATTCTGATGGTAATGAGGTAAGCTCCCGTGCTGACCTCGACACAGTGCAGGAAGAATTTTACACTCAACTGTTTTCCGAAGAGGCTGTTGACATGACCTGTCAACAGCACTTATTCCTGCAATTAAGTTCTAAACTCACTCCTGAAGAATCTCTTTCGTGCGACAGGCCTATTTCTCCTCCTGAACTCACAGCATCAGTGAAAAGTTTGGCTGTAAATAAATCTCCGGGGCCAGACGGCCTCACTTTAGAGTTTTATTTAAAATTTTGGCACCTTTTGGCGCCTTTGTTGTATCGCCTGTATAATTCCAGCTATACTGAGCAATCACTACCCGAATCCTTGCGAACCAGTGTAACGCGTTTGATTTTCAAAACACGTGGTGATGTTAAAGATTTCAAAAACTGGAGACCTATTTCACTTCTGAATACTGACTATAAGATTTTGTCCAAGACTATCACGCTACGCCTCTCTTGTGTGTTAGGTAGTCTCGTTGACCCAGACCAGACTTGCTCTGTTCCCGGTCGCTTGATCACCTCTAATGTTACTCTGCTACGCGATGTTCTCGATTACATTGAGCGAACAAATGAACCCGGGATTCTTGTCAGCCTTGACCAAGAGAAAGCTTTTGATCATGTGAATCACTCTTTCTTGTTTCGCCTTCTCAAGCAGTTAGGTTTTGGGCCCACTTTCATTCAGTGGGTCCACACGCTTTACACTGGCGCAAATATGCAGATTATCCTTAACTGTTATCTTTCTAGTAGAATTGACCTAAAGAGGGGCGTTCGTCAGGGCGACCCCCTTTCTCCACTACTCTATGTTCTATGCGTTGAAGTACTGGCTTCTCAGATTCGATCCTCCCCTTTCATTTCCGGTTTTCTCCTGCCGGGTGCCAGCGGTACGCATTTTCGTGTGAGACAATATGCAGACGATACAACAACTTTTGTTAGAAATATTCCTTCGTTAACTGAATTATTTAATCTAGTGTCTCTTTATGAGAGAGGGTCGGGAGCAAGGCTGAATCGTTCCAAGACTGAGGCCATGTGGCTTGGCGCGTGGAGGTCTCGTATGGACGAGCCGCTTGGCCTCACATGGGTGAAAAAGATGAAAGTGTTGGGTGTTTGGTTTGGAGTTGTCCCGGTCGAACAGGACAACTGGTTACCCAAAGTTACTAAGCTTGAAAAGTCCATTAATCTTTGGAAATCCCGCTCCCTCTCGTTTATAGGAAAATGCTTAATTATTAATGTTATAGGACTTAGTAAATTCTATTATTTAGCATGAACCCTACTACTCCCAGAATGGGTATCCTGCAGAGTCAACCAGGTTATTTGGCCCTTTCTATGGGGCTCTAAGATCGAAACTGTTGCTAGAAAATCGCTTTCCTGCAATGTTCGTGATGGGGGTCTCAGTCTCACTGACTTCCCCCTCAAGTGTGAAGCTCTACGTGTTTCGTGGCTTGTTGTGACTCTTAACGAATCAGAGGATAAGTTTTTTTCTGTGCAAGTATTTTTCTGGATGGCATTTAGCTCACCTTTCCCCTCAATGGGCGACTCTGAGGGATAACTCCTCCCTTCATACTTTCACTCCCACTAAGTTTTATGCTGCCTGTATAGCGACGCTATCGCGCTTAGATTTAACTTTCTTTTCGCTTACGACTAAGTCTATTTACACTGCCTTAAGTAAGAATTTTACCCCGCCTTCCATTCATCGCGCGTGGGCCCCCTTCCTTGGCCCCGATTTCTCACTAAGAGATCACTGGGCTAAGGTGAGGGACCCCCTGTGTGACAATCACCTAAATGATCTCTTTTGGCTTATAACCCTGCGTGGCGTGAAAGTCCGCGACTCAATGCATAGATGGGGCTACATTCGTTCTGACCAATGCGCGATATGGGGTAGAAGGGAAACTATTGACCACTGCTTCCTTCATTGCCCTCGGGTCAAACAAGTTTGGGCCCATTTCTGCCCCCTTCTTTCTGTCGTGCTTAGCACCCGGTTTCTTGTTAATCTTCTTACGGTGTTCTTTTTTTGCTTCCGCTCTGATGCTAAACACAGCTTTATTGTGCGCTTCGTTAAAGAGTGTTGTTCATTCTACCTGGTCCTTCGGGAACAAGAGTACCTTTCATAACGGGCGAGAAGCCTCAGCACTGATTAAGTATTCGCTGTACTCCACGAAGGGGAGGGTGAAACTAGATTTTCACCGCCTCCCTAGGAAGAGGTTTCTGCGCACCTGGGCAGACCCAGGTTTCTGCTCCATCCGGAACGGCCTTCTTGTGTTTCATTTCTAGGTAGAATGTAATAGTGTCCTCCCGTGTTCACGGTATCCTGTATCTTTGTTTTATTTGTAATTAAAATCAGTGATTTTTATAAAAAAAAAATCTGTTCTTATCCGGTCACGTTTTTGGTCGCTCCGTCTGAAAACGTGATTATTGCCTTCTTGAGTGCGTGGATCGCATTGGTTGTCGACTGGTTCTGTTCGTTTTGTCCTGCCGTCGTTTGCTGATTGTCGAGTTATTTCTGGTTTAAAGTTTGCTCCATTCACCACATGCTGTGCGCGATGAATGCGCGACCCCGTGCGACCTTCGCGCACAAGAAAACAGTCCGATTAATTGTCAATGACGACGTGCGGACCAATGCTCTTAGCATAGTTCAATCTTTCCCTGACTTTAAGGAGGATATCATTGGCGTAGTGCCGCAATTTGGAGGACGGTGTTTCGACATCACCGTACGTGACACCGAGGTCGCTGCGCGACTAGCCCAGTTGGGCTTCGACTACAAACAGCACATCCCGCTGAAGCTCTTAGGAGCGAAATCAATTCATGTATCGGTTTTCGTGTCCGTGGAGTATCCGGACGGCGACTTGCTCACCTTTTTACAACAATACGGCCAGCTTAAATCGCCAACCTTACGGCGTCTATATTATAATGATGATGGATATCAGCACATCGAGAGACGCATTCGAGTGGCGGAGTTCATCTCGCTTGAGAAAGATCTCCCTCGGAAATTGGTAACACAAGGCCTTGAGATTTTTTTCAAATATACGGGCCAGCCCGTCACATGTTACCGATGTGGCTCAACCAAGCACATGGTAAAGGACTGTCCGAAACAACGCCGCGCACATTTCCATCACATCCTCGAGGACAGAGTCCTCGCCAACCCACCCACCCCCGGCAACCCCCCAGACTCGCACGAAACTGAAATGGAGACGGCGTCTTCTAGGCCAGTACCCAAGAAAACTCCGGCAGCGAAAGCCTGTCGTCCACACCGCTGCTCTACTCTCGAGCTACAGCCAAAGAGCTCTTCTCTGAATCCAACGAGGGCTCGCGCAAGAGACCCCCCATTCCCCCGGCAAGTCAGGAAAGCCAGAGGCCAAGAAAGTCGCTTCCCGTGTGGACAACCCTGCTACTTCATCACAACCCCAACGGGATTCAAAGGCCCTTAAGTTCATGGTCAAAGCCGTCAAACAAACTGGCCCTGAACAGTCGAAGCTCATGAAAACAATCCCCGCGCCACAGTATTACCGCTGTAGGGCGCTATACCTACAGTCCACATACGGGAACGTGGCTGACCTAGACCCCTCTAGCCCGGTTCGAAGACACATCAGTGAGCAAGAAAAGGATACTTGGCTACTCGTACACCGAATGATTGCACAGGATGCGTTTGGGGAACTCACGAGGATCGTGGAGGACTTCTCTCGCGTGCACCCTACCCTCTTTACCTCATAACTTTCACTGCCACTTTCACGTGTTTTAATTTTAGTTTAGTTTTATTTTTCTCTCTCACCATGGCTGTCTCGCTGACCTCCATAAACATCAACGGCGCTGCTGAACGCCACAAGCGCCTTAGGGTTTTTGAGGGTCTGCGAGGGTCCTTTTCTGATATTTATTTACTACAAGAAACCCACCTCACGGATCGAGCGCAAGGTAAGGTTTGGGAGAAGGAGTGGGGGGGGTCTGTGTGTGTGGTCGCCCAGCTCTAACCGGTCCGCGGCTGTAGCGGTTATTATTCATCCGAATAGTGCTGCGAAGCTCGTGGACTCTAAAGCCGATCTGGCAGGCAGAGTAGTCACTGCTCTCATTGAATTCCACGCAGAACGGTTTCAAATCATCAATGTTTATGCACCGAATAACCACCGAGAGCGAGAATTATTTTTTGACAGTCTCTGGCGCTTTCAATTTCCCCACGTGGAAGCTATTGTTGTCGGCGATTTAATTGTGTGCCGGATATTATTGATAAGTGGAGCGGCGATGACAGTTTTGGAGACAGGGCTGTCACGTAGCTCCACGCTTTTACTGCGTCAATAGATCTAGAAGACTTTTATCACGTCTCTAACCCCTCACGCAAAATTTTTACGTGGTTCAACGGCCCTCATTCAGTGGGATACCGGCTGGATCGGTTTCATACACCGCGAGCCTGGAGATCACACATTTCGCGACACACATGCTCGCCTTTTGCATACTCTGATCACCATTCAATTAGACTTCAAGTCACGTTCGGCTCTCATAACCCCCGCAGTCGGGGGTATGGAAATTTAACTCACAGCTGCTCAAAAGCGAAAGCTTTTGCGACGCAATTAACTCCTTTTGGGCCTCGTGGAAATTAGAAAAACCGGCTTTCACCGACCCGAGGGATTGGTGGGACGCAGGTAAATTACAACTCCAAGAAATCGCCATCACTCATAGTGTCTCCGAGGCACGGGAGCGTAAGCGAGACAGACTTAACTTAGAAAGTGAGTTTCGCAATCTGCTGTCTCGCGGTACTTCAAATACCGCCACCGATCACGCTCGCCTGGAGGAGATCAGAGATCTCTTAAAAGCTATTGCAGATTGCGATGTAGAAGGAGCTATAATTCGTAGCAGAGAGCAATGGTTAGAATTCGGGGAAAAACCGACAAAATATTTTTATCACCTCGAAAAGCAACGCCAGATCCGTAACACGATTAACGAGTTACGTGTCGGGAACTGGACTGTCACGTCTAATAAAAACATCTTGACAGCGTGTCGGGATTTCTATGAAAATTTGTACACTGCTGAACCGGTCGATTTCAAATGCCAAGACTGGCTTTTAGATCAACTAGACAAGATCTTGACATCCGAAGATCAAGAAAAATGTGAAGGAGTCCTCACCCTCTCCGAGTGTTATGAGGCCCTTCGCCAGATGTTGACAAATAAATCTCCCGGAGCAGACGGCTTTCCGGTTGAATTTTAGCGACGCTTTTGGAGTGCATTGGGTCAAGACTTAGTTGATATTCTGAATTACTCGTACGAACACGGGCAATTATCAGACTCACAACAGCTAGGGATAATTCGCTTGCTGTTTAAAAATGATGACCCTTTACTCTTAAAAAACTGGCGCCCTATCTCTCTACTTAACATAGATTATAAAATTTGCACCAAAGTACCAGCGAATCAGCTGAAAAAAGTTATCTCTGTAATTCTGAGCGAAGATCAAACCTGCGGTATTCCGGGCCGGAGTATCTATGAGAATTTATTTCTTCTCAGAGATACTCTAGATTACGTTCACCACAAACAGCTTTCGCTGCGCTAATCAGCTTGGATCAAGAGAAAGCCTTTGATCGTGTTAACCACGCCTTCCTGTAACAGGTGTCATCACGTTTTAATTTCGGCCCGAATTTCAGACAATGGGTGAATATTGTTTATAACGATATCCACTCGAGCGTTTTAAACAACGGCTGGCTCTCGGCGAAAATGAATTTGAAACGGGGAGTGCGACAAGGCTGACCACTTTCCCCATTACTATACTGTCTGGTGGCTGAAACGCTAGGTCAAGCGATTCGCCACGATAAAAGAATTCGGGGAATTCAAATTCTTGGCGCCCCAACTAAACAGGCAAAGTCTCGCAATATGCCGACGACACTCCTCTAATCCTCGCCGACGAATACTCAATAACAAAGTTTTAACCTCATTAACGTTTTTGAGCGAGGCTCCAGCTCTCACCTTAATGCAAAAAAAACCGAGGGCTTGTGGATTGGGTCCGCGGCCGGTAAACAAACCGGACCGGTAAATATAACTTGGACCACAGACAAGCTTAAAATCCTTGGTGTTTATTTTGGCACCACTAATGTCGAACTCGGTAATTGGATTGACCGCATAACTAAACTTGAAAGGCGACTTAACCTCGGGAAATCACTAATTATAAACACCATCGGCGCTTCAGGGCTTTGGTATACTGCCACAGTTCTCTCCATGCCGGACTGGGTGGCCACAAGAGTCAACAAAGCGATTTGACTTCTTGTGGAACGGCAAAACAGAGCTAGTAAAGCGAAAGACCTGTCAACTACCGTTTCAACACGGCGGCTTGGCATTGATTAACCCCCGTGAAAAAGCGAGAGCACTTAAGTTACGCTGGTACCCCAGATAGGCGATCCAACGTGTACGTCTAAATGGGTTTTCTTCGCTCGCTACTGGGCCGGCATAGCTCTCAGTTGTAAGGTTCAGAGCTGGACCTTTCCCAGATCAAACTCGTGCCCTAAATATATCAGAGACTCCCCTCCGACCTATTTTACACATTTATTAACAGCACTAGACCGACTGAACATCGATCTTACCCTGTTACCGAATTACAGAGTCAAAACCTTCTACAAGAAACTCACTTGCCCCTCCCCCGGGCGCCTGCCTGCGCCAGGGGCCTGGGAAAGGTGCCTTCATACCCCTCTACCCTGGGTCCACATCTGGTCTAACCTCTATGGTGGTCTTACTACGAACTGGAAGGCGGATATCGCGTGGCGCATAGCGCACAGAGTTTTAAAAACCCGAGCATATCTTAAGAACTGGCGTCGGCTTAACATTAGCGACCGATGTGCTCGGTGTGGGCAACTAGAATCCTTCTCCCATGCCTTATGCGAGTGTACTTCTGTACCTCAAGTCTGGCTGTGGGTTTTCGCTCTAATTAATAAATTTTTCTCTACTACGCTGGCTCTCTCGCCGCCTACGATCTTATTCAAGCATGGCTTGCCTTCTGGCGACAAATGCTCTACTGCCCTCGCGCACGTACTTCTCAACGTTGCCTTGAATGAGATCTGGGCGGCGAGGAATCTGGCGACCTTTGATAACAAGCCACAGTCAGCCACAGCCACCATCCATAAAATTAAACCGCCTGCAGCAGCGAATTCATGCTGCTTATAACTTCAATAACCTCGCAGTTTTCAACAAAACTTAGGCTCACAAGCAAATATTGTGTACCACTGACAACCAGACCTTTCGGGTCTTAATTTAGTCACCAGGCTCCCGGGAATGGGGCGGGCCCGGCAATACTTTCGCTCATGGGCCCCCCGGCTCCCGAGACCCCACACCCTAAGTAACACATTCCAATATATCTAGCATTTAAGCAACGCCCGAGAAAGTACATGGCATATTACGAAACTTTACAGGACCGCCAAAATCTCGGCTTAATTCTACCGTTAAACCATCACCAACTATTCATACCGGGGGAGTAGGCGGCATATATTTGAACTTTACAGGGCCACCAAAACCTCGGTTCGATTGTAATATCTCTTTAAATTCAATTGTAATTCCGGGGCCTGGGACCTAAAGACCACGTGCCCTTAACCCAGCCCCACCCTACCTTAGTTAACCCTAACTTTTTAACCTACACTTGATTGTAAAAGTTAATTCTAAAATTGAACATAAATAAATTCTTTAAAGATAAAAAAAAAGTATCTGTTCTTATCGGTCACGTTTTCGGTGTCTCCGCCGAAAACGTGATTATTTCCTTTTCTAGAGTTTGGATCGTCTTTGTTTTAGTGTGGTTCTTTTCGTTTTGGCCCCAGGAATCTTTTGGAGAGGTTTGTTTTGCTGTGGGTTTTTGATTTTGTCGCTTTTTTCGGCCGTACGTTTTCTTCGCCGGCCACGTGCTCTGCACGATGACTGCACGACCCCGCACAGTTTTCGCGCACACTAAAACTGTCCGCTTGTTAGTGGATGAGGGTATGGATATTACAGCAATAGAGATCATCAAGTCCCTGCCTGACTTTCGAGAACAAATCCCTGGCATTGAACCCAATTTTGGGGGCAAATGCTTTGACATCACCCTGAAATCCACCGAGGCTGCCGCGAGGCTCGCAACATCTGGCTTTGATTACAGAGCCGAAAGAAAACCTCTCTATATAGTTCGTGTTTGGGGCCGTTAGTTTTTTGTTGTCCCTTGGACACAGATTACTTGGCCTTTTGGCAATTGGCTTTCGCGCCAATTGCGTGCTTTTCTCTTGCAATTAGTGTCCTTCTGCCACTGATTGTTTTGTGCTCTCAGTTGGTGTATCCAACACTGGTTGTTTTACAATTAGTGTCCTTCTGCCGCTAAAATAGACGTGATGAATTGTAATTTTATGTTATTTTATTTTTATTTATTTATATATTTTTTTACTAATTATCTTTTTGAAATACCTTGTATACGTCATTTCCGCCCCTCCTATGTATTGTGACATTCTCCATAATATAATATTGTAAAATCATTTACATAATTTGGTAACATCTAAACCTGAAGAAGGCTGGTTTGGCCAGCCGAAATATTGTTGTTTAAATATATTACGTTCTGTCAGCCTTGCAGCAGTCTTTGGACTTCTCGTCGTCTATTTTTCAAGTTTGGCTGATTAGATCTCTTGTGAGATCCAACGTACAAGCAAGTAGGATCCTCGTTCATGGCTTTTGCAGTCTCTCAAGTTTTTATTCATCGAGTTTTAGCCGTAGGTCTTTAACAGATCCGATTTTCCTGCTTACCATCACATCATCTTTGTAAAATGGGGATCGATATTATGTCCTGGAGAATTCGCATTGGTGTCTTCTCGCAGAAAGCCACAACAAGCCATCACACAGTTGAAGTAATACAAGAAACCTCCTCCAACTACCATGCTCCTCTAAAACTTATGATTTTCCTTACTGCGTTATTCTACATCTCATCTCTGGTTATCTGCATGGACATTGAAGCAAATCCTGGCCCTTCCTCTCCCGCCGAGTCTACATCTCAGTTCACAAACCTTTTCAACGTCACCAAACGCATTCAACTCAAACTTATTCGCTACCAACACCACCTCAAAAACTATCAGTTCTACGCCGCCAACAACACTGTTCCACGCGGATTATTACCGCACTGCCTACCTGCCTTTGATTCTAATAACTTCTGGTTCCACAGACAATGGCAAAAGATTTGTCTCATCACCGCCCACCGACATCTAACCCTGCTGACCAAGGAATGCCGCACCAAGATCAAACAACTTCACAAGGAACTCTAACTGCAAGAAACAACTAGAAGAACACTGCACACCAGAAACTTTTAATTTTTATATTAGTAGAATTGATTCCATGGCTTTATCTCTTGAATCACTACTCGCTCGCAGACGTGCTAACAAAACTCTTACCTCACACGTCACTAATTCTAACGTCACCGCAAGCGCTAACCTTAACACCTCTCTTAACAATAATACACCAGCTTCCACACGTACCCGTAATCACCGTAAACGCAAACCACGTAACACTCACACAACCATCAGACTTGACACAACCTCTGTAATTAACCTGTCACAAACTCCACTATCTAACGACGAATCATCAGTTCTTGCTCGTGGTTTAACCTTTTGCCCTACACCCAGACGTATTAATTGGTCAGAAGTGTCAGCTGACATTAATGACTTCACACGATGCATGCGACTAAAGGAATATTTTCACAATCATAATAATGCTTCTAATACTAACCCAACTAACCCATTCCACAACAAAAGCTCATGGACGCCTCCCACTAACAGAGACTCAGCATTAAATGCATACATAGATGCTATCAAACATGACATTTCCACCTCTAATCTCAATCATATAACTGACAACTTAACCACACGCGAACGACAATCATTATGGAACCTTAAGAAACGACAAGACATCGTTATCAAACCGGCCGACAAAGGCTCTGGGACAGTAGTGATGGACAAGACCTGGTACGTAAACGAATGTAATCGACAGCTTAACGACGTGAAATTCTACAGAAAACAAGACGAAGACATAACTAACCAAATTCAACAACGAGTTACTATTTATGTTCAACACATGCTCAAAGACGGCTACATTGACGAAAAGACTAAACAATACCTTATACAAACTGACGTTAAACCTGGACGTTTTTACATTTTACCCAAAATACACAAAACCGGCAACCCAGGACGTCCCATAGTTTCATCTAACAGCCACCCTACAGAACGCATCTCACAGTTCGTTGACTACCACATTAACCCTCTCGTCTCTTCCTTGGATTCACACATTAAAGACACTACTGACTTTCTTAACAAACTCTCTAACCTTGGTACTCTACCTAGTAACGCCATGCTTGTCACTCTCGACGTTTCATCATTGTACACCAACATCCCACACAACGAAGGAATTGATGCCTGCCGTCATTTCCTTGGTACTCGTACTGACAAACACATTCCTACTGAGACACTTTGCGACCTTTTACGCATGATACTTACCATGAATAACTTCACATTTAATCAGGAACACTATCTTCAGGTCCATGGTACTGCTATGGGCACTAAGATGGCTCCTTCATTTGCTAACCTTTTTCTCGGCATTTTCGAAATTAACACTCTCTCTAATGCCCCTTTTCATGTTCATACCTGGTGGAGATTTCTCGATGATGTTTTTATGATTTGGACTGAAGGTCTAGATCATCTTAAGATATTCATCGATTATCTCAATAATATTCACCCTACTATCAAGTTCACAAGTAGTCACTCATTAACTAACATTCCTTTCCTTGACGTCATGGTATCTCTACATAACGGCACTATACAAACTGACCTGTACACTAAACCTACAGATAAACACCAACATCTTCTTAGTTCATCGTGCCATCCTCAACATACTAAAACATCTATCCCATTTAGCTTAGCTCTTCGCATACGCCGCATCTGTTCTACTGACGCTGCATTCAAACTCCGAATTAATGAATTAAAAACTTATCTCCTCGCAAGAGGATATCATAACACTTTCCTTGACTCACAATTCCTACGAGCTGCTAATATTTCTCACAATCGACGCTCTGCAAACTAACCGTCACGACTCCATTAACCACATACCTTTTGTCGTTACATATAACCCAGCACTTCCTCACTTTTCTAACATATTACGCAAACATTTTAATATATTACTTTCCTCTGATCGTTGCAGGGACGTTTTTAAACAACCACCTATCGTTGCTTACAGACGCACTTCTAACCTTCGCGACATTTTAGTTAAAGCGCAACTACCCGCTGTCACAGCTCCTAACATCACTAATTTCCCACCAGGCTCTTTCTGCTGTGGACAAGATTGTGGCACTTGTCCTTACATTACTAATGGTCTAAAACACTATACATTTTCTTCCACAGGCGAAACACGTAACATCACTTCACACATAACATGTAACACCAAAAATTTAATCTACATGGTACAATGTAACCGCTGTAATCTACAATACATAGGTGGAACTAAGCGACATCTCAAAGACAGATTTAACGAACACAGACGCTCAGTTGACAAAACTGAAATTAAATCCAAACCTACCACTGTTTCTGAACATTTTCTTTTTCAACCTAACCACTGCCACACTGACATGCAGCTAATCCCACTTAAACTCATCCACTCCTCGCGTGATTCAATCAGGAAAGCCAGGGAGTCGACTCATAGATTTAGCAGGGACCTCA
This sequence comes from Porites divaricata, assembly GCA_038088405.1. Classification (NCBI taxonomy): domain Eukaryota; kingdom Metazoa; phylum Cnidaria; class Anthozoa; order Scleractinia; family Poritidae; genus Porites; species Porites divaricata. Next base: position 380,849 of record JBBMOI010000003.1, read on the forward strand.
GAGCCCCACGGTTTAAATAGACGTGATGAATTGTAATTTTATTTTATTTATTTATTTACTTTTTAATTATTATCTTTTTGAAATACCTTGTATACGTCATTTCCGCCCCTCCTATGTATTGCGACATTCTCCATAATATAATATTGTAAAATCATTTACATAATTTAGTACCATCTAAACCTGAAGAAGGCTGGTTTGGCCAGCCGAAATATTGTTGTTCAAATATATTACACTGTGTCAGCCTTGCAGTAGTCTTTGGACTTCTCGTCGTCTATTTTTCAAGTTTGGCTGATTAGATCTCTTGTGAGATCCAACGTACAAGCAAGTAGGATCCTCATTCACGGCTTTTGCAGTCTTTCAAGCTAATTGTTTGTACTTTTTGTGGATTGGTTTCTTCCGATTCCAATCTCCATCCTTTTTTCGGTTTGTACTTTCAATTGGTGTCCCGAACACTAATTCTTTACCGTGTTGCAATCGGTGTCTTTCTGCCACTGATTGTTTCATTTTGTTTTTGCTGCGCCGATTGGTGCCTTTCGACTCTAGTCGTTGGCGCCTTTTTTGCCTTTCGCTTTTTCGCTTTTCGCGTTTTTCGCTTTTTGTTATTCGTTTTTCGCGTTTTTTTTGCTTTGCGCTTTTTGCCTCTTCTTCTCGCTTTTTGCCTTTCACTTTTGCTCGTATCATGCGCCTACCAAAAACTATTAGCTTGCAGGCTGACCGCAAGCTGGCCGACAAATCCAAAGATGAGATCTTGACCGAAGTTCTTCAAGTTTTTTCCGGCCTTGACGTCAAGGCGGTCCAGATTGCGTACGAGGTCGTTCGTGTCACTTTCGCTTCCCCGGAGCACTTTCGGGCGGCCAAATCGTTTTCTGGAAAACATCTTTTCGGTTTGTGGTGCTCTACCTTGGTGGGCGGCCCCCCTGTTACGCGCATGCACGTGTTCGATTTTCCCTTAGAGGATGCCTTTGGTGATTTTGGTGCGGTTAAGTTTGTCAAAAAGCAGACTTTTCTCTCCAACCCGAACATTTTTAATGGTACCAGGCTTGTTGACGTTGTTGCCTGCGGAGGCCAGTGTCTCTCAGGCCTCTTCTCAGCTTGTAGATTCTCAGCTTCTTAAGGATAATGAGCTTGACCTTCTGCAGAGCCAGTCTATCCTGCAAGACTTGGTCCCTGACAGGGACTCCCCTGAATTCAACCAAATGGCTTCCAAAAGAGCTCGGAAAGATAAGGGCTCCGCTGCCAAAAGCAGTGATTCCGTTGTAGATATTTCTTTTTCCAAGAGCCCTGATTTTGCCTCCCTTCTCACTAATTCTGAACCAGACGAGAATGATGAAAATAATAAACAATTAAACGTTAGTCATGAGAATATTAATGCAATAGATGAGAATAATGAAAGTAATGAACAATTTAATGTTAGTAATGTGGATCTTAGTGCAAATGCTATTGATAATACTAGTGGAATACATGGGAATATTGAAAGAAATAAACAATTAAATGTTAGTAATGAGAATACTAGTAGTGCAAATGTTAATGATATTAGTACTGTTAATGATATATGAAATGAATCATATATGAACTGCGGAAATGAAATGAAATGAAGGTATGATCGTCGCAGTGAAACGCAATTTAAGCAATTGCGTAAAGAAGCCTGAAAAAAATTCAGGACTTCAACGGGGTTTGAACCCGTGACCTCGCGATACCGGTACGATGCTCTACCAACTGAGCTATGAAGCCACTGACGTTGGGAGCAGGTCAATTATGGGTTCATATGTTCCCGTGAAAGAAATGAGTGTTAATGATATATGAAATGAATCATATATGAACTGCGGAAATGAAATGAAATGAAGGTATGATCGTCGCAGTGAAACGCAATTTAAGCAATTGCGTAAAGAAGCCTGAAAAAAATTCAGTTTTTTTCAGGCTTCTTTACGCAATTGTTTAAATTGCGTTTCACTGCGACGATCATACCTTCATTTCATTTCATTTCCGCAGTTCATATATGATTCATTTCATATATCATTAACACTCATTTCTTTCACGGGAACATATGAACCCATAATTGACCTGCTCCCAACGTCAGTGGCTTCATAGCTCAGTTGGTAGAGCATCGCACCGGTATCGCGAGGTCACGGGTTCAAACCCCGTTGAAGTCCTGAATTTTTTTTCAGGCTTCTTTACGCAATTGCTTAAATTGCGTTTCACTGCGACGATCATACCTTCATTTCGATATTAGTACTGTGAACGAAGTTAACTATAGCGCTGAAAGATCAAATGCTATTGAAAATAGTAGTGCAAACACTACTAGAAAATTTTCTGAAAAGTCAAATGAAGCCAGTGACATTGTTGATGAAAATAATGAGGTGGCTGCCCAAATGCTGTTGAGTTGGCTGGTGCTGTTGCGGCCACTAGTGGACGACCTTTAATTGAGGTCATTGACGGGGATGACATGAGTAGTGACGAGATCGAATCCTTCGAATCTCTTCCCCCCATCTTCTCTGATCCTCCTCATGACTTCGCTGACGTCATGGACGAGAGCAACAGTCCCCTCGAGGGTGCGTCCTCTCCTTCCTCTCTGTCCTCCCATTCCAGCGAAGTTGGGTCTCGCTACGAGGAACGTAGCTTGTGTGTTAAGGCCAAGGGTTCGCGTGGGGCTGCTGGTGTTCGTCAGTTCCCGCTCCTGAAACCTCTGTGTGGCAAGCATGTTTTGCCGCAAATTGCGTCTAGCAAATTAAAAGGTCTTCGTCGTAGTGCTTCACTCAAGGAGCTCGAAATGTAGTTTTTGCCCCAACAGTCGCATTCAACCTTATAACGCTCAATGTCAATGGGATCCGTGATCCCAATAAGCGTGCTGGTTTACTGCAGTGGCTGAGCCACTTGTCTTGTGATTTTGTCTCCAGGAGACTCATGTTACTGATGCTGCTGAGGCCTCTTTATGGTTCTCCTCTTCTGGTTTTCTCGCGGTTGCGGCCCCTGGTACCGCTCACTCCCGCGGCCAGGTCCTCCTATATCGTCCTGGCTTTTCCTTCGTTAACTCCTGGGTCGAACTTGAGGGGCGTTTTCTGTTAACAGAATTCAGCAGAAGAGACTCCGTGTTCAGGATTGCATCTGTTTACGCGTCTAACCGGAACCCTGAGCGTGACAATTTTTTCACTTCATGCCTTGACTTTGCTGACCCATCTGTCCCCACAGTTTTGTGCGGTGACTTTAACGCTGTCTTCGACAGAGCTACAGACCGTCGGGGCTCTGATCCCACGGTCACTGTTCGGGAGAGTTTTGACTCTTTGGGGTTACTCTTCCAGGAGTTTTGTGTCCTAGATGTCTGGCGGTATCTTCACCCTGATCTTCACGCCTATACCTGGTTGAAGCCTGACGGTTGCCAGTCTTCCCGTATCGACCTTATTGGTTTTCCATCTATCTGGGCTCATTTTGTGTCTTCTTGTACTATTTGTCCGTGTCTTTTGCGATCATGATGCTGTTTTTCTCGCTTTCTCTATTTCTGAACCCTTCCTCGTGGCCCTGGCTGATGGAAACTTAATGTTTCCATCCTTCGAGATCCGGTCTTTTTCCAAGCGCTGAGCGATTTTTGGGCTAGTTGGAGGTTGCGCAAGCCCTCATTTCCATCCCTTCAACAGTGGTGGGACCGTGGTAAGGAGCACCTTAAAGGTTTTGCAGTCCGCCATTGTAGTGGCATTCACAACGAATGTTCTCTGTCACGTTCTGTCCTCTCTGCCCTTGTCAGTCATTTAAAGGGTAGGATTGATAATGGGGTTGTATCCCTTGTGTCAGTTTATGAACGGGCTCTTGCTCAACTTGCGTCTTTTGATTTGACAGAAGCTGAGGGAGCGCGGGTTCGCTCTCGTGTTAAGTGGGCTGAGGAGGGTAAAACCTCCTCTCGTTTTTTCCTAAGGCTCGAAAAGAAGCGGGGAGCTGAGAGTTGGATTTCTGCGATGCGGGCTCCCAATGGGATGGTTGTTACGGATGGTGAAGGTATCTGCGAGTCCTGGGCTTCTTTTTACCACTTAGAAATACGCTCCACCGTCCCTGCCCTATCTATACACACTGTACTGTTCTGAAGAGCTGGACGAGTATCTGTTTTGGTACTGAGCCAATGATATGTCCCTGTCCTCGTCGTGAGTACCAGGTGCATCGTGGGATGCAACAGTATTGCTACCACCATATCTGGGACGGGGAAGGAGCCAACCACTCTAGGTCCGGAGGACCTAAAGGGGCATCGCTTCTCAGGCCTTTTGGCTAAGATTAGTGTTGTTCTCTGGCTCTGACTTTGCCTGAGTTCAGTTTAACAAATTAGTGAATAGATCAAGGAGATTTTATTTGGCGCTGTTTGTTGGAGTACCTTTCCCTTTTTCGCTTCTCGCCAGGTATCGTGGTTTTGACTTTTTGACGCGTTTGTTTGAGCGTGGTTCCACGCGTGGCCTCATGGCAGAGGTCGTGCACGATGTTGTTGATGAAACAATTTCGAATCAGTCTGAAGACACTTTCTTGCTCAGGCCAGAAGAGATGAAGCGAGTGTGAATACTTTCGTTGAGAGCAACCGTAATAATACGTCCACCACTTTCTCCGGAGACTTTACTAATAACCGCCCTGAGTCTTATGCTGCTGCCACCACTCAGAGAGCTACTAACGGCGAGAATTCAGCGAACCGACCAGTACATTAAAGAAATGAACGGTATTTAACAAACTTCGAGCACATCAATTTCCACCGCGAGAACGTCACCCCTGACCGGCCGGGCTGGCTTATTTTACTGCCGATAGCTTTGAGAGCTCAGACGCCGTCTTTTGCGCTCTGGAAACCCAGGGTTTTCACACACATGCTATTCGCTGCCTGCAGAAGAAACCTTCGGGTGATATGCTAATTTCCCTTGCCACGTTGGCGGTGAAGAGACTTTGTTCGAAGAAATGTTATGCAAATTGGTGGTTGACATTATGCAATCAATGATGGAGACAGACACCTTACATATCTCAATAGAGGATGTTAGCATCAACAACGAGTACAAGTACGAGAACGACCTCAAGCCGCACTCGTACTCGAAGTCGTTTTCTCACCTGCTATGTTAGCGATGACACCGAGTTCGAGTTTATAGAAAATATTCGAGTCGAGGTAGCGCTTCCACAACAATTTCTAAAACAAAGAATGACTCTAAAAAACGTTCAAGACTGCTTGTTACTCAGTTACATATTGGAAGGTTTTTTGGACGAAGAAGAATTTTGTGCTTTATATGATGTAAACAGCACAGATTATCCTGTATTTGAGCATGGAAAGTATCGAAGATTCGACCTGAATCTTCGGTCTTAAAACACGCTAAAACCCATCAAATTCAACACAACCACACTGGATAAAGAAGCAAGTATTCTTTATTGATATCTTCGACTGTTGGGATATTTTCGACCAAATAATGGCAATTTTCGGGGTTATTTCAGGAGCCTGTGAGGCCTGTGGAGAGACATGAAACTTTCCCAGGTAAATGCAAATTTACTCTGTGTAGGAAATATCGCGTTCGGTTGCTTTTCCTCGACTTCAAAAGCATTTTTTTACATAAAACATAATATAAGGAATGTTCAAGATGATAAAGAGAGGCTAGAAACGAAAAGAAACTGCATTAAACCATCGGAATTTACCTTTGAAAACCAGCTCTTCCCAGTCGTTCTGCCCACTTCGAGTTTTTGGTGAGAACTCGTCGTAGTGCAACTTGACAGGACGACTTGAAAACGTGGAGATGCGCAGAACGGATGCGCAGTACGCAAAATCGCTGATCTCGTTCTAGAACTCGTACTCGTTGTCGATGCTAACATCCTCTAATATCTACGATGCGCCCTACGAGCTTCCCGACAACGCCCTCATTCATCGCTTAGAGTCCTTTTGTGAGGTGCTCCATATTCGCCGTGGTAAACTTACTTCCAATGGCGTTTTCAACGGTAATCGTCATTATCGTGTTCGCATCCATACAGCTATCCCGTCTTACTTGCGGTTTGGGAAATTTTTGGTCCGTTTGTCCCACGACGGCCAAGAGCACACTTGCAGGTGGTGTAATCATGTGGGCCATTTTGCGAATGAATGCCCCAATACATTCTGTTTTAATTGCGAGGGGCTGGGCCACATGGCCGGTGATTGTCCGAATGCAGAGCAGTGTTGTATTTGTAAAGCAGATGACCACCGAGCACGCTACTGTCCCTTCTCTTGGAATAGGACCCCCCCGTCATCTAGCTATAATTCCCCCCCGTCCAGACCAACAACAACCGGAATCCGGCCGTAATCCCCCCCGTCCAGACCAACAACAACCGGAATCCGGCCGTAATCCCCCCCAACCAGATCAACAGCAACCGGAACCTGGCCATAATCCCCCCCGGCCAGACCAGCAACAACCAGAATCAGCACGTGAAGAAGAGCAAGCCTCCGCCCCCCTCGTTTCAGCCTTCCCCCCCAGTCAGTCCCCCACAACAGTCCTCGACCTGCAAGGTCTGCTGATCTTGCGAGAAATCTTCGAAACAGATGATGAGGTTGAGACTGGCCACCCTGACCCCCCCGGAAGTTCCCCCCTAATGACAGCAACGACCACGATGATGCAGATAATTGTGATGATGATATGAGCGACAGCGGTGATGATGGCGATGACGATGACGACATTGATGATAAAACCCCCCCTGAAACCGGCAAGCCAGAGTCTGCCGCTGCCCGCTCTACACCAGCTGCTACCGGTACGCCCGAGCCCACCTCTGCCGGACCTTTGACTGCCCCCCTGATGAGGAATCTCAGCCGCTCTTTTCCGCTTCAGAGGAATCGCTAAGTCATTCACGAGAATCCAGGTACAGCCGCACTATTGCTCGCCGGAAGCCTGCTCCGATGCCGGAAGCCTTAGCCGCCCTCCACAGGAAAGCTACAACTCCAGCTCCTGTCCCGGCGGGGAGAGTATCGAGGGATAGGTCTGCAATTTCCGGGGACCCCCCGGATATTCCCCCTTCCATCTGATCATGGTATGCCCGATCCCGGTTCAGCCACTTGAATCTTTCATTCAAAGTTGCCACTCTAAATTCTCGGGGTTTCGATCGCAAAGCCGATCTGATCTTTGATCTTGCACGCTCAAGTTTTGACATTGCAATTTTTCAGGAGACTAGTTTCCGATCACCGTCAAATTAAGTCCTTGTCTGACCGGTGGCCGGGATCCCCTGCCATAGCCAGACAGGGCGGGGTCTGTGCCCTATTTCACCCCTCCTTTGAGGGTAAGTGCCTCTCGTGGCGCAAAGATTCAAGTGGTCGAGTTCTTAGTTTCTTGATTGATTTTTCCGGCTGTGAAGTTAACCTTCTTGCTATTTATGCTCCCACCAACCCGTCCGAACGTAAATACTTTTCTGAAACCCTGCATGAATTTTTTATCCCTGCAGGTAGTACTATTATCTGTGGTGATTTTAACGGCTATGTTAGTGAAATGGATAAACTTGGTGGCAATATTTCCATCTGTTGTGCTATTTCTCACTTCAAAGAGCAGTTTCGCTTAACCAACATTTGGCGTAAACATCCCAAATCACGCGAATTTACCTGATTTAGCTCTGATTTTTCCTTAGCCAGCCGCATGCATACATTTTATGTTTCTTCCGACCTTGTACAGTCCGTTTCCTCCTCGTCTATTCGTCCATGGTTCTTTTCTGATCATGACCTCATTGACCTTGCGATCGATGTTTCTCATTTCACACCCTCAGGCCCGGGTTTATGGAAATTCAATAACTCCTTACTTGCCAACACTGATTTTTGTGATCACTTATCGTCCCGCATTCTCAAACTGCGTAGCTGCATTCCCCGTTTTATCTCCTTTAAGGATTGGTGGGAATTTTTCAAGCTTAGCCTTAAGCAGGAATGTATTGATTTTGCTAAAAAAAACGCACCGAATTAAATTGTGAGAAGGTTACCTTGAAAAACCGCCTAATACCATGTAAGCAGTTTTTAATTCACGGCAATATCTCAGCCTCGGCTGAGATTATTGCCTTAGAGGCCCGCCTCCTCGCCTTATCTAATTTAGAAATTGAGGGAGTCAAAACGAGGAGTAGAGCCCGGTGGATCGAGGAAGGCGAAAAGCATACTCGTTTTTTTTTCATCTTGAATGTGAATACATTGAGAAAAACCGCATTGTTTCAATGCATGACTCTGATGGTAACGAGGTAAGCTCCCGTGCCGATCTCGACAGAGTGCATGTGGAGTTTTACACTCAATTGTTTTCTGAAGAGGCTGTTGACATGGCCTGTCAACAGCACTTACTCCTGCAACTAAGCTCTAAACTTACTCCTGAGGAATCGCTTTCGTGCGACGGGCCTATTTCTCCTCACGAGCTTACAGAATCAGTGAAAAGTTTGGCTCTAAATAAATCTTCGGGGCCGGGCGGCCTCACTTAAAAGTTTTATTTAAAATTTTGGCACCTTTTGGCGCCTTTGTTGTATCACCTGTATAATTTCAGCTTTACCGAGCAATCATTACCCAAATCTTTGCGAACCAGTGTTCCGCGCTTGATTTTTAAAAAACGCGGAGATGTTAAAGATTTAAAAAACTGGAGACCTATTTCACTCTTGAATACTGATTATAAGTTTTTGTCCAAGACTATCATGCTACGTCTCTCTCGTGTGTTAGGTAGTCTCGTTGAGCTGGACCAGACTTGCTCTTTTCCGGGTCGCTCGATCACCTCTAATGTCACTCTGCTATGCGACGTTCTTGATTACATCGAGCGAACAGACGAACCCAGGATTCTTGTCAGTCTTCACGAGGAGAAAGCTTTTGATCGCGTGAATCATTCGTTCTTGTTTCGCCTTCTCGAGCAGCTAGGTTTCGGGCCCAGTCTCATTCAATGGGTCCACACGCTTTACACTGGCGCAAACATGCGGATTATCCTTAACGGTTATCTTTCTGGTAGAATTGACCTAAAGAGGGGGGTTCCTCAGGGCGACCCCCTCTCTCCATTACTCTACGTTCTATGCGTTGAAGTACTGGCTTCTCAGATTTGATCCTCCCCTTTCATTTCCGGTTTTTTCCTGCCGGGTGCTAGCGGTACGCATTTTCGTGAGACAATATGCAGACGATACAACAACTTTTGTTAAAAAATATTCCTTCTTTAACTCAATTATTTAATCTATTGTCTCTCTATGAGAGAGGGTCAGGAGCAAGGCTGAATCGTTCCAAGACGGGAGCTGCCACTATCGAAATCGCGTCCATGCGGCGATTCCGTCCTATCTTCGTTTCGGGAAGTTTCTGGTGCGGCTCTCTCACGATGGACGACAACACATGTAGGAAGTGTAACCGTATCGGCCACATTGCGAACGACTGCCCACAAATCGTGTGTTTTAACTGTGATTAGCTTGGACACAAGGCGGAAACGTGCCCCAACGCTGAATTGTGTTGTATTTGTAAGGAGTCCTCGCAACGCGCACGTTATTGTCGCCACTCATGGTACCGCGATGTCTCCCTTGTGTCTTCTCCTGCTGTTCACCGTCAAGATCCGCGTCCGGGACAAGGCCTGAGTCAAGATCCAAGCCGTGATACGCCTCCGGGTACCCTTCCTGATAGTCAGCCATCCCTGTCAGCAGCGACCCCGAGGAAATCCTCAACTCCCAAGGCCTCCTGATCCTCAGCGAGCTTTTTGGTGATCACAAGGACCTCTCTAGCTGTGATGATTGCGTTGGAAACGATGATCAGGATGCAGGTGACAGCGATGATGATGATGACGGTGGTGGTGACGATGGTGACGATGAAGAAGTCGTCGATAAGGAAATTGATGATGATGATGACGAGGATAACGAAGCCGGTATGCCTGAGCTTGCCTCTGCCGGCCCCCCTTCAGTTTCTCCCGGTATGCCTGAGATTGCCGCTTCCGGCCGCACCCCAGTTCCCCCCGGTACGCCTGTGGTTGCCTCTGCCAAGCCTGGTGATGACGTCGATGATAGCCCTGCTGACAACCCTCCGATGGAATCTCAGGCGCTCCTCTCCTCTTTTGAATCAGAGCCGCTGGCCTCCTCAGCCCCTCCGGACCCTCAACCCCAGCGATCCGAGTTTGGTCCGATTCGCCATAATCGTTTTTCCCACCGGAATCCTGCGCCCATGCTGGAAGCCCTCGCCGCGATTCATCGGAAAGCCACGGCTCCCGCCCCTGTTCCATCGGGGAGAGCACCGAGGGACAGATCTCCGATCACCGGAGACCCCCCGGATGCTCCTCCCCCTCCTTCTTCTGATCATGGTACCCCTGATCCCGGCTCAGCCACTTGAACCTTTCTAAAAAGTTCACAGTTGCCACTTTAAATTCTCGGGGTTTTGATCGCAAAGCCGATCTGATTTTTGATCTTGTGCGTGTAAATTATGATATTGCTTTTTTCCACGAGATGCTCGTCTCTACTGATCTTCAGATTAAGTCCTTGTCTGCTCGCTGGTCTGGACCTAGTTTCTGGTCCCCTGCCATAGGCAGACAGGGCGGAATTTGCGCTCTTTTTCACCCTTCTTTCGAAGGTAAATGTCTCTCGAGGCATAAAGATTCAAGTGGCCGTGTCCTTAGTTTTTTAATTGATTTTTTTGGTTGCCAAATTAACCTTCTCGGTGTTTACGCCCTCACTAATCCGACTGAACGTAAATCGTTTTTTTGAAAACTTGCATGAATTTTTTCTTCTGGCTAGCCATATGATCATCTGTGGGGATTTCAATAGCTATGATAACGAATTCGATAAGTTAGGCGGTAATGTTACTCTCTGTTCCGCGATTTCTGACTTTAAATTGAATTTCTCTTTAATTGATATTTGGCGTAAAATACACCCTTGATTACGCGAATTTACCTGGTTTAATTCTGATTTCCCTATCGCTAGTCGCTTAGATAAATTTTACGTTTCTCCTGACCTTGTACAATTTGTTCCCTCTTTGTCTATCCGTCCATGTTGCTTTTCCGATCACGACCTTATTGATCTAGTTATTGATCCTTCCACTCATGCCCCCAGAGGGCCGGGTCTTTGGAAATTTAATAACTCACTGTTAACCGATGCTGCTTTTTGTGATCATATCTCTAGCCGTATAGCTGACTTTAGTTGGCTGTGTCCCTCGCTTATCTTCATTCAAGGATTGGTGGGAGTTTTTTAAGCTTTCCCTTAAAGAGAAACTATTGATTTTGCGAAGCAAAAGCGAATTGAATTGAATCGTGAGAGGGTTAATTTGACGAATCGTTTAATTTATTGTAAACAACGCTTAATCCAAGGTGATGTGTCTGCTTCTGCCGAGATCATCGCCTTGGAAGCGCATTTATTTTCTCTTTTCCAACTAGAAATTGAAGGTGTCAAAATGAGAAGTAGGGCCCGTTGGATTGAGGAAGGCAAAAACCCTACTCGCTTTTTCTTTCCTCTTGAGTGTGAGCGGATAGAGAAAAATCGCGTATTTTCCATGTACTATTCAGATGGTAATGAGGTGACCTCACGTGCTGACCTTGACAAAGTCCACGTGCATTTTTATACCCAATTGTTTTCCGCGGAGCCTATTGACATGACCTGCCAACAGCATTTGTTTTCTCATATTGAATGTTAAACTTACCCCTATTGAATCGCTTTCCTGTGACGGGTCTATTTCTCTTGACGAACTTACTAAATCGGTTCAAAGTTGTCTTTAAACAAGTCTCCCGGGCCTGATGGCTTCACGTTAGAGTTCTATCTCAAATTTTGGCAACTTCTCGCTCCTTTGTTGTGTCGTTTGTTTAATTGCTGCTTAGCAGATGAGTGCTTACCTGAATCTCTACAAACCAGTGTAACGCGTCTCATTTTTAAGAAACGCGGTGATGGTAAGGATCTCAAAAATTGGAGACCAATATCGCTTCTAAATACGGATTATAAAATCTTGTCTAAAGCCATTACCCTGCGGTTATCGCGTGTTTTGAGCAGCCTTGTCGACCCGGATCAGACTTGTTCTGTTCCTGGTCGCTCGATTTCGTCAAATGTCACTTTGCTACGCGATTTCTTAGATTACATCGAACGGACAAACGAATCTGGTATTCTCGTTAGCTAGACCAAAAGGCCTTTGATCGTGTAAATCATTCCTTTCTCTTTCGTCTGTTAGAACAATTAGGTTTTGGATCTAGTTTCGTTAGCTGGATCCGCACGCTTTACACTGGTGCTAACATGTGTATAATCCTGAATGGATACCTTTCCAGAAAAATCGAGTTAAAGAGGTGTCCGTCAAGGTCACCCTCTCTCCCCCTTACTTTACGTTTTGTGTGTTGAAGATTTAGCTGTTCAGATTCGTTCTTCTCCTTTCATCTCTGGTTTTCTTTTACCCGGTGCTGGCGGCGCACATTTCCGCATTCGCCAATATGCAGACGACACGACAACTTTTCTCAAGAATGTTTCTTCTCTAGTACAATTGTTTAATTTAGTGTCTATTTACGAGAGGGGGTCGGGAGCAAAATTAAATCGTTTTAGGACTGAGGCCATGTGGCTTGGCTCATGGAGATCGCGCATGGATGAGCCGCTTGGCCTCACATGGGTTAAGAAAATGAAAATTTTAGGAGTATGGTTCGGGGTCGTTCCTGTTGAACAGGATAATTGGTCACCAAAGCTAGCTAAGCTAGAGAAATCTATTAATTTGTGAAGTCCCGCTCCCTCTCCCTTGTCGATAAATGTCTCATTGTTAACGTAATTGGTCTTAGTAAGTTTTATTATTTAGCTCGTGTGCTTCTTCTTCCTGAGTGGGTATCTCGTAGAGTCAACCAAATTATCTGGCCCTTCATATGGGGTTCGAAAATTGAAACTGTCTTTCGCAAATCATGCTCATGTAGTGTCCCTGATGGAGGTCTCGGCCTCGCTGATTTCCCCCGTAAATGTGAAGGTTTGCGCGTTTCTTCTCTCGTAGTTACCCTTAATGATCCGGAAGATAAGAGTTTCTTTTTGTGTAAGTAGTTTGCCGGATGGCACTTAGCTCGTTTGCTCCCTCAATGGTTGCCTCTGAGAGATAACTCTTCCCCTCATACCTTTAACCCTACTGGTTTTTATTCTTCCTGTATTTCAATTCTATCGCGTTTAGATCTAACTTTTGTCCCACTTACCACTAAGGCTATTTATAACGCGCTCAATAAAAGTTTTTTCCTGCCGTCTGTACATCGCGCGTGGGTCCCTTTCCTTGGACCAGGCTTCTTGCTTCGTGATCACTGGGCCAAGGTGAGGGACTCACTTTGTGATAACCGTTTTAATGATTTATTTTGGTTGATATCCCTCCGCGGTGTCAAGGTTCGTGACTCCTTACACCGTAAAGGATACATTTCGTCTGACAAGTGTGCAGTATCCGGCAGGCAGGAGACAATTGATCACTGTTTTCTTAATTGCCCTCGATCCAAAAGTGTTTGGGCATATTTTTGTAACCTTCTTTCCGCTGTGACTGGCTCGCACTTCCTTGTTAATCTCCTGACCATCTTTTTTTGTTTTCATTGCGAGACTAAAGAGCCTCATTCCGCGTTTCCTTATCAAGAGCACTGTGTTTTCAATCTGGACCTTCCGAAACAAACGTACCTTTCACAATGGCTGCGAGGACGCCTCCGCCATTGTTAAATTCGTGCTCCACTCTATTAAGGGAAAGGCCGCTCAGTGATTTTCAGAACACCAATCAACAGCTCACTAAAGGAGATTAAAGACGCAATTACTGTGGAACTTGGCCCCGACAAGATTACCATACTCCAGCAACTCGCAAACGGTGAATACCTTGTCAAACTGACTGAGAACAAACTTGCCAAGGACCTTATTGAAAGCGGCTTCGCCATTGAAGAACTTCATGCTGTCTGTAACCCCCCTTGTGGCTATTATATGAACGTCAGTATTATGGGCCTTCGCGCCTATGTGGACAACGAGGCAGTCCTCAAGGCCCTACAACCTTATGGAGAAATCAAAGGGGATGTCATTCGTTTGCATTACAAAGCAGACCATGACCTTGCCGGACTGGAGAACGGAAATCGCCTAGTTAAAATGATCCTGAGTAAACCATCAATTCCCTATTCACTCAAAATCGCCGACGAATGGTGCCGTATAATTCACAACAATCAGCAACCTATCTGCCACGAGTGCAACGAATTGGGGCACTCTAGACGTAAATGCCCTCAAATCATCTGTCGTTTGTGTGAAGCTAATGGCCACATGTCTCAGGACTGCCCATCTCGCCTCACCTTCCCCCCCGACCTGACCCAGCAACTCCCCACGACAACTCAACCTCGGTAATGGCACAAGACATAACTTCTGACTTTGCACCACCTGCTCTGGATCGCCCTCTCACGTCTGAAACTACGGCAAACAACCCAGCTAGTGCCTCTACTGTGCCTTTGGATAACGCTCCCAGCGCCGACCCTCTCCCCCCTTCCACCTCCGGACCCAAATGTACGCCAATGGACGACACAAAATCCCTTATATGGCCGCATGTCTCCGACTCTGACTCTGACTCCGTTAAACTGAAACAGCCCCTGAGAAGAAATAAAATCAAACTGAAGCCCAACGTCTTCAACTCGCATCACAAGGAAAAAGAAACTACTACGTCCACGAACATTTCCTAAAGTCTAAACACTACAGTCGCCCCCCCCGGACTTCACCATGTTTTATTTTCGCCTTCTTCTCTCACTGCTAATCATGTGCAGCCTCGCCAGTCTAAATACCCAGGGCCTCAGGTCTTCCGACCGCAGAAAATCTGCATTTCACCTTCTCAAACTCCACAAATATATTATTTTCCTTCAAGAGACACACTCGACTTCTGATTTACAAGACGCTATTCTAAAAGACTGGACAGGAGATATTTATTTCAATAATGGAACTGTCAATTCTTGCGGTGTCGCCATTCTCTTTAATCCACGCTTTAATTACACACCTGTTTGTACTTCTCAGGATTCTTCTGGCCGCGTCATTGCAATTACAATAAAAATTGATGATCACTATCTACACCTTGTTAACCTCTACGCTCCGAACTCTGATTCTGACTGCCGGCATTTTTTTTTCTTTGGAACCTTTCCTATCAACCCATCACTACAACGTTATCGGTGGCGATTTTAACTCCATCGTTCATCCTAATCTGGATAAACAAGGAGGCAGTGCTATATCCCAACAATACGCTCTCCGTGTTTTACACAACCTCACCTCCCAATTTGATTTAGTTGACATCTGGCGACAACGCAACAAAAATAAATGAGCATTTACACGAACTGCCCGCGACCCTCGACTTGATGACGTCGGGCAACAATTCCGAGTAACTTTGGGACCAACAGCAGAGATACATTCCAGCAGAGGGTCAAACAGCAGAAATAATGAAAAAATTGTTTGAAAGATAAAAGAAAAGAGGAAGCCTACAACACGGGGTATTCCCAGGCGGTCACCCATCCAAGTACTAACCCTGCCCGACAGGGCTTAACTTCGGTGATCAGACGAGAACTGGTGTTCTCCCTGTGGTATGGTCGTAGGCGAGAGAAAGGGGAGAAAATTTTAATTCTTATACCGAGTATAGTGAACATGTAAGCGAGGCACTCGACGTTCATTACCCTGCTCAGGCAACCCTGACCTTCAAAACAGGTTATGAAGTTCTCTTCTGTAGCTGTAAGTGAATTTATGGCACCTCTTACACGGAGCTTCACCGACTTCAAAAACCTTTCCGGCATACTTAGCGTTCCCAGTCTGTCTCGTTTTCATGTTCCCTGTCCTCCTATAGGTTAATGGCCAAGCTGTTAGGGCCTCGCTGCCGTATAGACGCTATTTGATCCCTATCTATACACACTGTACTGTTATGAACAGCTGGACGAGTATCTGTCTTGGTACTGAGCCAATGATGTGTCCCTGTCCTCGTCGTGAGTACCAGGTGCATCATGGGATGCGACAGTATTCCTACCACCATATCTAGTATGGGGAAGGAGCCAACCACCCTAGGTCCTCGTCCTAAAGGGGCATCGCTTCTCGGCCTTTTGGCTAAGATCGAGTGAGTTGCGAGAGCAGTTTTAAAGTTTAAGATAGCTTGTTTTTGTGTGAGTCGTGCTAAGTAGCAGCCGGTTGTCAGGCCCATGTGAACGCCAAAGCTCACTAGTTTTTAGTTTTTTGGTCTCTTGTTTTTGTTGCGTTTTTGACGGTCACCCGTCTTGTTTGGTGCCCCTTCGGTCCGGGCTTAAGTTTTTTTGTCATGTCATCTGACTTTGATGGTTGTGCTTCTACGCTGGTATTGCAGTTCCCGGATGAGGTCTACTGTTCCTCTGGTGAGTCTGTGGTTCTCCCCGAGCTTCTCAAGTCCGTGGACGTGCCCAAAGTTTGCTGTATACAATTTATTCGCAATGGTCTCGTGCGTGTTACGTTTGATGATACTGCCTGCTGTGATGCGGCCCTTTCCAGTGGTGTTATGTTTCGTGGTGCGCGCCTTCCGGCTTCACCTGTGTCGGCCCGTTCTCGCTTGGTCTACGTTCAGGATTTACCCGCTGAGGTCCCCGAGTGTTTTGTGAAGGATGTACTCTGTTCGTATGAAACTGTTCTTGGTGTGTCCGCAATGGAGCACTCTGGCTATCCAGGACTCATGAACGGCACTCGTCTGGTGATAGTTACCTTAGAGAAGGATGTCCCGTCATCCCTGCGTATTTGTGACTTCAATATTCGTGTGTGGTATAGGGGCCAGCCCCAAGCGTGTGCTATCTGCCATTCGTACCGTCACCGTGTGAAAGAGTGCCCCCTTAACGGCCTCTGTCGACGTTGCCATAAACCCGGCCACGTGGCGCGTGAGTGCTGCGAGCCGCGCCGAGTACCCGCTGTTCCTCAGGAACCTTTGTCGACTCTGTCGATGATGTTTCTGATAGTAATGATGCTGTTGATGTTGATTTTGTACCTATCGATGTGCTCGACTCCTCCTCCTCAATTGCCGAGGATGACGAGAGTGTCCTCGCCGTTCACGATCTTCCTCTGCGCGGTTCTGTTTCTGTTCTGTTGTCCACTCCTACGCCGATTGTTTCTGTGTCACCTCCGTCTGTCTACTACTTCTAAATGTCCCTTTTCGCCTACTGCTACCAGTGTCCCTCCGTCGAAAGTCAAGTCATGTTCTACAGTTTCTGCCCCTTCTACTGTCAAGGATTGCCCAGTTGCCAAGCCAAGTGATGTCAAGCCGCGTGCTTCTTCAAAAAAATCACCTAGTGTATCTAGTGAGCCGAGTACTGTTAAGCCAAGTGACACTAAGCAGAATGCTTCCTTTGAACAGTCGTCTAGTATGTTTTGTGAGCCGAGTGATGTCAAGCCAAGTGATGTTAAGCAAAGTGCTTCTTCTGAACTGTCGTATGTTACTTCTACTAGTAAAGCTGCCCAGGTTAAAAACAACATCTTCGTATCTCTCAAGATATTTTGGATTTCTAAAAGACCATTTTATTTTAATAATGATATAATTTTTGCAAATTAATTAAGTAATTTTTCCACCAGAAATAATTTGAAGTACTCTATTGTTAATTTCTTGCTGAGACATTTTGGGCACTTTTGGTTTGGTGGTTGTTAATCTTTCACGAGTAAGTAATTTTACTATTTCATCACCCCCTTTTTTATTAGCAGCTGATGAGCTTGGCTGCTCAAATGAGTGGTTTAGCTGCTCCAATGTTACTTTTTGGGCGGCTTGGGAGGTGGTTTATGTTTGGACTTCTTTGAAGTTGGTTTAAAAAAGGATTTTACTTTATCTATTATTCCTTCTCCATATATGTGTTGTTTTGTATATTTTCCCATTTCTGGGTCGGATTTTCTTTTAAACTCTGATTGTCACATCATTTTATCTATGGAATTATACTAAAGGTGAGTCTTCAGTATGACGAAGCAGCAGTGACATAATCCAATCAATACCGTTGAGGTCAACAGGTTGCCCGACTGAATCAGTCACATACTCTCATTTCAGAAATATAATTAGAAATTACAGGACAGTACAGTTGCCTCCTTGGTTCAACAGTGAATGGATAACTCCTCGTAAGATTATCAGTTGGTATAACAGCAATTGTGTTTCTATTTACTCCATTTACAACGGAGTCTTTTATAGCAGATAAGTTTATGTTTAATGAGTCAATCGATTTCGTAATATTTGGGAGTCGTGTTCCATACTCTGTTTTAGTCACCAGTTTCCTTTCAAATCCAATCAAGTCTCCAAAATCTGTACCCCTCAAATCAAGTTGGTAATCACCATCAATCGATATCAGTACTTGATAGGTACAGAGAATAAAAGTTAAATTGATTAATTCTTTTCTCCTTTGGGATCTGTTGTATGATGAGACTTTTTTTCCATGTATTGATGAATGTAATCATTTATATCTGAGTAGGAATACATTCCATCTGTAAAAGTCAAAGTATGCCATGTTGATCCATCATGGGTGTATTTAATTGTATTGTTGCCATAACTACTTCTGATGTTGTACCAAGAGTAAGTCATCGACAACCTGTCCAAGGCAAGAAAATGCTTAAATGCTGGATCAAGTTTCAAAGGAGGATTAAATGTAACCAGAAAATCATGGGGTTTGTTTTCTCCTATTTTTTCTCTTTTAACAGAGGAAATATGAATCGCACTTTCATTCATTATGCCAAGTAAAATTTTATCTTATGACTAGATACTTTTATAGCTTGCCGATAAAATTTCTTATCAGTTTATTAAGTTGGTTATCAGTAACAACCCCGAGATCTCTAAGTCGATGAGCTATTTGAATGTATTCAGGTAATACACCATTGTTTCCTGCGGCAAGTGATCCACCGAGTAATTCAAGTCTTTTTAGTAGTTCTTGGGGGGAGAAGTAAATACCCTGTCCTCGCTGGGCTCGTCCTTCTCCTACTTGTAGACCAAGTGATTTTAAATAAAGATCAATTGTTTCTAAATATCTACCAAATAAATTATGTTTAATTATATTTCAAATTCTTTTCTTTGATCTTCTGTTGGGTATTTTCTTTTCTTAAAACCTCCAATTTTATTACCTATTATTTTTTTATCTTCTTTTACATCATCATAATTTTTTTGGATGTTTTCAGGATTAATATAAAAAAAATCATTTGGTCTTGGATAAGCAGAATTAATCAAATTTTCTATTTCCTTTTGTCCAAAATTTTTTTCAATGTCATAAAATTTAGTAGATGTTTTTGATTGCTCAGTATCTGATTGTTCTTGATTATCGTCATCAAAATCTTCTTTTTGTGGTAATTCTTTCATATCAGCCAATCGCTCAAATTGTTCAAAACCTTGAGTAATAGCTTTCTCATTATCTTTACGACCTTCCGTAAGAGCCAACTGATTTCGAAGCATTTCTTGGTTTTGAGTGAAAATATTTTTTGTTTGTGGGTCCTCAGGTTTTTCAAACTGTGAAATTTGAGGTTTAAATGTCTCACTAAATCCTTCTCTCTGATTCTGTTTTTCCCAAGCAGTTTCTTTTATTCGGCGTCTCACCTGCTTGGCAAGATCATCTGATTCAATCTTATTTTTAGCATAAGTTAATATTTCTTGAATATCCATTTTTTATTTAATATTATATAACGTGAAGTATAAATGGAAATACCTAATTATGATAGCACCGGCAAAGCTGCAGATAAAAAATACAAACAGTTATATCCTTTCATGCGATCAGATACATTCCGAATGTTAATTTGTGGAGGTAGTGGATGTGGTAAAACTAATACGTTGTACCATACGTTAATGTACCCACTTTTGTACTATGATGAGATTTATCTCTATGCGCGTAATTTGGAGCAGGGTAAGTATCAAAGACTAATCAAAAAAATGAGATTTGCCCCGTAAATTAGATTATGAAATACTTCATGTGTGTAATGATGAAATACCTCCAGTGACAGAAATGGATTATAAAGACAACCAAAAAATTGAGATATTTGATGATTATGTCTGTGATAAAAACCAGAGACAAATAATAGATTATTTCATTCAAGGATGACAAGAATTGCTCGGTAATATATTTGAGTCAATCATTTTACAAAACTCCAAAAGATATTCGAATGAATTGTTCTCACCACTGTTTACACGAATTTCCATCATCGAGGGAATCCAACAGAATATCATCTGAATTGGCAGTTGATAAAAAGAAGTATAAAGTGGCAACTAGAGAACCTTATACGTTTTTGTATGTTGATAAACCAAAGAAGCGTATTGCAAAAAACTTCTTTGGAGTTATTTAGTACTGTTAAAAATTATGTATGTAAAGAATAAAATGGGAATATTTAACGAACATTCTTCTGGACAACAATTTGCGCGAGGTCTTCAAGGAGCTCCAGGAGTTGGGTTCAATCTCACAGCAGATGGAAATTATGATATGGCGAATAAAAAACTAACAAATGTTGGTGCTCCAGCATCAAACACCGATGCAGCAACAAAGAAATATGTTGATGATAATTCTAGTGGTGGAAAAACATCATCATTAACAGTAGATTCCAACATTGATATGAAGGACTCCTTTCATATTTTGAACCTTAAATCACCATCTGATGCAAAGGAAGCAGCCACAAAAAATTACACAGACAGTAATTTTTTTTACATAAATGGAAGTAAACCAATGACTGGAAATTTAAACATGAATAACAATCGAATATACAATATTCCAAATCCAAATGGACCTAAACAGCCAACACCATTAGCTTATACTGATTTAGCATATCTCCACGTTGATAGATCAAATAAGATGACTAATCATCTAAACATGAACAATAAAAAAATAACCTACCTACAAGCAACAACAAGTAACTCAGACGCTGCCACTAAATTATATGTGGATAATAAATCAACTTCCCAAGATCTTAGTCCTTACCTAAAAAAAGATGGGAGTGACCCAATGACAGGAAGTTTAAACATGGGTGGACATAAAATAACAAATCTTAAAAGTCCCACTTCAGATACTAATGCGGCAACTAAACTTTATATTGATAGCCAAGTAAATACGGCTCAAGTTAAACCAAGCCATTACACTGACAAGTTTAGTTATCTTATGTCGAGCCCAAATCAATGGACTGATGAAATAACTGAAGGAGATAGTTTTTATATAACAAAGATAGCAGACTTACCAACTATTAAAGGAAACTTTCACAAATACAATCATAAAGCTCTTTATTTGAAAATAGTAACAAATTCTCAGGGTAGTTTTAAGTATAAAATGGGAATTAATTTTTACAGGTTGCCTAAAAATGTTGACTATACAATTTGTTTAGAAATACTTAATACCAATTATGAACTATGGCATAAATCCCAGATAAGTGTTGACAGGGGCACATCACAAGGATTAGCAATTGAAAATGTTAGTGTAAAAAAACTTAGCCATAGATACACCGATGTAAGTGGTCGAACACAATTTATGTACTACCATACAATAATAGTTAATTTTAAGAAGTTAATATCTGGTAATCCGTTTTTTCTTCATATTTTGGTCAATATTCCTAATGTTGGAAATGACCTAGCTATTTACCCAAAAAATTTCACAGGAGTTTACATGATTGCTTATGGTATTGTAAGTAAAGTTAGCAATATCGACCCAGATAAAGTTTATGACTATCACAGCATTTGACATCCAAAAAACACAAGTAATGTACAATGTTGACGTTAATGCAAATAATAAAAAGATATTAAACACTGATCTCGATAAAAACCAGAACAATAGCACCGCGACAGTTGAAATGGTAAAAGAGTTCATTCCCTTTACTAAAAACCTTGTTTATAGACAATATTTGGAAAAAATTTAGACTTTACAGAAGCATATAACTATGGAATAAATAAGATTTCATCTGGTATAATAATTATATAAATCATTATAATCACATTAATGGTACATTTAGTATTGGTATACCTAATAGTACGGTGGCTCACAACGGCAATACACAAATATATATTATATTACTGCATTCTATATCTTAGTACACAAACATATTCATTGGCTGTGCTAGTGTATTTACCAGTGCAATAATATGTATCCCAGTACAGAAATGTTAATTTCAGTACAAAAATATATTGAAACTCCAGTACGGAAAGATATCTCCAATTCTTTGTACACAAATAACAGCTCCAGTACAAAAAAATTATCAGTCTCTCAGTACATAAACATAGGTTCCAGAACAAACATATTTATCGGTTGTGTGACTATATTCCTCGGTACAGTAAAATTCACAGTGCAGAAATATAAATCCCAGTACAAAAATAAAAGTTGCGGTACAAAAACATAAAATCGAAAAAATTTCAGTTTGTCTGATGTTAAGAAACAAAAGGAGATTGATGTATTCTATCATTTTACCAACTACATACAATCACTCAATACAGATGGTTTGCAAACAACCTTGAAGTGGGCAGTTGGATCCAGTACTATTCCACCACTGGGATTACCCAAGAAACTGTCTATACAGTTTCTGCATAGCTGTGTAGTTGGATGCCGATGTCGGCCAACCACATCCACATGTGCTCTTAAAATTACCCTGCCTGTGCATCTTGACAATGCAGATGACATGAAGAGTATCATGGGTTCAGCTATAGCTTATTCAGAGGGCTTTGGCTTGGTTTAAAAATGACTGTTAATATTGCCTTGAGATGTGTACTTATTGCCATTTAATATGTTGAAATTTGTTCAATTATTGAAGGATATACAAAAAGAATGTTCAGTGAGGCGACACTGTAGGGCAAGTCATATCCATGACATACCAATGCTGCCTTTTTTGACTCTTCGTAAATGACACCAAGAATTATGTCGTTACTCTGCTGTTTGTTCTGTTGGATACAATTAAGTGTTTATCTCTTAAATTGATGGCAAAAAAAAACCAATTCTTGCTTTGATTATTACAGTTACCCTTAGGTCAAGAATATTTTTGGCAATCAAGATACTGTATATTACCTTTGACCTTTCTTCCATGGAGTATTAATTAAAAAGAATATTGATATTGCTACATCTAAGTCATAGTTATCCACTTGTGCATTTGATGTTATGATTTACCAATAGTTGTCCTTTCACATAGGTTGAGACATCATTATTAGGCATATCTAGGATATAGAAATTTGTCAAATAATTTCTTGTAAAATAGATGTTCTTGTCACCTCAGTCTCCAAAATGACAGTAGTAATGACAATAGTACTGTTAGTAATGCTAGTAATGAAAATACATGTAGTAATTCTCGAAAGAGAAATAGTGATAATGCAAATTCAAATGATTCCTCTCAAAATTTGTCTGAGCATGAATATATCGGTCAGGGTGTGCTCGCTGGTAGGGAAAATGACAGTGATATGGAATTAATGGTTGAATCCCAAAAAAGGTCACACCCTGACTCGGATTCTGTTGATTCTGTGGATGATGGTTCCTTTGCTGTGCCTGTGGCGCCCCCTCCCCGTCCCTCTAAAAAGAAGCCAGCCGTTGTTGTCTCTCCAGGCACTGTCAGGCCCGTTGTTGTTGATCGGAGCAGTAATCGGGACCGCAGTCGGTCCCCTAAACGCTCGCCTTCCGCCAGTCACTCTTCTGCGTCTGGCGCCCATATCCTCTCATCAAGTATTGGCTATCAACCGAAGCCTCCTAGAAGTCCTAGTGCCTCTCGAGGCCCCAGATCGAAGTAAACCCTCCTTTTAATGGCATTGTCAATCATTCAACTAAATGCAAACGGCCTTAGGAGCCCCGACAAACGTGCAGGTCTCTTGCAGTGGTTACGTTCTCTTTCTGTGATCCCGGATGTCGAGTGTCTTCAGGAGGTCCAGTGTTTGAATGATGTTGAGTGTCAGTCTTGGTTCCGTTCGTCTGGTTTCCGAGCTGTTGTGTCTTCGGGTTCTCAAAAGTCGTGTGGTTGTATTGTGCTCTTCCGTCCTTGTCTATCTCTAGTAAAATTTTTGTCCGATGATGATGGTCATTTTCTGTTGTGTGAATTTCGTTTTCATGGCAAATTGTTTCGTGTGGTCTCACTGTATGCTCCCAACCGTAACCCTGCAAGAGATCAATTTTTCGATCTGGTTCCCTCCTGGGTTGAACCCGTGGTTCCCCACCATTGTGTGCGGTGACTTCAACACGGTGTGGGACCGTTCGCTTGATTGAGCTGGTTCTGCGGCTGCCGATACATCTAGAGAGAGCTCGTCTACCCTCTCTTGGTTGTTTGATGAGTGTTGTGTGGTTGACATTTGGCGTTACCTTCATCCCTCCTCCTCGTGTTATACCTGGATGCATCCGGATGGCTCTGTCTCTTCTCGAATTGATCTTGTGGGTTGTCCGTTCATGTGGGTTCCATCAGTCTCATCATGTGAAATTGTCCCATGTCCGTTCTCCGATCACTGTGCCGTTCTCTTGTGTTAATGTTCCGGATGTTGTTTCCCCAGGCCCTGGGTTGAGGAAACTCAATATCTCCATTTTGGAGGAGGCGTATGTTTCTCTGGTTGAAGATTTCTGGTCCCGCTGGCATGACCAGAAACATCGTTTTCCCTCGTTAGCCAAGTGGTGGGAGGCTGGCAAGTCTCGCATCAAGGGTCTTTCTGTTAACTATTGTTGTTCCAAGTCTTCAGAGGTTGCAGTGAAGAGAGATCTCTCCAGACTTGCCACCCATCTCAAAGAGCGTGTTGACAGCGGTTCTTTATCTTTAGTTGGGCCTTACCAATGAGTTCTACAACAATTGGCCACGCTTGACGTGAAGTTGCTAAGGGGGCCCAAGTTCGTGCTCGGGCTCGATGGATTGAGGAGGGCGAGTCCTCCAGCTCGTACTTCTTTCGCCTTGAGAAAAAGCGTGGGGCGGATCGCTGCCGTACATGATCCTGATGGCCAAATTGTTACGTCCCCGGAGGACCTTTGTGCGTCATTTTAGTCTTTCTATTCGTCCATTTTTACAGCCGCATCCACCAACGCTGATGCTCAAGACTCCCTTCTTGACAACATCGAGTCCTCTTTACCTGCAGCGCAGTCCAAGTCTTGTGAGGGTTTGTTGATGGTCGAGGAGTGTTTTGTGGCATTGACTGGGATGGCTAAGTGTAAAGCTCCGGGCCTGGACCTCCTTCACGTTCTTAACTCATGCTATTCTGCTGGCTCCCTGTCTCTCTCTCAGCATCGGGGTGTCATTTCTCTTTCCTTTAAAAAGGGCGATCGTCTTGATATGCGGAACTGGCGTCCCATATCCCTTTTGAATGTGGATTATAAATTGGCCGCATTGAACATGATTGATTTTTCCTTAATGAACAAAGCCTTAAAATGCATTTGGATAAAGCGTTTAGGACTGAATAAGAATTCAGCATGGACGGTTATTCCTAATGAAGCCACCTCACACTTGGGAGGTTTTTCCTTCCTCTCTAAGTGCTACTGCAACAGCAAAGATATCAGCATTCAGGAGTTACCGCTCTTTTATACAAGAACACTGCAATACTGGTTTGAGTTTAAGGATATGCAAGATACTACTAAGCCAGATATAAAAAACATGATCATATGGAACAACAGAGATATCAAAATCGATAAGAATACAATCTTCTTCGAACCTGGTTTAGTAGAGGAGTTTCCACTATAGAAAACCTTCTAGATCATAATCTTGATTTCATTACTTACGAAGAATTTAAAACCCGCTACGAAACAAATACAAATTTTTGGACGTATTACGGAGTAATAAACGCTATTCCAAATGAATATAAAAACCTATCAAACAAACGAACACACAACAAAAACAACCTTCACAGCAAGGTCAGAGCTTGAAGGCATTAACAACTAAGGCTATACATAAGATGTTTGTTAATCACATATTTGAGGTACCTACAGCCACACAACGCCTTATTGATAATGGGTTACCACCAGACCGCATAAATGATTACTTTAACTTGGCTTTTTCTAGCACGAAAGAAACGAAGTTAATTATGTTCCAATACAAGATTTTACACGACATAGTTTTCACTAAGGAAAAATTGTTCAGAGCTAATATCGCCAATAGCAATCTCTGTTATCTCTGCTTCGAGACAAAACAAGATCTTAAACACATGCTTGTCACGTGTCAATTTGTCTCAGAGTTCTGGGAAGCTTTCCTGTATTGGTACAAGTCTCACGTTTCAGTAGGGCTAGAATTATCAACCATCAATATCTTGTACGGTATTATTGGTAATAACCACCTCAATAAGTTAACTAATCATCTCTTACTACTTGCGAAATATTATATCTACTGCTGCAGTATCACAGAAGAGCCTTTGTTATTAAGTGTTTATCTAACTATAGTGGTAAACAAAGCTGAGATAGAAAAACAAATTGCAGTAAGCGTTAATTCACCTGAATATTATTATAATAAATGGAAGCCTTTAACTGAGAAGTTTGTAGGCTAGCTATATCTATATTTAACCAGTAAGTAGCAACCCTGTAATACGTAACAATTTATTGTAATTCATTGTAAAGTGTTCTTGTAATTTTATTTTATTACTATTATTATTATTTCATTTTTTTTGGTTTTGTTTGTGTAAGTGTTGATAGAGATTGAAATTAAAAATAAATAAATAAATAAATAAATTGGCCGCCCGTGCCATTGGAGCCAGGTTGTTAAAAGTCATTCATCTTGTGGTCGCTGGCGATCAGACCCGTGGCACTCCGGGGAGATACATCGGTGAGAATGTTGCCTTCCTCCGCGATGCTGTCTTGTGCCACTACATTTGACTCTCCGGTCGCCATCTTGTCTCTTGACCAGGAGAAGGCTTTTGATAGGGTGGATTGGCACTTTATGTATGCCACTCTTTGACGAATGGGGTTCGGCAATTCCTTTCTCAAGTGGGTTAACCTGTTTTATTCTGGCGTCCAGAGTGCTGTTAATGTTAATGGCTATCTGTCTCCTTTCTTCTCTGTCTCGTGGTGTCCGTCAAGGATGTCCTCTGTCCCCGCTCTTGTATATTCTTGTTGCTGAAGTGCTTGCGTGTACTATTTGTGCCGATCCACGTATTAAAGGCCTTTGTCTCCCCAGGTCGTCTGATCCCTTGTCTACAATCGCACAGTATGCGGATGACACGTCGCTGGTCGTGTGTTCCGATGATGCCATTCACACCTGCTTTGAGGTGTATGATGCTTACGAGCGGGAACCGGCTCCAAGCTCAATCTGTCTAAGTCCAATGGCCTCTGGCTTGGGCCTTGGGCCAACCGTTCTGACCTGCCGGTTGCTCTTGACTGGTCGTCTGTGAAGATCAAAGTCTTGGGGGCCTTTTTGGGCCCCGGGAACCTCGATGATGATAATTGGAAGGCCCGTATTGCTGCGGTTGAAAATACCCTCGCTTCCTGGCGCCAACGCATCTTGTCTTTCCAGGGCGTGCCCTTGTTATTAATGCTCTTGCCCTGTCCAGGGTGTGGTATGTGGCCTCCATCATTCACATGCCCCCCTGGGTTCTCGGTGAACTGCTGAGGCTAGTCTTCAACTTTTTCTGGAAGGGTAAGAAGGACCTTGTTGCTCGCTCTGTGGTTGCCCAGGCGCCTTCCATCGGTGGCTTCTCAGTGGTTGATGTTAAGTTAAAGGTTCAGTCTCTGTTGGTTCAGTGGGTCAGGCGGTTTGTTATGTCGCAATCCAGCTGGTCTGCGTTTGTCTGCTTTTCGTTCAACGCTGTCTTCAACTCCTCTCTGGAGGAGGTGTTTTCTCGGCCCTTTGGTTTTAACCCTCGTGCTCTCCCCCCGTTTTATCACTCGCTACTGCTACCTTGGCGTGCTGTTGATGGTTCTTTCTCGCGGTCGCGGGCGGCCCTTGTCATGGCCTCGTCGGACCCTGATTTTTTCGGCTTGGCACCCTCCACGACTGCACAGTCTTCCTACTTGTTCTTGTTTACGGCTAATTTTCCTCCTCCCCACTGTGAAGAGAAGTTCCTCCCCTTGTACGGTTCGCTGTACTGGTCAACCACCTAGAGGCAACTTACCTTCTGTCCTGTTGACAGAGCTGTCATTGATGTAGCCTGGCAGGTAGCACACGGTGTTTTGTACACTGCGGATCAGCTGATTTCCTTTGGGTACAACTATGACCCCAACTGTTTCTGTGGCTCTCCGGAGACTCCGTCTCACCTCTTCTATGAATGTGCTCTGGCTCAGAGCGTCCTTGGCTGGATTCAGTCCCTCATGTTTCGTGCCTCGCCCCTCTGTCCGTCCTTACTAGTTCGTCATGTCCTCTTTGGCTTCTCTGCTTCTGAACTTGCCGTGGTTCCTTGTGTTTTTGTTTACCTCCTGAATCTGGCCAAGTATTTTCTGTGGAGAGCGCGGAATGATTTTCGTTTTCGTGATGTCCGGCCAGGGGCTCTCTCTCTGATTGAAGTCATCAAGGCCCATGTAAAGCGCCACCTTTGTATTTTTTTCAAAAGGTTCAGGTCATCACGTCGTCAGCATTACTTCCATAGGCAGTGGGGAGCAAATGGCGATATTGGGAGAGTGTCCGAGGGTTCATTTTACTTTCGCCTTTAGTGTGTCTATGTATCCTTTTGCTTGAGTCGCCTTTGTTTCCTTTTGTTGTCTGTCTTTGGTTTCTTGGTTGCCTTTGTTGGTTGTACTGGGTATCCTTCTTGCTCGAGTGAGTGCATCTCCAGACCGTTAGTGTTCGTTTTTAGCATTTTGCTAGTTTAGTTTCAGGTTAGTTTTTCGTTTCCTCCTTTCGGAGTGGTTTTGAGTGAGTATGTTTTTAGTTTTAGTTATGGTTTAGGCAGTGCCGGCGTCTTTAAACTTGTTCTTTTGTCCTGTAAATGTTCGTCCTGTAGTTGAGCTTCGCCGACTATCTGTGTTGGTACTGAGCTAATGATATGTCCCTGTCCTCGTCCTGAGTACCAGGTGCATCATGAGATGCAACAGTATTGCTACCACCATATCTGGGATGGGGAAGGAGCCCACCACCCTAGGTCCGGAGGACCTAAAGGGGCATCGCTTCTCGGCCTTTTGGCTAAGATAGTCAAGAGGTCCCCCCTAGACTTTTCACTTTAGGTGGTTAAAAGAGGAGCCAGATTTGCGACATTCATTATGTCCGAATCCGATGCTGCCACACTTGTGGGAGAGCCATTGATTCAAGTGATATCCAAGACGAATGGAGACGAACCTACTGGAACACCAACACTGTTTACCCCCCCTGGCTAGCGAAAATCTCTGGATGGATCTGAGCGCCCCCCGGAGCTGCCCAATTCTCTGCTGCGACTTTAAAACTCTGGCCATCACCTTCAGGTCGTGTCATGCAAAGCATGGAACGTGCGTGGGAACCACGTTCGGGTTCGTAAAGATTTGTCTGTGTGTTTCAGTGATGACACGTTATTACGAGCCAAGATGTTATCATTGGATTCGATAAGGCCGCGATTGATATTTACGACATCACCTCAATTCAGCGAAGGAGCAGCAACAATTTGTGGGTTGTCCCTTCGGCAGCAAGGTGGTAAAGGACGCCGCCATGAACGAGCAATCCATCACATTCGCCGGTTGCACAGTCTTCCTGGTGACTGCGAGAATAGAGTGTCTATCGTGAAAGTCTTCGAGCTGCCTGACGAGCTTCCCGACTCGGTGGTCATAGGCCGTCTGAGTCATTACAGGCGAGTCATCTCCTTCCGACAAGACCGCGTGGCGGACACCATTTTCAATGGCGTCCGCACTGCAAAAATGTTCATCGAGCGACCCATCCCGACCCAGACGTTTATTGCCAGCGAGTTCTGTAGATTTTGGTGCCCGACGCAGCCGAAAACCTGTAAGAAATGTGGAGCTGAAGACCACCTCATCGCTGTTTGCAAAACACAAAGATGTTTCAATTGTGAGCAGCCGGGCCATCGCGTGGAGCATTGCGACATGCTGGCTTTGTGCCGTGTATGCTTATCAGACAGCCACGAGACCACTTCATGCCCCTATATCTAATATATAGATTTAGCCAGAGCTAAAAGCGAAGCTCCAATTAATAAATTATAATTTAAATCAAACAAACTTTTAATCCACATTCATGTATCACAGTAGATTAGGCCTCGAAAACAAATTCTTGGAAAACAAATCACGCCAAATTTTTTTGCGTTCGATAGGTTTACTTTTCAAATTCTTGCCAACAAATCTGGGGGTGTTTAAACCAACCTTTTATAATTTTTATACATCACATTTGAGGTGAAACAGTGCTATTTGCCATACAGACCGCGGAGAGAATACGGTATTTCACAATTTTTCAAGACAAATTGCACTCAGGAATATTCAGGACGATCAATCGTGGGCTTTAAGCAAAACCGTTCAAGAATTTCCAAAATCACCCATACGGCCAGCTGGTTCTTGTTTCTATAGTGTGAGCTGTCAGTTGGTCGAGTGTTTGAATGAACTTTAAGAGAGTTACGCTTCAACATAATAGCGAATTTATTTTTTTTTTGCTATTTAATGGTTTTAGTTATAACGATGTGTAATCTTATAAAGCGTTTGACACGCGAGTCATT
The DNA here is from genome assembly GCA_038088405.1 of Porites divaricata. Taxonomy (NCBI): domain Eukaryota; kingdom Metazoa; phylum Cnidaria; class Anthozoa; order Scleractinia; family Poritidae; genus Porites; species Porites divaricata. The sequence continues at coordinate 411,168 of JBBMOI010000003.1, forward strand.
TTTGAGTACTCCTGCAAGCGATGTTCATGAACGATGAAAACAAATGGCACGGGCAAGCGATGAAAATTGTAAGAGAGACTACTAACAATCAAAAAAAGAAATAATTCGGTGAAAAATTTACAGAGACAACAATTTTCATTCACGAAGGCAAGTATTAAAGTGTCTCTAAAAATCCTCAGAGTCTTTAAGCGTAAAGCTTACCGGTAAGCCGGCTTCCCGGCGCGGTGTTTACTGTTTTCGAACGTGAAACTCCTCGAAGCAAAAAAATCGCCTAAAGCTTTCTTTCTACAACCAAATTTATAACTTAATATTCTTCGGAACGTTTTCTTTCTATTTGTGGTGAGCAAATATATCTGAAGGCTATTTAAAGTTCTGTAAGCTTATATCAAACCTGATATTAGGTCAGATCATTGACTCAAATCCTACAAACGTGCATAAACTTGCCGCATAAACTGTCAGCATGAACTGCGCAAGACTTCATGAAAATTAGATATAACAAAAACAAACATCAAATACAATAATTACTCAGGCTTACCATTCGAGATTCAGTTCCTGAAAGCTATCAAGGAAGGCCACAGTTGGTTGAGACTTTTAAATCCTCTTACGCATGAGAAAGGTGAAAAACGAAAACGATGCCATCCAAAAACGAATTACCGAATTTTGACAAGCGATGCATTTCTCAATCAAAACTCAGTAAACAAACCAGCCATGAATAACAGAAGACTCTTGATAGCAGCTGTTATATTTTGTACATCCAGAGGGAAAAGACAGTTAAAAACATCACAAGTTGACACAAAACTCTGTCAGCTTCAGCTGTCAAAGTAAACAACTTTCAAGATGCTGCATAATTTGTCCGCATGAACTCACCTGTCAAATTTTGACCAATCAGAGTATAAAAATTGGACGTAGAGCGTGACCAAAGCGTGACCATGGTAAGAATAAGGTCTTCCCCGCCTGTACTTTAAAAAAAAAACTGGCTGAATTTTCGCTTCCGAGGCCAGTTTGAAATCTAAGTCCTAATAGTGCGGGGCCATGGTGACATAAACACAAAATATTTGATATGAATCCTTGGAAAAAATAAACATGAGCCTGCGATCATTTGAAACTGGTAATTTGTCAGCGGATAACTTCAAAAAAATATTCGACCTCGATGGGTCGACACTTGAGCCCGCAGTACGGTCAGGTGATACTGGTCAGCGGATGCCCTGTTTTGACAGCTGTCAATTGATTACAACATTGATGTGCAATTAGTTTTCTCTTGGGCTCCCAAACTAGCTAAAAAAGTGAGTAAAACATTGGTTTTCCTGTGGTGCGGACGGACGGTCGGTAGGTCGGTCGGTCGGTCACGTGATTACTAAATTTTCTGGGATAGGTAGATTTATTTACCCATGGTGCTCCGCTGGCGCGCTTCGCGCGCGGAGCTCCGCTATTATAGCTCCAATATCACTGGTGCAAGACCTGCTGCAACAACCTATTCTGGGGCCGTTCGAAACAGCAAGCTGGCTGCGGAGGTGAGGAAAATGGAGGAAGAAAGCAGCAGATCAAGGCACGAGGACGAGGACCATGCGAAGCGCGAAGAGGAGGAACAGCAGAAACGTGAAGACCGGGAGAAAGAGCGGAGGGAGAAAGAACGAAAAGAACAACACGAGAAGGAAAGGGAGGAAAGAAAGCGTGAAGACAGGAGAGAACGGAGAAAATATGATGAAAGAAGGTACAGAGATGAGGATTACAGGAGGGATGAGAGGGGTGATCGCGAGTGTGATCGCGATCGCTACCGTTCCTCTTGCGATCATTCCTCTCACCGCGACTACGATAGCAACCACAGTGGCTCGGAGAGTGAAGGATGGACTCGGGTTTCACATCGAAAAGACCACAAGAGTAAGTCGCGCTAATTCCCCTAATTTAATAATTTCTCACCTTCAACACCCTTAGCATTCTTACCATCAACGTTCGTGGACTAGGTACTGCCCATAAACGCGATCTCTTTCATCATGAGTTGAATGAAAATCTTGATTGATCTTTTCCTCTTACAAGAGACGCATATTTCCTGCAAAACTCAGCTGATTTAATTGAGAAAGGCTTCAAGGGTCAATATTTTTGGTCCTTTGGGATAGGTAAATCTGCTGGTGTTGCTATTTTTGTTTCTCCTACATTTTCCGGAAATATTATTCGCTACTTTCACGACACTGATGGCAGAATCCTGAGCCTCCTGTTAGATTATACGTCTTCAAAGTTTAATATTGTTAATCTGTATGCTCCAAACACTGTGTCCGACCGTAAAGCTTTTTTTGATCGACTTCATACTTTCTTTCTGTCGCCCGGTGATTTGATTCTAGGCGGCGACTTTAATTGTATTGATTCTGACCTTGATCGTTTAAATATTAAGTCGGCCTTTAGCGCGGACAAGCGCCGCTTGTCTGTGCTCAAGTCTGATTTTTGCCTCGTCGATGTCTTTCGCAAGAAGAATCCGAAATCGGTTTCCTATACTTGGTCAAATAAGGACTTCTCACAGGCTTCCCGCTCGATCGCTTCCTTACTTCTTCTTCCCTCCTCCGACCTGTCCACGGAAATAAGTGCTTTCCTTGTCCTCTCTCGGATCACGATTTTGTTGATTTATCTATTGCTCCGGAGAATATCTCCTCTCATGGAAGCGGTGTTTGGAAGTTCAATTGTAATCTTTTATCAGATGATGCTTTCTTACAAACCATGTCACTTTTAATTACTTCTGAAATAGATAAAATTCAGTCAATCAGCTCACTCGGAGATTGGTCGGATAACTTGAAAATTCAGATTCGCCGCACTTGTATGGATTTCTCTTCTCAAAAACGTAAACTTATATCTGAACGCAATTCTGACTAAACGTTCACTTAGGGCCAAATCGGCCGTTTTTGCTGGCAATCGAGATCAGATTTCAAATGTAAACAAACTTGATAGTGCCTTAGAAGCTGTTATAAACAGGGAGTGCGAGGGTGCAAAAATCCGCTCGCGAGCACGATGGATCGAGGAGGGCGAGAAGCCCACTCTTTTCTTCTTTCACCTCGAGCGTAAACGCGCGGAGAAAAATATTTTTGAGTCCCTTTTCAATGAATCTGGCGAGGAAAAATTCTCGCATAATGACATTGAACATGTTTTGGTCGACTTTTACAAAGCGCTATTCTCTAAGGATTCTCTTGATATGCAAATCCAGACTGAAATTATAGATGATCTTGACCTTTCTTTGTCTGATTCAGAATGTGAACAATGCGAGGGATTATTTACAAAAGAGGAGCTTTGTGCTGCTTTGAAAGGCCTTCAGACCGGCAAATCGCCCGGTTCTGATGGCCTTTCTATTGAATTTTATTCTGCTTTTTGGGATGTTTTGTGTGATCCTTTACTCTCTGTTCTAAATGATAGCTTTCGTGTTGGCTCGCTTTGAGCGAGTCAGCACGAAGCTCTTTTGCACCTCATTCATAAGTGGGATGATAACCGTTTAGTTAAGAATTGGCGGCCCATTTCTCTTTTAGATAGTGATTATAAATTGGCTTCTAAAATAATTACCGAGTGTCTGAAACGAGTTATGCCTTCAATCGTCCATTCCGATCAAACTTGTAGTGTTGCTGGTATATCTATTTTTTCAAACCTGCATCTGATCCGCGACACCCTAGACATGATAAATAAGACGGATGAATCTGGGATTTTAGTCACGCTTGACCAGATGAAAGCCTTTGATAGAGTCGATCACGAATTTTTAATGAGAATACTAGCTAAGTTTGGTTTCGGCCCCTCTTTTTGTCGCTGGGTGTCTGTCTTCTACTCTGATGTTTTTTCCCGGGTCATTTGCAATGGTAAACTAACTGCTCCTGTTTTTTTAGAGAGAAGGGTGAGACAGGGTTGTCCTCTCTCCCCCCTCCTCTATGTTTTGACTTCTGAGGTTTTGTTGAACCAGATTCGAAGAAATCCTGTGATCGAAGGCTTCCTGCTCCCCAGAGCAGGTGGCCTTCAATTTAAAATCTCGCAGTACGCTGACGACGCCACCAATTTTTTAACGAACGAAAGATCTCTCTGTAATCTCTTAGAGACGGTCAATAAGTATGAGAGGGGGTCTGGGGCCAAGCTCAACACTACCAAGTCCGAAGCGATGTGGCTTGGGTAGTGGCAAGCAAATGGCGCCTCCCCCTTCGGCCTCAAGTGGGTCAATAAGCTTAAGATTTTAGGTGTTTATTTTTCTAACGGTCTAGTTGATGTCGATGAGGATAATTGGTGATCCAAATTGGATAAGTTAAAGAGAACTTTAGGTTTATGGTCGCAAAGGGATCTTTCTTTTCTGGGTAGGGGTATGATTTTGAACGTGCTTGGCGCTAGCAGATTTTGGCATGTCGCCAAGATACTGCTACCGCCAAGCTGGGTGTCTTTAGAATATGAGAAGGCCGTGTGGCCCTTTATCTGGAAGTCAAAATCTGAAACTGTCAGCCGGAAACGCTGTGTTGCCCCCACTGCGCGTGGGGGTCTAAATATCGTTGACTTCGAAACCAAATGTTTCAGCTTGCGTTTGACGTGCCTCTCCGGCTATCCCGAGGGGTTCGGCACATGCAAGTGGCATTTTTTAGCTCGTTATTTTTTCGGGAATCGCTTCATTAATCTTGATCAGAGTTTTGATTTCTCTTCTCGCTCTATTCCTTTCTCCTCTGAGCCTTCCTTCTTTTATCGCAAGTGTCTATCCCTTCTAATTTCTCTTCGCGATAAAACTGGCGCTTTACCAGACGATTTTTCGTGTAAAAATTGGTACGCTCTCCTTTTGGAGTTCCCGAGCGCCTCTCCGCGTTCCTCCGGTTTCTGGGCTGCCTCGCTTAAGAGGCCAATGAACCAGTGGGCCACGGTTTGGCGCAAGTCTCGCCTGAAGTTAATTGAAAATAAGAAATCTGATCTGCTTTGGCTGATCATTCACCATGCGATCAAGGTTCGTTATGCTCTGAAAGCTTGGGGATACAAAGTTAAATCTGACAAGTGTGCTTTGTGTTCCCAAGCTTAAACAATTGAACATTGTTTTCTTTTTTGTCCTCGTGTGCGCGCTGTATGGAAGTACTTTATGCCTTATCCTTCCCGCCTTTCTAATTCTCCATTTTCTGTTAACTCTTCTTGTGTTTTCTTTCCTTTCTCGTCTCGTCCTTCTTCGCCTTCTTTCTCACTTTACTGTTACTTGATCGCCACAATTTTATTTTGGACTTGGCAGACTAGAAACCTCGCGACTTTTCGAAATTCTGCTTTGAATTTTAACCAAATTGTCAACCTGATTAAGAAAGATGTCTCCTGTCGCATTCTATGTGCAAAGCAAGATGAAAAAGAAAATTTCTGGTCTACTGGCGGTGTTCTCTGCAAGATTTCTGATACTCACTCTGTCTCTTTCTTCCCTTACTGTTCATAAGCCCTTCTTGTATATAGCTGCCTTTAATTTTAGCTCGCTCTATTTAGCTGTACATAGCCACCTTTAATTTTAGTTGAATACTTTGCATATAGCCGCTCTAGCTAATTGAATTTCTATTAGCTTCCGGAAGTCGTATATAGCTATTTTTGTCTTTATTTTTCTATTTAGTGCTGCTTATTTTTTTCTAGCCGCTCTATGTTTTTGCCCATGAACATTTAGTTAATTTAAATCGCATAAGTTTATCGGAAACCTTGTTAATTTAGCTCGCTCTATTTAGCTGTTGAACGCTTTGTATATAGCCGCTCTAGTTAATTGAATTTCTATTAGTATATAGTCCTTATCTTTCTATTTAATGCCGCTAAATTTTTTCTAGCCGATCTATGTTTTTGCCCATGAACATTTAGTCTTGTATATAACCTTTTTAGTTTCTCTAAGTTAATTTAAATTGCATTAGTTATCAGAAGCTTTGTAAATATTTCCCATTAATAATTCCTGGAAACCTTGTACATAGTTAATGTTAATTTAGTTATTTTCCCAGAGATCAGTTTGTAAATACGTTGAGTTGATTTCAATAAAATACCCCTGCGGGGGTTTTTATATTCTTAAAAAAAAGTAGTTCTTAAGTCATGTTAGAGTTTTTTGTGTGAGTAGTGCTAAGTAGCTGCCGGAAACAGCCCCAGTGAACGCCAAAGCTCACTAGTTTAGTCTTTTCTTTTTTTGTGCGTTTTGTTCCGTTTGCTACCACAATGGCGGCAGCACCGTCTGTTGAGTTATCGAGTTTGTTGTCTTGGGGAGATCAAGCTGATCAAGATGTTGTTTTACCTGATGTTTGTGAAAATGTAGCCGCCGATGCCCATCAAGCTCCTGCCGTTAGTTACGCGAGCTGCGCAAGGAAAAATCTCCTGGAAGAAGGGAGTTTAGATCTCAGAGCCGAGGAAAAGGATCTTTATCAGCAGTATTTATCCAGCTCTAAATTTGAGGACAATTTCCATCCGTATCACACCCCGCCGGAGCGTCCCTGTTCAGCTTTTTTCAACTTCCCAGAGCACTTTACCACCACTAAGGACATATTTGACGCTCTCTTACGTGATGGTTTTCCAGCGATGATTTGCAGCGTCTCCCGAACGATGGTGTTCTAGTCACCTTCTCCTCTGACGAGATACGCAACCGTTTCCTTCGCCGATCGTCTTTGATCATCCGCAAACGCGTCTCAGTGCTATATCCAGCTTCCCAACGCCTTATGTAAATGTGTATGATGCTCCGTACGAGCTTCCTGACTCTGCTATCGAACAACGCCTGCGGCCCTATGGCAAGATTTGTTCTCATCGCAGTGGCAAGTGCCACGAGTACCCTGACGTGTTCAATGGTGTCCGTCATTTGCGCATGGGCTTAACTTCGGTGATGAGATGAGAACCGGTGTTCTCGCTGTGGTATGGTTGTAGGTGAGAGAAAGGGGAGAAAATTTTCATTCTTATACCGAGTATAGTGAACATGTAAGCCAGGCACTCGTTCATTACCCTGTTCAGGCAACCCTGACCTTCAAAACAGGTTATGAACTCCTCTTTTGTATAGCTGTAAATGAATTTATGCCACCTCTTACACAGAGCTTCGCCGGCTTTAAAAACCTTTCCGGTGTACTAAGTGTTCCCATTCTGCCTCGTTTTCCTGTTCCCTGTCCTCCTATAAGTTAATGGCCGAGCTGTTAGGGCCTCGGTGCCGTGTAGATGCTATTTGATCCCTATCTATGCACACTGTACTGTTCTGAAGAGCTTGGCCGACTATCTGTGTTGGTACTTTATCATGGTATGCGACAGTATTACTACCACCATATCTGGGATGGGGAAGGTGCCAACCACCCTAGGTCCGGAGGACCTAAAGGGTTATCGCTTCTCGGTCTTTTGGCTAAGATCAGGGGTTTCCTTCCTTGTGCCATTAAGTTCTAGTTTTGAAAAAGTTAAGGTTTGTTTGTCCTTGAGGGCTTGCCCTCTAGAAAACTTTCTTTGAAGTTAGTAAGCGATTGCCACGTGTTCATGTTTCCTCGTGAGGAACACGTTTTCACGTGCCTGACGGACGTCTATAAACGCCGGGAAAGATGAAGCCAGCGTGGTGGTTTGTGAGAAATCTAGTGAAGATGTAGTTGTTCTTGATCACGTGGCCGCGGGCCCCGGTTTACCTGTTCCTTTTAAAGAAATCGTTGCTGGTGAAGTTGGGGAATCAGCTCCCAAACCCGCAGATTCGAACCGTTTGCCTGGGAGACCGTTAACAGCCTTTTTTTCGCCGCAAATCCGTTTGCCCTCGTGTGATGTGTTGTCCGCTCTTCAAGAAGCTGGCCTCGATGGCTCAAGTGTCGCATGTATTCAACGAAAAGCCAGTGGTGAAATTTTGTTAACTTTCCGTAAAGCCGAACTTAAAGAACGTTTTGTCCGTTCCAGTGTTCTTAAAGTCAACGTCGCTCCTTATGCTATTCAGGATGTTGACCGCCTGCTTACTTTCTTACAAATTTTCGACGCGCCACATGAACTGCCCGACTCAGCGATAATTCAACGCCTCGCAGATTATTGTGAAGTTGTCACCTACCGACGTGGTGTTTTTCACGACCCTGGATGGGAAAACGTTCACGATGGGAGCCGTCATTATCGTGTTCGCATGAAAAAACACATTCCCAGTTATATGCACTTTGGCACAACCTCCATTCAGTTTCGTTATGTTGGACAGCCTAAAACATGCCGCCTTTGTCACTAAGCTTCGCATTTCGCCAATGCTTGTCATACCATCATCTGTTTTAACTGCGACAAAACCGGTCATCTGGCTAGTGATTGCCTTGCTCCTGTTGCCTGTAATATCTGCAAAGCTACAACTCACCTAGCTCGCAAATGCCCTTTTTCGTGGCTCGCCATCTCTGAATTTCCTCCTGTCAACGAGGTAGACAACACGCCGCCACTTAATTCGACTAACACACCTACGGACGACCACTCTTTAGAACTTTCTCCGTTATCTGTTGGCCCCGCGACCACTCACCAGCTCGACCAAATGGAAAGTGACGCTACTATTACTCCCACCGAACACCAACCGACTGACGAAGACCTTACTACCGCCTCTTAAGATGAAGATGATGATGAACCTTTCCTGGATTCCGCCGAACTGTTCGACCTGACTACGGAAAATATTTCTCCTACGCCTACACCTAACCCTCCGTTATCTAATGGCCACAAACCTACTGAACATATCGACAGTTCAGCACTGACAAGGATCACTACACAACCTACACAGGCCGTGAACTTTCTGATGAATCGGACGAAAACACTCCTCTAGCCAAACGCAATCGTTCTGGCAATAGGACAAACAAACACAAGAAAAACCGTCCAAAGAAATCTTAATCGGTATGTTTTGTTATGTGCCAGAGTCCTCTTTTTCCTATTCCGTTTAATTCAGACTCATTTTATCTACTTTAAATGTCCGTGGTTTTGTGCTGATAGTGAGCAGCAAGTTATTTTTGACTTCGCTCGTAATTCTCTCGCTGAGTTTGCTTTTCTGCACGAAACACGCGTCAAATCCTGATGTGATTACTGATTTGCGAGCTAAGTGGCGAGGCCCTAGCTTGTGGTCTCCTGCAGTAGGAAAACAGGGTGGTGTGGTCCTTTTAGTCTGGGAAAATTCGTGCTTTGAAGTTAAACAGTGGAAAAAAGATTTCTCTGGCAGAATTGTTAGCGCGTTAGTGACTTTGAATGGCTTACCGCTAAATTTAGTTAACATCTACGCTCCCACTGATCCAAGCGAACGGAAGGTTTTTTTCGACAGTCTCCCGGATTTTTTCTTTCCTCATTCTTTGAAAATTATTGGCGGTGATTTTAATAGTTTTGAAAGCGAATTTGACAAATTTCAAGGGAATCTTTGTATCTAAAGCGACCCACGTGATTTCAGAACTTTGCATCGTTTGATTGACATCTGGCGAAAAGCACATGGTCGCACAATTCAGTGCACTTGGTTTAATTCGATTAAATCGATCGGGAGCCGTCTGGATAAATTTTTTGTCTATTCCTCCCTATCCCCTCACGCAGTTAAATGTGAAATTTTCCCTTGTTTTTTTTTCTGATCATGATTCGGTTCATCTTGTGTTCAATTTAAATCATGTTTATTCTCACGGCCCTGGTGTGTGGTGGCTAAATTTAGATCTTTTCCGTGACAAAGATTTTTGTGCTGTTATTGTTGATGTAATTCAGCGACATGTTTCTTTCAAATCGGCTTTTCCTTCGCTTCATGACTGGTGGGAGCTTTTAAAAGATTCTATCCGCGTAACTGCTATTGATTTTGGTAAACAAAAATCCCGGAAAATTAACTCGGACCGGGTACGTTTGACAAATTCTTTGATTACTGCCAAACGACAACTGATTGCTGGAATTTCTAACGCTAGATTTACTATTGAGCGACAGGAAAGTCAACTTAATGCTCTTAATATTCAACAACAAAAATCGGCCCAAGCGCGAAGCCGAGCACAATGGATTGAGGAGGGTGAAAAACCGAGCAAATATTTTTTTCCGACTTGAATCGAACCGAATTGAGAAGAGTCTAGTCAACTCTATTTTCACTCGCACGGTGTTGAAGTTTTCTCTCAACCAGAGATTGAACAAACCCACTTTGCACTTCGATTTCTATCGTAACCTTTACAGTAAAGTATCTGTAAATTCCTCGCTTCAACAATCGCTCCTTTCTGAATAGGCTGTTTTTTTTAGTGCAGACGATAGTGAGTCCTGTGAGGAAAAATTATCTTTGTCAGAAATCACCAAGGCCTTAAACGGCTTTGCAGCTGGGAAAACCCCCGGTCCTGATGGCATGCCAAAAAAATTTTACGCTACATTTTAGGAACTCCTTGGTCCTCATCTGCTAGACCTGTAGAACTTTAGTTTTGATTTAGGCCGTTTTTCCGAATCTATGCAGTCCAGTATTACCAGATTAATTTATAAGAAAGGTGAGAGAAAATCCCTAAAAAATTGGCGTCCTATTTCCTTGTTGAATGTCGATTACAAAATCGCCTCCAAAGCTCTTGCTAATAGATTATTGAAAGTTACTTTTATGGATTGATTCTTTTCTTTGTGAAAGAATGCAAAGAGTTGTACTGTGCAGTTCCAAATCAACATGGGCATGTATAACACCTGGCGTACCTCAGGGAACAGTTCTTGGGCCACTTTTATTTAATATTTTCATAAATGATATCACCGACGGTATCCAATCGGAGATCCGACTGTTTGCAGACGATTGTGTATGTTACAACACCATATCCTCAGTTAAAGATTGTGAAACCCTTCAGAATGACATAAGCCGCTTAGTTTCCTGGTCGGATAACTGGAATATGAGTTTCCAACTTGCAAAATGTCAGACCATGAGGGTCTCAAGTAAAACCAAGAACAATATTAACCACCTCTACTTATTAAAAGGCATTGCATTGGATTCCGTGTCACACATAAAATATCTTGGGGTCACTATATCCAATGATCTGAGATGGAACAGACATATACATGACATTTGTATTCGAGCCAATAAAATGCTAGGATTGCTCACACGGAACTTAAACAACTGCAGCCATGATGTAAAACTTGCTGCATACAATGGCCTGGTGAAGCCGATTCTGGAGTACGCAAGTTGTGCCCGGGATCCACATACAAAGTATCCTGTATACGAGCCAGAAAAAGTACAGCGACGAGATGCGAGATTTATCACGTCTAACTACACCACGAGCTTCAACCCTGGAGGAATGACTGAGCTCCTCAGCCAACTCGGTTGAAGTCACTACAGTCCCAAAGGAAAATATCAAGATTAATCCTATTTAATAAAGGAATAAACGACCTAGCAGTTCTCCCCCTTCATGAACTAACAGAACCGTCTAGAAGATTCAGAAATATGCACTCAATGTATTATAGGCCTATATTTGCTCGTACAAATATTTATAAGTACAGTTTTTTACCTCGTACTATTATTGACTGGAATCAATTGCCTCAAGACATTATAAACTTAAATTCCTCAACTAGTTTTAAAGTTCATATTATTGACTTTATTAATTTATCCTTGTTACATTAATTATTATGGATGGGCTGTACACTAGGAAATAGCATTGCGCTGTGCATTACATATCGTTTGAGGTAGCCCATTAAAGTATAAGTGAAGTGAAGTGAAGTGAAGATGTGTCATGTCTACAGCGTACCAGCAATGGGCAAGTTGTTGTCACCTTCCGCCAAGCTGAATGTAAAGAACAATTTTTGCGAAGTGTTTTGAAAACTGCAGGCCAACCATGTGCTTTACAAGATGTCAACCGTCCGCTCACCTATCTTCAGATCTTTGATGCGCCTCATGAGCTCCCAGATCCTGCCATCATCCAACATCTTTCCCGTTATTGCGATGTCATCCACCACCGTCGCGGCTTCTTTACTGAGCCTGCCTGGGAACATGTTCACAACGAAGTCTGTCATTACCGCGTTCATATTAAGAGTCCCATCCCATGTTTCTTGAGGTTCGACCGCTACTATGTTAATTTTCGCTACTTTGGTCAACCATGCACATGTCGCCTCTGCGGACAAACAAGCCACCTTGCTTCAGCTTGTCACACCATTATCTGCTTTAACTGTGAAAAAACCAGCCACTTAGCTTCTGATTGTCCATGTCCTACCTACTGTAATATTTGTAAATCACCAAATCATCGTGCTCGTTCGTGCCATTTGTCATGGTCACGCATTGTTGATTTTCCTGCTTCGCCTTCTGAATCCTTACCCACGAATGCTGAAAACACTGACACTAAGGAAAACACCGAATCTGCGAACACTGAAACAAACAACACTGAAACTGGAACTACTGAGAACACCGAAACTGGAATTACTGACAACACCGATACTTCTGCTTCTGACTCTGACGAGTCCATCACCGAGGACACAACTTCTGATCTTCCTGTTGATTTACCTTCTACGAATGAACAAGACATGGAACAAGACTCTAGCGACTCTACTTTTTCGGACGAAACTTATTCTAGTGCTAACGAAGAACAAACTATGGAAGTTTTCTCCGAATCACCACCTTCTTGCCCTTCAGCTGATGGTTGCAAACCCGCGAAAATTTCTCACACTTTTTATTCCTCCTCGACAACCGACCGCTCCTAAACTTGTTACTGGAAAACTCTCTCGTGAAAACTCTCCGGATTCTGATGATTGTCCTGCTCCTAAAAAATCGAACACTGGTAGAACTAACAAAAAAAAACATGGTAAGAAAAAGAACTGATTTATTGACTTCTACTTAAGAACTTTAGTTTAACATCTGGTTTTTAAGATCCTTATTTCTCGCTTGTCTCCCCGCCATGTTTTAATCCCTTTATTTTAAACATTCAGTGCTAAATTTTTGACTTTGAACATCCGTGGTTTTGGCAATGATGCCAAGCAGCGAGCTATTTTTGATTTTGCTAAAAAATCACAGGCTGATTTTGTTTGCTGGCAAGAAACTTTAGTGAGCGATTCCCTGATTTCTGCTTTCTTGTTCTAAATGGAAAGGTCCTAGTTTTTGGTCTCCAGCCTTGGGTAAACAAGGCGGTACTGTTATTTTAGTCCGCGAAAATTCTGATTTTGAAATTAAAGTGGCAGCGAGATTCTTCAGGCCGTATTGTTAGCATTTTAGCGAGTCTAGGTGAACTTAATTTTAATCTTGTTAGTATTTACGCTCCTACGAATTTAACCCAACGGAAATGCTTCTATGAGAATTTACATGATTTTTTCTTTCCGAATGCTTTGAAAATTATTGTTGGTAATTTTAATTGTGTTGAAACCGCTTTGCATAAACACGGTAGGGTTTTTTCCCAAGCCAAAGATTTGACTGACTTTCGCACGCAATTTAAGTTGATTGACATCTGGCGAAAACTACATTGCCGTCAAACCGAATTACATGGTTTACCTCGGATAAATCCATCGGTACCAGATTAGATAAAATTTTTAATCGATTCTGATTTATTTACTAATGCTAAAGCTTGTGAAATTGTCTCTTTTGTGCTTTTGGATCATGATAGTGTTCACTTATCTCTCGATCTCCATGATGTTTACACACATGGTCCTGGAATTTGGAGGCTAAAGTTAGACTTGCTGAAAGATGAACTTTTCTGCTCGCAAATTTCTGAACTTATTTCTGCTCATGTTGATTTCATAAAGGCATTTCCTTCCATTCATGAATGGTGGGATTTTTTAAAAGAATCGATCAAAGAAACAGCTTTAATTTTAGGACGGGAAAAATCTCACCAACTCGATCGTGACAGCATACACATCACAAATTCCTTGATTAGCGCCCAGCAGGATTTCCTCGCCGGAAATGTTTTGGCTAAGCAAACCATCGATAGTCTTGAGAGTAAACTGAAAGCAATTATTTTAGAACAACAAAGATCAGTGCATATTAGAAGTAGAGCCCAGTGGCATGAGGAAGGAGAGCGCCCTAGTAAATATTTTTTTAAATTGGAGTCTCATCGGGCACAGAAACAGTCAAATCTGTTTTAAATTCTGCTGATGTTGAAGTTACCTCTAAAGATGACATCGAACAAGCACATTTTGATTTTTATTCCAGGTTATATTCAGCTGATCAAATTGATGTTACCTTCCAACACGAATTTTTGAGCCAAATTGATACCTCTTTAGATGATAATACAAGGGATTTATGTGAAGGAGAGTTAGACTTAACCAAAATTACATCTGCATTGAGAGGCCTCTCACCAGGGAAAACCCCTGGACCTGATGGCCTTCCCCAGGAATTCTATGCAAAATTCTGGAACCTTCTTGCCCCTCATTTGTTAAGAGTTTTTAATTTCAGTCTTGAAAATGGTTACTTGTGTGATTCTATGCGAGGAAGTGTCACTCGACTCCTCTTTAAAAAAGGGGATTAACAACTTCTAAAAAATTGGCGACCTATTTCCTTACTCAATGTTGATTATAAAATCTGTTCGAAAGCGCTTGCTAATCGATTGGCTAAAGTATTGTCATCACTCATTAAGGAAGACCAAACTTGTTCTGTGCCTGGTAGGACTATTTTTGAGAACTTAGCCTTGTTTCGGATGTTTTAGATCATGTAAACACTACCAATGAGACCGGTATCCTTGTTAGTCTCGATGAAGAGAAAGCTTTTGATCATGTTGATCATACCTTTCTGTGCCGCACTTTAGAATGCTTCGGTGGATCTCCACCTTATACCAAGGCGCGTCTCTGAAAATTATAGTCAATTGCTTTTAAACAGAGCAAATTTTTCTGAAGAGAGGTGTGAGACAGGGTGACTCATTGTCCCCCTTCTCTATGTTATATGTGCTGAAGTACTGGCTCAGAATATTCGTAACCATACTGGTATTCAAGGCTTTCTCCTTCCTGGTGCTAATAGTTATTTCAAAAGAAGACAATATGCAGATAATTCTGCTTGCTTTGTGAAAGACACCTGCTCATTACAAGATTTATTTTATTTATTACGGAAATTCGAGAGAGGTACTGGTGCGAAACTTAATTTGAGTAAAACCGAAGCCATGTGGCTGGGTGCATGGCGATCTAGACCTGATACCCCACTGGAATTATCACGGGTTACAAAAATGAAAGTAAGTGGTGTCTGGTTTTCCAATGGCTTAGTCAATGTCGATCCAGACAATTGGCTACCTAGGATTTCTAAGTTAGAATCTAATATTAATCTATGGAAGTGTCATTCATTATCCCTTGTTGGGAAAGTTCTTGTCATTAATATCCTTGGAGCAAGTAAATTTTGGTTCCTTGCCAAGGTTTTACCCACCCCAGGGTGGGTTATTTCTCGATTGAAGAAACTTGTTTTTCCTTTTCTTTGGGGGTCCAAGATTGAGACTGTTAGTAGAAAGTCTCTGTCCCTGTTCACAAAGGTGGCCTAGGCCTTATTGATTTTATGTGTAAGAGCAAAGCCCTCAAGGTTTCAGCTCTAGTGAATACCATTGATAACCCAGACACTAAGGATTTTCTGTTAATGAAATATTTATATTGGTGCTCAACTCGCCAGAGTCAGGGGGGAGTGCTCACATTTACACGACAACTCCTCTCCTAGTGCTTTAGCCCCTTCTAAGTATTGTGAATGCGTTTTTAACTCCTTGACAACCGTGACTAAGAGAATACTGGCTACATCTAGTTTTTGTTTTCCTTCTAAGAACTGCTACAGTGAATTGCTGAAAGATGCCACCTCTACTCATCGGTCCCTTATTCGTGATTCTTTGAATGAAAATTACAAGAATGATTTAGCCTGGCTTATTACATTGACAGCTGTGAAAGTACAAGACTCCCTTAAGTCATGGGGCTACTCAGACTCAAACCTCTGTGCCTCCTGTAATCGAAAGGAAACTATTGATCATTGTTTTCTCAATTGTCTTAGAGCTAAGAGGGTGTGGGCCACCTTAACCCCCACCCTTTCTAGTCTCCTCCCTCAGCCTTTTGTAGTGAATTATCAGTGTTTTCTTTTATTCACCGTTTAATGCTTGCGATAAGAACAATGCTATAGCATGCTACTTAGTTAAGACAGTCCTCTATGCCCTCTGGCATTTTCGTAATAAAGCCACCTTTCATAAAGGCACCGAGGATCATCGGGCCAATATTCGATATATTTCTCATGACATTACAACCAGATTTCTTGTAGATTTTTCTCAATTTGCTGAGAGGAAATTTTGCTCCTTGTGGTGTCATGCATCCATTTGTGAAGTTATTAGGCAAAAGTTAACCATCAAGTTTTCTATGTGAACCCAACAGAAGCCAATTGTGCTCACATTTTTCTCAGTGAACCTAAGAGTTTCTTCAATGTATTGTAAACCTGAAATGACCTTTTTGTAGATCGGAAGTATCTATTTGTTGTTAACCGGAAGTGACTACTCCTTAGTTGATTACTGGTTTTTGACTAATGTAAAGAATACTGCTCTTATTTACTTGTAAAATAAGATGAATGACTGTGCTAATAAATATTTTAAGAAAGAAAAAAATCTGTTCTTAACGGTCACGTTTTTTGGTGTCACAACCGAAAACGTGAATATTTCCCTCTCTCGCGCTTGGATTGTCGCGGTTTTGGTTTGGTTTTGTTCGTTTTTGTCCCAGGATTGTGTTTGTGAGGTTTGTTTTGCCGTGGTTTTCTGATTTTCTTGTTATTTTTGGTCGAAAGTTTTCTTCGTCGGACACGTGCTTTGCGCGATGACTGCGCGACCCCGTGCAGTTTTCGCGCACTCTAAAACTGTCCGCTTGATTGTGGATGAGGGAATGGATCTTACTGCCATCGAAATCATAAAGTCCTTGCCTGATTTTAAAGAAGAAATCGCCGGCATTGTCCCCAATTTTGGGGGCAAATGCTTTGATATTACCCTAAAGTCCACGGAGGCCGCAACACGCCTCGCAACATCTGGCTTCGATCATGGCGCCGAAAGAAAACAACTGAAGCTCCTTGGAGCAAAGACTACTCATGTTTCTGTGTTCGTCGCAGTTGAATTCCCCGAACGAGGAAATCCTAAAAATCCTCAAGAATTATGGACACTTGAAGTCCGACACACTAAGGCGCCTGTACTACTCGGAGGAGGGTTGTGAGGGCATCGAACGTGGTATCCGTGTGGCAGAATTTACCACGTTGGATAGAGACCTTCCACGCAAACTCGTCACACAAGGTCTCGAGATCTTTTTCAAATACACTGGCCAACCCGTAATGTGTTACTGTTTCGGGTCCACCGAGCACCTGGTTAAGAACTGTCCTAAACAACTCAGAGTTCACTTCGCACACATTCAAGCAGAGGATCGGGTTTTACAAGACCCATCCCCCCGGCTGCTTCAACTGGTGATGGTACCGAGTCCGAAATGGAGCTCTCGGCAACTTCGGACTCTACAGAATCTCCTCAACCCTCTTTAACCCCAATGCTTTACTCGGGAGCCGTGGCGTGAGACCTGTCCACTGAACTTGGCGAGATCTCACGGAAACGACCTCCGCATTCCCCAGACAAGGCGAATAACCCTGAATCCAAGAAAGCGGCGACCGCGGACTCTCCATTTCTCCAGACCTTCAGGCTCTCAAAATGCAGGGCCGCGAACGGCTGGTCCTCAAATTCGTCGTGGGCGATTCTACTTTCGCCAACTTGCGAGCCTTATGTTTTCACCATCACTATGGGCATTACTCCGACCTTGGTGGATCAGAGAGCGAAGGATGGACCCGTGTTTCATATCGAAAGGATCGGGGCAAGAGTAAGTCGCGTTAATTCCCCTACTCTAATAATAGGGAACTTAAGATAGAGACGGTTTCGGGGCGACGGCGACCGGACTGGTAGAGCAAGCCTGGAACTGAGGTAACCATCGCTTCCCGCCAAAATTCGAACATTAAGATCGCAGTGAATTCTCAGAAGGACGGCGCCTTAGAAGACTACCGATGAGGGACCATGGCTTCATATAAAGAACTACGAGAATTATTGCTTATTTGCTACGCAGACAACATGTTATCAGATGAAGAGTTTCTCGGTTTGTGGGAAAATTATGAGTCCAAGAATCCCGATTTTCCTTGGGAGTTACGATCCGTTCACGCTCGCAAACATGGATGAAGCTGAGTGTAAGGCAGAATTTCGTGTTGAAAAAATGATCTCCAAAGGCTTGCAGAAGCCTTGTAAATTCCAGGAGCATTTAAATGCCACCAGGGAACCGTATGCAATGGAATGGAGGGACTATGCATGCTGTTGAAACGACTGGCATACCCTTGTCGTTTCAGTGATATGATTTTGCGTTTTGGAAGACCTGTTCCTTAGCTATGTATGATAACAAATCGAGTGATGAATTTTATCTACGACACCCATGGCCAGCGCATCACTCAGTGGAATCCTACTGTGCTAAATCCTGGATTTCTTGAACAGTACGCTGCTGCCATTGCAGGTAAAGGTTCCGCCCTAGACAACTGCTTTGGGTTTGTTGATGGTACGGTGCATCCAATTTCCAAACCGGGTAAACAGCAGAGGATTGTGTATAATGGGCATAAAAGGGTCCACGCCCTGAAGTTTCAGTCGGTTGCTGTACCCAATGGGCTCATTGCAAATATGTATGGTCCAGTAGGTATGCTCTTTTTATAAAATATGTAACTAGTCAACACAGAGAACTCATTTTAAGCCTGGATATTTCACATTATTTATCTGATATTTGTTTTTCAGAAGGTAAGAGGCACGATTCAGGCATGTTGGCTGATTCCGGGCTTCTTCAGGATCTAGAGGCTTAAGCGTTTTCACCAGCAGGCTTACCAATGTGCATATATGGAGATCCAGCCTATCCACTTCGAGTCCAACTACAAGGCCCTTTCCGGAACCCTCATCTCACTCCTTTAATGGAAGCATTCAATGCTTCCATGAGTTCCGTAAGGATTTCAGTGGAGTGGCTCTGGAGATGTTATAAACTATTTCAAGTTTTTGGATTTTAAGAAGAATTTAAAAATTGGCATGAGCAGCATTGGCAAGATGTATATTGTCTGTGCACTACTGCACAATGCCCGCACCTGTCTCTATGGCAATAAGACCTCGTCATTTTTCGAGCTTGAACCCTCCACCCTCAAGGAATACTTTGCTTAGAGGTAGAGAGAAATAGGGATCTTGTATCACGCTGTTGTTGTTCAGCCTCCTTCTGTTGGAGGATTTTCTGTTGACGTTAAGTTAAAAGTTCAGTCTTTATTAGTTCAGTGGGTCAGGAGGTTCATTACTGCGCAATCCAGCTGGTCTGTTTTTGTACGTTTCTGGTTCTATACTGTCTTTAACTCCTCCTCTGTGGAGGTGTTCTCTTGGCCTTTTGCTTTTAGCCCTCGTGCTCTCCCTCCATTTTATCAGTCTTTGTTGTTGGTCTGGCGTGCTGTCGATGGCTCTTTCTCTCGATCTTGAGCGGCCCTCGTGATGGCCTCCTCAGACCCTCATTAGTTCGCTTTGGCTTCTCCCATGACTGCCAAGTCGGCCTATCTCTATTTACTATCGGCTAACTTTGTTCACCCGCATTGTGAGAAGTTCCTCCCCCTTTATGGCTCATTGTACTGGTCCGCCACTTGGAGGCAGCTTGGTTTCTGCCATGTCAACAGAGCTGTCATTGATGTGGCTTGGCAGGTAGCTCATGGTGTCTTTTACACTGCCGATCGCCTAATTTCTTTTGGGTACGACTACGACCCACGTTGTTTTTGTGGCTCCCTGAGACTCCGTCGCACCTCTTTTTTGAGTGTGCTCTAGCTCAGAGTGTTCTTGGCTGGATTCAATCTCTCATGTTTCGTGCTTCATCTCTATGTCCCTCTCTGTTGTGTCACAATGTTCTCTTTGGTTTCTCTGTCTGAACTTGCTGTGGTTACTCGTGTTTTTGTTTACCTGTTGAATCTAGCCAAGTATTTCCTGTGGAGGGCGCGCAATGACTAGTGGTTCCGTGATGTCCAGCCTGGGGCTCTTCCTCTAATTGAGGTTATTAAGGCCCATGCAAAGTGCCACCTCTGTATTTTTTTCAAAAGGTTCAGGTCATCACGTCACCAGCGCTATTTTCAAAGACAGTGGGGAACAAATGGTGTTGTTGGGAGTGTCCGGGGGTTCATTTTACTTTCGTCTCTATTTTGAGCGACTGTCTGTGGTTTCTTGGTCGCCTTCTATTTGAGTGTGTCTGTGGTTTCTTGGTCGCCTTTGTTGGTTGTACTGGGACTCCTTCTATTTGAGTGAGTGCATCTATGGTTTCTTGGTCGCCTTTGTTGGTTGTACTGGGTCTCCTAGCTTGAGTGAGTGCATCTCCGGACCGTTAGTGTTCGTTTTTAGTTTGTTGCTAGTTTAGCTTCAGTTTAGTTTTTAGTTTCCTCCTTTTGGAGTGGTTCTGAGTGCGCATGTTTTTAGTTTTAGTTATGGTTTTAGGCAGTGCCAGCATCTTTTAACTTGTTCTTTTGTCCCGTAAATGTTTGTCCAGTAGTTGCTTGTCCTGTACTGTGTATGTAGGGGCGGGGTTCAATTCCCCCCGTCAGTTTCTGTGCTGGTGCACTGCACCGTTTGATGTGTGTTTGGTACTGGACATTAAGTCTGGCGGCATTGCACCACTCTACTGGGAGCCAGCCATTCACCTCAAATACAAAAAAACTTACCTGACGTGGGAGGCATTGTCACACGTGCTTTTTGTGCTCTCTCGTTTTTCACCGTTTTATCGCATTTGTCACAGAAGTTGTTTGTGTTTTTTCATCCTGGTTTCATTCCTAATTACATCTACAATCATGTAATTTGCTGGAGTCACTAGCCATTTAGTAGCGGCAATTCAATATTGTTCAGTCAAGTTTACAACTCTCCCCGTCACCAAGGCTGAGGAGATTGCACGCGCTCTTATTCTGCGAGTACCTCTCGAGGAAATTGAGACGGTCCAGCAGGACCCCGGTAAAGGCAACTGGACAGTCATTTTTAAAACGATTTTCACCGCCAAGCGACTGGCCAAGTACGGATTCACGTGACTAAACGAACATATCTCGCCCATTCTTTATAACAAGCGTCTCATCTCCGCAATGGTGGCCTTTGCACCTCCGGGCACGACACCCACGGATATCCAATCTGTTCTACAGGAATACGATCAAGTCAAACAGGTCCATCCCATTTTCTTCGGTGACTTTCCTTCAATTAAATCTGGCAAGTTTCGGGTTGCCTTACAACTAAACGGGGAGGGTACTCCTGAAGAGGTTCTCCCGTCTCTTATTACGCTACATGGCCGCCATGCTTCGTTGTTTTTCTCTGGTCGCATTTCCCGTTGCCCCTATTGCAATTCTGCCGATCACCTGAGACGTGACTGCCCTCATCGACGACAGCCACGTTGTTTTTCCTGTAATGTGCTGGGCCATGTCCGAGCAAATTGTCCGGATTTGGCCGCTCAGGCAACAGCTACAAGTGTCGCTCTCGCCGTGGTTGAAAATCCCGAGTCTGCACACACATCCTCACTACCAGTACCATCAACTGAAAAATCAACTGCAGAACCCGCCACCACGGCTTCTTAGGATTAATTCGAGGATAATTTGCCTACAATGGAGAGTGATCCTACTGTGCAAAGTGATCCTTCTTCTGACATCTCTACTGTGGACAAATTAGAAGGTGAAGAATCTCGTGAAAGACCACGCCCTAATTCCCCCATTAACTGCGCCGAACGACAGAAAAATAGTCAACAACCGAGGGAAAAAAAGGACAAGAAAACACATAAGTAGACTTTTATTTTAATGTAACCTTAACTCAGATCCTTTAAGGTCGCTAGCCTCAACGTTCGAGGCTTAAAAGATTCCGCTAAAAGGGCCAAAATTTTCCGTGTTTTGCGCCTTTCGAGATTGTTTATTAGCAAGAAACTCATTCGACCCCGGTTGTCTTTGATCGAGTAAACCAAACTTTTCTGTTCCGTCTATTAGCGCATTTGGTTTTGGGCCAGATTTCATTCATTGAATTCAAACGCTTTATGCTGGTGCAAATATGAAAATTATTATCAACGGTCATCTCACTGCGCAGATCGCGTTAAGGAGGGGAGTCCGCCTGGGCGACCCTCTGTCCCCTTTGCTTTATGTGTTATGTGTCAAACTCCTTGCTTCCCAGATTCGTGCCTCTCCTCTTATTACCGGTTTTCTTCTCCCGGATCTAGAACTCACTTTCGTGTTAGACAATATGCAGACGACACAACAACCTTTGTCAAAAATCTTCCATCTTTAGTTCCGTTATTTAATGTAGTTAATTCGTATGAGAGAGGATCGGGAACAAAGCTGAATACTTCTGAGACTGAGGCCATGTGGCTTGGTGCGTTGAGGTCACGTGCGGACACGCCCCTTGGCCTCACATGGGTTAAAAAGATGAAAATTCTAGGGGTTTGCTTTGGCATCATCGCCATCGAACAAGACAATTGGGAATCAAAGGTTAATAAGCTTGAGAAAACTGTTAATTTATGGAAATCTCGGTCTCTCTCTTTTGGCTAAGTGTCTTATCATTGTGGGATGCTTTAAAATTCAGTTTTAGTGTGTTTGGCTTTTTTTCTTGTTTGTCCGGTGGGGCTGTGCTAAGTACCGGCCGGGCGGGAACACCATGCCCTCCATCCCAAATTCATCGTTAAAGCGATTTTTTCAAGACAACTTGGGTCATTTTCCATGATGTTGGAACCCAATGTTGATTGGAGTGAAGTTATGGATGATGGTAGCGAAGTGGCAAGAGATGGTAGCGAAGTAGCAAGAGATGGTAGCGAAGTGGCAAGAGATTGTGGCGAAGCGTCTGATGTGGAGCTTTCTTGTAGTGAGTCCAGTGATGAGTCTGATGTTTTTGAAACAGTCTCCAAGCGTCAGAGTGGGTGAGATCTTGAAGTGCCGAGAATTAGTGTCCTGTACAGCTCAGCTGCTAAGAAGAACCTACCTGCGGAGGAACCTTCTGAAGAAGTGACTTTCCACCCTAGTTACCTGTCTGGGTTTGACAAGGAGCACTTCCACAGGGAGAACGTGATGCCGGATCAGTCTTATACTGCGTTTTTTAGTGCCCCATCATCGCCTTTCACCACCAAACACATCTTTGATGCCTTACTTACTGATGGTATCCCAGCCTCTGCTGTCCGTTGTTTACAACGGTCGCCCAATGGTAAAGTTTTTATTACTTTCACCTTGCAGAAGTATCGTGACCTTTTCCTTCGTCGCTCTTCGTTCATCGTCCGCCGGAGCCAATACGTTGCTCATGTCACAGTCTACGATGCACCACATGAATTGCCGGACTCAGCGGTCGAGCACGGCTTCGGCCGGTATGGCCAGATTTTCTCCACGCATCATGGCAAGGTTCAGGGTTATCCCAATGTTTTTAATGGGTTGAGGCATTTACATATGGAGCTGGACACTCATATTCCCTGTTTTCTGCGTCTTGGGAAAGTACCAAATTCAGGTGAATTTTACGTCTTTAATGAATTTGTTTCCCTTTCTCGAGATAAAATTAGCCTAGAAAAATATATTTTTTGTATGGCTGGTCGCGAAAAAGATTTCAAAACAAAATGGTCTGTTTTTTCGTCTCTCTTAAATACGATGTGAAATTCTGTTTACTTAACTGATTGCGCTCCCATTTAAGTACCACTAATGTTTTTATTGTGGTAGATTTCTTTTTTTGTCAGCTTCAAGTTGTAGTTTTCGTTTTGTTGTAGATTGTCTTTTGCGAATGTTAACTGTACGCGTGTATGTTCAATAAAGTTGTAAAAAAAAAAAAAAAAAAAAGATAAGAGACTGATTTTTTTTTCCTGTTTGTTGTTGGGCCAACATCTGGGTTCCCTGTGGCTCCCTGGTGTCCCCCGCATCAGGTTTCTATTTGGGTCATGTAGCAGCTGCTCGGAAGAGAAGTCACCAATGGTGCATTTCCCTAACCCCAAACAATACTAAAACAATGGGAAGAATGACATGTCATTGTTTTCTACAACCAATTGGGAGAGACCTTACGAGCAGCTCCTACACAACTGTTCTATTTAGGCAAGTGGTCAGTCAAATAACAGGAGTCCTGTGGCCGTCCGGACTTGCGCAGTTACCACAAGGGCCCTAAGAAGAAAGAAGTTTTTCCGATGGCCACGGGCGGGCCACGGGTGGCAAGAGGGAGGAAGAGAAGAGAAGTCTCTGGCGTAGTATCTGTTCTTATCGGTCACGTTTTCGGTCGCTCTGTCCGAAAACGTGGCAATTCCCTCTTCGCGTCGTTGGTTCGTCTTGGTTTTGGTGCTGTTCGTTTCGTTTGTGTGCCTGGAGTGTCTTCGAGAGGTTTGTTTGGCTTAAATTTTCGATTTTGCTGTTTTTTCGGCCGTTTTCTTCGCCGCCCACGTGCTCTACGCGATGGCTGCGCGACCCCGCGCAGTCTTCGCACACACAAAAACTGTCCGCTTGCTAGTGGACGATGGTATGGACACCAATGCCATCGAGATTATTAAATCCTTACCCGATTTTCGGGACCAGATTGCTGGCATTGTCCCCAATTTCGGGGGCAAAAGTTTTGACATAACGTTGAAATCTTCTGAGGCCGCCGCGAGGCTAGCCACATCGGGCTTCGACTATGGAGCCGAGAGAAAGCCCCTCAAGCTACTGGGGGCGAAAACAATTCATGTGTCCGTCTTCGTGGCGGTCGAGTTCCCGGACGAAGAAGTCCTCAAAATTTTGAAAGCCTACGGATGCCTGAAATCGGACAACCTCAGGCGTTTGTACTACACGGAGGAAGGCTGCGAGGGGATCGAGCGTGGGATCCGCGTGGCCGAGTTTCTCGCCCTTGATCGGGATGTGCCCCGAAAACTGGTTACGCAAGGTTTAGAGCTATTCTTCAAATATTCTGGCCAGCCGCTTACTTGCTACCGGTGCGGCTCAGCCGACCATGTAGTGCGAAACTGCCCAAAGCAACGCGCCCGGTTCGGGCATATTCGCGTGGAGGACAGAGTGTTATCTGACCCGCCCAACCCCCCCGACCCACAAGTAACGCAAGAATCAGCGATGGATACAGCAGATATCTCCACTGGCGAGCCGTCATCGACCCCGCAGCTATTCTCGGAGCCTGCCTCTGGTGACAGTTCCTCTTCACCTCCTAGCTTAGCTTCTGTAACAGCATCTAGCCCGGACCCTTCGCTCGCCACAGCCTCGCGTGAGCTGTTCGAGTCGAGGAAGCGTCCCCCCCCGTCCCCAGAAAAAGCGGAGACCCCTGCACCAAAAGAACAACGTGGCGTAGAGGGCGACGGCAAAACGGCGCAAAGTATCAGGGAATTCCTCCGGGCCCTCAAGAAAACTGGCTCAGAGAGGTCACAACTCATGAGTAAAATATCTGGACCAGAGTATTACCGGGCTCGCGCTCATTATTTGCAATATAAGCACGGCAACTTCGCCGATCTCGACCTGAAAAGCGCGGCCCGCCGAGGTCTGAGTGACAGAGAGACGGACGCGTGGGAAGATCTTCACGGACTTATCGGCCAGGACGCTTTCGCGGTACTGGTGCGATTCTCGGAGGACATTCGTCGCAAACACCCTGGCCTGTTCCCCACCTTGTAAACCCTTTTTTTACCGTAACATTCACTCTTTATTTTTTCCTCTTGTTTTTAGTTATGGCTGTCTCGCTGGCTTCCATAAACATTAACGGCGCGGCCGAAAAACCTAAGCGCCTTAAAGTTTTTGAAAGTCTGCGGACTACCTTTTCCGATATATTTTTTGTACAGGAAACTCACCTCGCCGAGCTTTCGCAAGGTAAGGTGTGGGAGAAGGAATGGGGGGGTCAGTGTGCGTGGTCCCCCGGCTCCAATCGATCGGCGGGGGTAGCGGTGCTTATTCACCCGAATAGCGCCGCGAAACTCGTCGATTTCAAGGCCGATCTGGCCGGCAGAGTGGTCACCGCTTTAATCGATTTTCACGGGCAACGCTTTCAAGCTATCAATGTATACGCGCCTAATAACCACAGCGAACGCGAAGTATTTTTTGACAATCTCTGACGTTTCAAATATCCGAACGTAGAAGCCTTTGTTGTCGGGGATTTCAATTGTATACCGGATATTGCCCTGGATAAGTGGGAGGGCGACGACAGCTTTGGTGACAGGGCTGTCGCGCAGCTTCACTTATTTACAGAGTCACTCGCGCTCGAAGATTTCTATCGCGTTTCCCATCCATTAGGGAAGCTTTATACGTGGTTCAATGGCCCTCATTCCGTGGGATGTCGGCTAGATCGGTTTTACACGCCGCGAGCCTGGAGACCACGCATTTCGCGACACACGTGCTCGCCTTTTGCGTACTCAGATCACCACTTAATCAAACTTCATGTCACGCTCGGACCCTCTACTCCCCGGGGTAGGGGGGTATGGAAATTCAACACGTGTCTAATCAAAAACAAAAGTTTTTGTGCCGATATCAACTCTTTTTGGGCCACATGGAAATTAGCTAAGCCAGCTTTCACCGATCCATGGGTTTGGTGGGACGCTGGCAAACTTCAAATTAAAGAAATCGCCATCGCTCACAGTGTAGCCGCTGCACGTGAGCGACAGCGGGATAAAAATCACCTAGAGAGTGAGTTTCGTAATATCCTGTCTCGCGGTAATTCCAATACCGCCGACGATCACGTTCGCTTAGCGGAGATCAGAGATCTCTTAAAAGCTCACACGGATCACGACGTAGAAGGGGCCATCATCCGTAGCAGAGAGCAGTGGCTTGAATTCGGGGAAAAACCGACTAAGTATTTTTACCAGCTCGAAAAGCAACGCCAGACCCGGAACGCGATTAACGAGTTACGGGTCGATGACCGCACTGTCACGTCGCATAAAAATATCCTGTCAGCTTCCCGAGATTTTTATGCGAACTTGTATTCTGCCGAACCGGTTGATCTTAAATGCCAGGACTGGCTTTTAGATCAACTCGATACCACACTGACATCCGAAGATCAGGAGAAATGCGAAGGGGTCCTCACGCTTTCAGAGTGCTATGAGGCTCTTAGCGACATGTCAACCAACAAATCTCCAGGTGCAGACGGCCTTCCGGTCGAATTTTATCGCCGCTTTTGGAGCTCGCTAGGTCACGATCTAGTCAAAGTTCTCAACTATTTGTATGAACACCGCCAACTATCCGACTCACAACGACAAGGGATAATTCGCCTGCTATATAAAAAAGAAGACCCGCTGCTCTTAAAGAACTGGCGACCAATCTCGCTATTAAACACGGATTACAAGATTTGTACTAAAGTACTTGCAAATCGGCTTAAAAAAGTACTCTCTGTAATTCTGAGCGAAGACCAAACCTGCGGTGTTCCGGGCCGGAGTATCTATGAGAATTTATTCCTTCTCAGAGATACTTTAGACTACGTTAAAAGCAAACAGCTTTCCGCTGCGTTAATTAGTCTGGATCAGGAGAAAGCTTTCGACCGCGTTAACCACGGCTTCCTGCAACGTGTGTTATCACGGTTTAATTTCGGCCCGAATTTTAGACAATGGGTGAATACTGTTTACACAGATATTCACTCTTGCGTTTTAAACAACGGCTGGCTCTCGGCTAAAATTCAATTGGAGTGGGGAGTGCGACAAGGTTGTCCGCTCTCTCCGTTACTATATTGTTTAGTGGCTGAAACGCTTGGCCAAGCGATTCGCCGAGATCACACCATTAGGGGAATTCAAATCCCCGGCGTTACTCATAAACAGAGTAAGGTCTCGCAATATGCCGACGACACTACTCTAATTCTCGCCGATGAATACTCGATAACGCAAAGCTTTAATCTTATTAATGCCTTCGAGCGGGGCTCCGGCTCTCGCCTTAATGCGCAAAAAACTGAGGGCTTGTGGATAGGCTCCGCGGCCGGCAAACAAACTGGGCCGGTCAAGATCACCTGGACCTCCGACAAGCTTAAAATCCTTGGTCTTTATTTTGGTAATTCTAACGTCGAACTCGCTAATTGGACTGACCGCGTAACCAAACTAGAAAAGAAACTTAACATGTGGAAATCACGCACGCTATCGCTCAAAGGTAAATCCCTAATCATTAACACTATCGGCGCTTCAGGACTGTGGTATATGGCCACAGTTCTCCCTATGCCGGACTGGGTAGCCACTAGAGTTAATAAAGCAATTTATGACTTCTTGTGGAACGGCAAGACAGAGCTTGTTAAGCGACAAACCTGTCAGCTACCCTTTCAACACGGTGGCTTAGCGGTGATTAATCCCCGTGAAAAGTCGAGAGCCCTCAAGCTACGCTGGGTACCCCAGATAGGCGACCAGTCGTGTACGTCTAAATGGGTTTTCTTCGCTCGCTACTGGGTGGGTCTCGCTCTGAGCTGAAGGGTTCCGAGCTGGACCTTTCTCCGGTCGAACATGTGTCCTAAATACATCGGGGACTCCCCCCCGAATTGTTTTACTCACATATTAACAGCGCTCGACCGACTCAACGTCGATCTTACCCTGTTACCGAATTACAGAGTAAAAACCTTCTACGAGAAACTCACCTACCCCTCCCCCGGGCGCCTGACTACCGCAGGGGCCTGGGAGGGGCGTCTTCATACCCCACTACCCTGGTTCCACATCTGGTCCAACCTCTATGGTGGTCTGAGTACGAACTGGGAGGCGGACATCGCGTGGCGCATAGCGCACGGAATTTTAAAAACCCGAGCTTACCTTAAGAACTGGCGTCGGCTCAACGTCACTGACCGATGTGCTCGGTGTGGGCAGAGAGAATCCTTCTCCCATGCCTTAAGTGAGTGCTCCTCCGTCCCTCTAGTCTGGCGGTGGGCTTTTACACTACTTAGTAAATTTTTCGCTATAACGCTAGCTCCCTCGCTGCCCACGATCCTGTTCAAACACGGTCTACCGACCGGCGACAAGCGCTCTATTGCCATCGCGCATGTTATTATCAATATAACCTTGAACGAGATCTGGGCAGCCAGGAACCTCGCGACCTTTGACCAACAGCACCAGCTGGCCGCGGTCACTATCCGCAAAATAAAATACCGTCCGCGGCAACGCATCCGTGCCGCTTACACCTATAACAACGTCCCGGTTTTTCGCAAAACCTGGGGCCACAAGGAGATCTTGTGCAAAATAGAACATCAGACCCTCCAGGTTCTGATTTAGTCACCAGGCTCCCGGGAATGGGGGCGGCCTGGCAGTACTTTCGCTCACGGGGCCCCCCGTTCCCGGGACCCCGTCTCCCTGACACGGGAATTTCATTTTCGTGACTCTTAGGATTTAAGTTAATTCCGAGACAGTAGACGGCATACTACAGAACTTTAAGGGCCGCCAACCTCTCGGCGTCATTTTCGGTAAATCAGCAATCAATCTGTAATTCAGCAATTCATCATAACTCTGTACTACCGGGGGAGTCGGCAGCATACATTTGAACTCTACAGGGCCGCCAAAACCCCGGTTCGATTGTAATTCGCTTGTAATTCTCATTATTGTAATTCGGGGGCCTGGGACCTAGGGACCGCGTGCCCCTAACCCAGCCCCACCCTAACTTCGGATTTCTTAGTTTCATCTACACTTGATTGTAACTGTTACCTCTCAACTTGTACATATTAAAATATTTAAAGACAAAAAAAAAAGGTATCTGTTCTTATCGGTCACGTTTTCGGTCGCTCCGTCCGAAAACGTGGCAATTCCCTTTGTGCGTGCTTGGATTGCCTTCGTTTTGGTGCCTTTCTGTTCGTCTGGTCCACAGGATTGGTTTGGAGAGGTTTGTTTTTCTGTGTGCGATTTATTTTTCGAGTTTTGAGCGGTTTTCGTTTACGCCGCCAGACACGTGCTTTGCGCAATGGCTGCGCGTCCTCGCGCAACTTTCACCCACCAGAAGACTGTCCGCTTAGTTGTGGATGATGGCATGGATACAAACGCCATCGAAATCATTAAATCCCTTCCCGATTTTCGGGAGCAAATCGCTGGCATTGTCCCCAATTTTGGGGGCAAATGCTTCGATATCACATTGAAGACAACAGAGGCCGCCGCGAGGCTTGCCACAGCGGGCTTCGATTACGGGGCCGAGCGAAAACCCCTCAAGCTCCTCGGAGCGAAATCAATACATGTGTCCATCTTCGTGGCGGTAGAATTCCCGGACAAAGAGGTCCTAAAAATCTTGTAAACCTACGGCCGCTTGAAGTCAGATCACCTCAGGCGTTTGTTTTACACAGAGGAAGGGTGCAAGGACAACGAACGTGGGATCCGCGTTGCGGAATTAATGTCCCTAGACCGAGACGTGCCTCGCAAATTAGTCACCCAGGGCTTGGAGCTCTTTTTCAAATATACAGGCCAGCCGATGACTTGCTATCGGTGTGGCTCGAGCGACCATATGGTGAAGAACTGTCCCAAACAGAGATCTCGCTTCCAGCACATTCGCGTGGCAGAGCGAATAAACCCCGGCCCACCAAACCCCCCCGGCTCGCAAGAATCAGAGATGGAAATGAGTGAATTACCCTCAGAGACCACCACCAACGAGGCGCTCTCGGCGTCCCCACTGCTCTTGTCAGAGCCTGCTTCAGGCGTTACACCTTCTCCACCCCCGAGTTTCGCTTCGGTGACGGCGGCGAGCCCGGAGCCCTCGCCCTCTTCAGTTTCGAGAGAGCTTTTTGAATGGAGGAAGCGCCCCCCCCCCCGTCCCCGGAGAAAACAGAAAACCCCGCGCCCAAGGAACAAAGAGTGCGTGAGGGCGACAACACGCCATCGCAGAACATTCGCGACTTTATCCACGCACTCAAGAAATCAGGCCCAGAACGGACGCAACTGATGAGTAAGATAACTGGCCCCGAATATTACCGTGCCCGGGCGCACTATCTCCAGTACAAATACGTCAACTTTGCCAACCTAGACCTTAAAAGCGCTGCTCGTCGTGGCCTGAACGATCGCGAAATAGACGCGTGGACCTATCTTGAGGGCAACATCTCCCAGGATTCCTACGGTGTCCTGGTGAAATTTGCTGAACACCTCCGTCGACAACACCCTGGCTTGTTTTCTAATTAGTTAACTCTTTTTTCACCGTCGCTTTCACTTTTTATTTTTTCCTCTTATTTTTCGCTATGGCTATCTCGCTGACTTCCATCAACGTTAACGGCGTCGCCGAGCGGCCTAAGCGCCTTAGGGTTTTTGAATGTCTGCGAGGTGCCTTTTCAGATTTAATTTTTGTACAGGAAACTCACCTCGCCGAGCTTTCGCAAGGTAAGGTATGAGAGAAGGACTGGGGGGGTCAGTGTGCGTGGTCCCCCGGCACAAATCGGTCTGCGGGGGTAGCGGTGCTTATTCGCCCAAATAGCGCCGCGAAACTCGTAGATTTCAAGGCCGATCTAGCAGGCAGAGTGGTCACCGCTCTTATCGACTTTCACGGTCATCGTTTTCAAGTACTCAATGTTTACGCCCCTAACAATCATTGCGATCGGGAATTATTTTTCGACAATCTCTGGCGTTTTAAATACCCCAACCTAGAAGCCTTTGTTGTCGGGGATTTTAACTGCATTCCGGATGTAGCTATGGATAAGTGGGGCGGTGACGACAGCTTTGGTGACACGGCTGTCGCGAAGCTTTAATTGTTTACTGAATCTCTCGACCTAGAAGACTTTTACCGGGTTTCTAACCCTTCGGGGAAACTGTTTACGTGGTTCAATGGCCCTCACTCAGTCGGATTGTGGCTAGATCGGTTTTATACGCCGCGACCCTGGAGATCACGCATTTTGCGACACACATGTTCGCCTTTTGTGTACTCAGACCATCATCTAATTAAACTTCAAGTCACACTCGGACCCTCTTCTCCCCGGGGTAGGGGGGTATGGAAATTCAACACGCGTCTGCTCAAAAACGAAAGTTTCTGTGCAGACATTAACTCTTTTTGGGCGACGTGGAAATAGTTTCAACACGGCAGCTTGGCGGTGATTAACCCCCATGAATAATCGAGAGCTCTGAAATTACGCTGGGTACCCCAGATAGGCGACCAGTCATGCACGTCTAAATGGGTTTTCTTCGCCCGTTACTGGGTAGGTCTAGCTCTGAGCCCTAAAGTTCCGAGTTGGGCCTTTCTCAAGTTTAACATTTTTCCTAAATATATCGGGGACTCCCCTCCGAACTATTTTACACACATATTAACAGCGCTAGACCGACTATACATCGATCTCACCCTGTTACCAAATTACAGAGTTAAAACCTTCCACGAGAAACTCACTTACCCCTCCCCCGGACGCCTGCCTACCGCAGGGGCCTGGGAGAGGCGCATTCATACCCCTCTACCCTGGCCCCACATCTGGTCTAACATCTATGGTGGTCTTAGTACAAATTGGGAGGTGGATATCGCATGGCGTATAGCACACGGGGTTTTAAAAACCCGAGCATATCTTAAAACCTGGTGTCGGCTCAAGGTTAGCGACCGATGTGCTCGGTGTGGGAGACTAGAATCCTTCTCCCACGCCTTAAGCGACTGTACTTCTGTCCCTCCAGTCTGGCTGTGGGCTTTTGCCTTAATCACTACATTTTTCTCCGTAACGCTGGCTCCCTCACCGCCTACGATCTTAGTTACCTTCCCTAACTATTAATACTGGGGGAGTAGGCAGCATATATTTCAACTTTACAGGGCCGCCAAAACCCTGGGTCGTTCGTTTCTCATACCTCTTGAAATTCAATTGTAATTCCGTGGCCTGGGACCTAAGGACCGCGTGCCCTTAACCCAGCCCCACCCTACCTTAGTTTCACCCTAATTTAACCCTACACTTTTTTAACTTTTTTAACCCTACACTTGATTGTAAAATTTAACTTGTGACCTGTAAATAAATCGTATTTATAGAAAAAAAAGCCTCTGGAGAGTAAGGAAGAAGGTAAATTATTTTGGAATATCTTTGTTTTAAGTTGATTTCTAGCTAAGCTAGCATATTATTTTAAAAGCAGCTCAGTAAAGAATGAAATGTTTTTCGTGACATGAGACACTGAAGGGTGAAATGAAAGTCGCAAGCAGATGTTCAAGAGGATGGTTGACAGTTGAAAAGCAAGCAAGAAGGATCATAAATAACTGCCTGTACCGTGAGTACATTTCTCTCATACCTTTGAATCAGAACTTGTTTGCTTGTATATTTTTAACTCAACCTTTCTCTCGCCAGTCTTTACTGCACGGCGCTAGTTTCGGAATTTAAGTTTAACTGTCTAGCCGTTAATAACAAATGTTAATGAACTCGGTCTTGTCTGGATCGATAGCAAGTCGTATTTGTCCTTTTCACTTGTTTCTACGACTTTCGTGGCCGTTTTTCGGCCTGCAGTTGCACTTAAAAGCGAACTTAGACTTGTGGAAGCTGTGATTTGAAAAAAGTGATGTCACAAGCGGTGATTTGAAGTCACAGAGCAAAATGGTCGTTTTTCGCTTTTTGCGAATTGAGACTTTCTACCAAGTCCTGACTCATAGCAATAGTAGACAAATGTCACTGTTTATTTCTCCACTCAGTTTTAAACCAAGAAAACCCAACGAGAACACCGATCTGTGAGGCACATTTTTAGCGCCCACGTTTCGGCAGTCATGGCCAACCGGAAAGGCCAGTCTGTGATCTTTAGAACCCCAGTTCCAGCTTCCCTCAAAGAAATCAAAGAAACAATATCTGCTGAAATTGGTGCCGACAAGATCACCATCCTACAACAACTATCAAATGGCGAATACCTTGTGGAATTAAAAGAAAACAAACTCGCAGTGGAGCTTATTGAGAGTGGATTCTCCATTAACGAACTGCATGCCTTATGTACCCCCCCCCCCCCCCCGCCGAGGATACTACATGAACGTTAGCATTATGGGTATTTGCGCTTATGTAGAGAACGAGGAACTACTCAAAGCCCTCCAACCATACGGAAAGATAAAAGGAGACGTTCGTCTATGATACAAGGCTAATCATGACCTTGCAGGCCTGGAAAATGGCAACAGACTCGTGCAAATGATCCTAAGCAAGCCGTCCATCCCCTACTCCCTGAAAATTAGCGACGAATGGTGTCGCATCATTCATAACAACCAAAGGCCTATATGCCACGAGTGCAGTGAATTGGGTCACTTACGAAGGAAATGTCCACAAATCCTCTGCCGCTTATGAGAGGAACACGGCCACGTCTCAAGATTGCCCAACATGATATACCTCCACCCCCCCGTTCTGAGCCAGAAACTCCTCTCAATGACACACTTACTACTGAAATGGAACAAGATTCAAACCCCATGACCGCACGACCTGCATCGGACCGACATTTAACTACCGAGACTACGCTGGCGAATAACGATGCTATTATTTCTACTGCTACCAAGGATACCGCTTCAAGCACCGACCTTCCTCCCCCAGCCCCCTCCAGACCTGACTGCACTTCTATGGACAAGACTAAATCCCCAAAAGGCCACGTGTCTCACTCGGACTCCGTGTCCGGAATCACGTGATATGCAAATGAGACCTCGTGAAAACGTTCCGGTGACGTTTTTTTTTTTGTGAGAGTTGAGATGTTCTGTTGTTTTGGGACGTGACGAAGTGATCAATAAATCTAGGAAAAGTGATACGTATTTGGTGTACTGGGCAAAAAGTTTCCCCACACCAAAAGTGGCGACCCTGCCAGGACACTAACCACACGGAATTGGAACAAAACGGATAAATCAACTATCGGGGGACTGAGTAGAAAATATAAACATGGTGGACGTCGCTGAACAGCGCTACGCGAAGGATCGAAATAAAGCAACCTACTACGTCAACGAGATCAAGGAAATGGTCGATATAAGTGTGAAAGAGGATTTGTTATCAGCTTACGAGAAGATATGTGACATAAGCAAGACCTTGGAGGCCTCGGCAAATCTTGTCAAGGACGCCATGTTGGAGGCGGAGAATTCATTTGAGGAGGTAAAAGGCTGGTCACTTGCTCGCAAGGAAGACTTTGTACCTATTCACGAGTTGAGAAGCAGACTGAAGGATGCGTTAAGCGAACTGGAGAAACGGGAGTTGCACAAGCGGGAGGAGGATTGGTTCAAAAAGAAGCTTGAGCTTGAAATGGAATTAGAAAAGAAGAAGGCCGAGCAAGAAATGGCCAAACCTCAAGCAGTGAAGTTGCAGAAGTACACAATAACACCATTCCAGGGGGACTGTAAAGACTGGCTTCGATTCTGGAACCAGTTCGTTGTGGAAGTGGACAGCTCGAAGATTTCTGAGATAAGTAAATTCAATTATTTGCTAGAATTAGTTGGGGGTGAACCGAAAGAGCACATTCTGGGGCTTCCACACACCCCTGAGGGCTATAATGAAGCAAAGAAGATTCTTGAAATGACTTTCGGAAAGGACGTTAAGGTTCACAAGGCCTTAATTAAGGATTTAGAAGCCTTGCCAAACATAACCAGTGTACACAAAATCAAAGAGGTACACGAGTTTTACACACAATTGTCTAAGACAATCCGAACCTTGGCTACAATCAAGAAACTAGAGGGTGCCCAGAGTTATGTGTACAGTATAATGGACAAATTGGGTCCTGTGAGAGAGGCTATGGCCCAAAAAGATGATGACTGGGAAAAATGGGGACTTGAAGAGCTAGTTGATAATTTAAGGAAGTACACAGACCGAAACCCCCTACCCTTAGTGGAGCCCAGCCCATCAAGGTCAAGTGATACTATACCTTGGAACCGAGACAGTCATCCAAAAAGGGAAGACAAATTGCTGATGTCCGGGGGAACACCACGGCAGCCACAATGGCCTCCACCCTGCGTCTACTGTGGCTTGAAAAATCATCGAAGCAGTGATTGTACTAAGGTCTTAGATATTGCCAGTAGGAAAGAGCATTTGACCAGGAACAAGTTGTGTTATAACTGTACCAAGTCTGGCCATGTGGCTTCTAAATGCAAAGCGAGAGGGTGTGGGAAGTGTAATGGGAGGCATCATACCTCTGTATGTAACAGGATGAAGACAACACTTTCACCCTGTCCCACCCCTGAATCATCAGGCAGATCTGAGAGGTTTTATGGTGCAGTGGATACCCAAACTACATTGCATGCAACTGTCATTGCTAAGATCAATGGAGTACAAGCTCGAATCATGTTGGATAGTGGAGCTGGAAGCTCTTACATCAACGCAAATCTGCTTACCGAGTTGAATCTGAAGCCATACCAAACTGAAAGGAGGGTTATTGAGCAAATGTATGGGACAGTTGACAGACAAGTTGAGATATACAAGGCCACTGTCGAGTCAAATGTGGTCGAAGACTTTGGATTTGAATTAGAGTGCATAAATGCAGAAAAACCAGTCCTGACTTACCTTCCCAACCCAAGAATTTCAGAGTTGAAGAAAGCTAATCACCGGATAAGGAGACTAAACTTCAGTGAGGAAGCAGTAACAGAAGATAATCTACCAGAGCATGTGATCCTGGGAGCTGCAGATATACAGCGAATCAAAACAACCGAGCCTGCCGTTCTGGGTAAAAATCCAGATACTGATCCAGGAGCAGAGTTCACTAAGCTGGGCTGGACAATCACAGGGAAGTCAATGTTGTCAGGTACGGAGACTGAAAAGAGCTTCTTTTTGAAGTCAAGCCAAGATGAGTTCAATCAGATGTGTTCGCAGGAAGTCTTAGGACTTTCTGATGAACCTGATGTGCAGGGTTTGTTCCATGAAGATTTCAAAAATCAGTTGCAATGTCTGGGAGATGGAACATATTCAACAAGGTTACCGTGGAAGTTACATCAATCCCCTTTGCCATCTAACAAAGAACTAACCTTAAGAAGGTTACAAGGTACTACCAGAAAGCTAGAAAGGATGCAGAAACTCGAAGAGTATCACACAGTAATGGAACAACAGTTGGAGGAAGGAATTTTGGAGCTGGTACCAGAAGTACCTACAGGGGAGGTGATTCACTACATCCCACATCAAGCAGTGATAAGAGAGGGGGCAGAGTCTACAAAGATGAGGATAGTGTATGATTGCTCAGCAAAGCGAAACCCACAGTCACCATCATTGAATGACTGTCTGGAAGTTGGCCCTCCATTACAGCCAGCGATCTTTGACATCTTGCTAAGAAACAGGATGAAACCTTTCTGTATTACTGGGGACATACAAAAGGCCTTTCTTCAAATCAAAATAAGTCCAGAGGATAGAGATGCCCTTCGCTTACTGTGGTATGACAATTTGAAGGAAAGGAACATTGTGCAATACCGTTTTACAAGAGTAATTTTCGGGTCCGGCCCAAGCCCATACATCCTTGGTGCTACGCTTGAGAAACACATTTGCCAGTATGAAGAAAAATACCGACACTGTAAACGAGTTACTTCTAAATACCTATGTAGATGATGTGCAATCTGGTGGTGACGGCAAGGAGGAATTACTGAAATTCAAGGAGGAAGCAACAGAGATCATGGGTGAAGGTGGATTTCAGCTACACAAGTGGCACAGCAATGTTCCAGAAATTGAGAAACAGAGTAAGAATGAACTGAAAATACCTCAAGCAAATTCAACTTATGCCAAGTTGACAGTTGGAACTCGCCCACATGAATCAAAGATCTTAGGAATCCCATGGAACAAGGTAGAAGACACATTTTCTATAAACTTTGCAAAAACTTTGAATTGTGTTGAAGAGGGACCATTGACAAAGAGGAAGATGTTATCTGTTGTCAATGGTATCTTTGACCTGCTTGGAATTGCCGCACCCGTTGTCATCATGGGAAAGATACTGTACGGCGAAGCTTGCCTAAGAAAACTAAATTGGGATGAAGAAGTACCAGAGGACATATTCAAACCATGGGCTAAGTGGCTCAATGATATGAAGAAGGGTCTTTACGTGAGTGTTCCCCTTAGTGTTGTGGGTACAGGCCTGACCAAAGTGATCCTGCATGGATTTGCAGATGCCAGCAAGTTAGCTATTTCAGTAGCTGTTTACGCTCTAGCAATTCATGCCAGCGCACCAGTTCAGCAGAATCTGCTTGTGGGAAAGTCAAGGGTAGCACCAAGAGAACAGTCCATTCCTCGCTTGGAACTTGTTGCCGCACACACCCTGAGCAGATTGATGCATAATGTGAAGGAAGTTTTGAAAGATCAACGCGTTGAAGAATATCACTGTTGGGTCGACAGTACGACAGTGCTTTATTGGATTAAGGGTCAAGGAACTTGGTCCCAGTTTGTGCGTAACAGAACCAAGACTATTCAGGACAAGGAGAACTTACAGTGGCATTATGTTCCAACCGCTGACAACCCTAGTGATCAGGGAAGCCGTGGCGTCGCACCTAGCAAAATGGGGGAGTTGTGGTTTCGAGGACCTGAGTGGCTTAGTGCTCAAGACAAATGGCCAGATCAACCTGAAGTGTCCAGGAGCCCAAAAAGTGACAAGGAAAGGGTGAAACCTAAGTTTGAAAAGCAGCTCCTAGTGAAAGAAACAGAAGAAGCAAATGAGATTAGAGACCGTCTTCTGAGCAAATACGCGTCGTATTGGAAGCTTCTACGAGTAACTGCATTCGTAAAGCGATTTATAAATACAGTAGAACCTCGCTAACTCGAACCCGCTTAACTCGAACTCCCCGCTAACTCGAACTAAATCCAGTTTCCCTTGGATTTGACCCTAGTTTTTCAGTCATTTACTATCGGCTAACTCGAACTCGGTTAACTCGAACTCCCCACTAACTCGAACTAATTTTACTTTCCCTTGGGAGAAATTTGACTCAAATTTACCCCGCTAACTCGAACTCTATTTTTAAACGTCGGTCGGTAAACCTCAAAGTTTCACAACACAGCTGATTGACTTGTCGGAATCTTTAATCTTTATTGATAACAACGTGATAATGTACAGAAATGTAATTGCGTCACTGTTCACATAGGTATTTGCGAAGTGATGAGGGTTAAAAGTCCACATACTGTAGTTTACTGATTAGTCTATAAAATGTTTCTTGAAATGTTCTCTAATTTGCGTAGTCCATCATCACTGTTCGAGGTTATCCAGTTCCTTTTGTAAAATGTTCACAAACTTGCCCGCTCCAGAAAGCCTCAGTTTACATGGAACTTGCATACCTTCACCATCACCCAAGTTAACAGCCTTGCCTTTAATAATTACGCTGCAGGAACTACGGGGATCCGCTCGCAAAAAGTAAAAGATTGTTTTAGCAAAGCGTCCACTTTTCCCTCGTTTTAAATGTCCCACAACTTCATCATCCAGACGCACACACACAGCATACTTATCG
Source organism: Porites divaricata (assembly GCA_038088405.1). Classification (NCBI taxonomy): domain Eukaryota; kingdom Metazoa; phylum Cnidaria; class Anthozoa; order Scleractinia; family Poritidae; genus Porites; species Porites divaricata. The sequence goes on from JBBMOI010000003.1 coordinate 450,157, forward strand.
ACATCATTAGTCGGCTCTGGAATTGCTTGTAGCACTTCGTCCACTCTCGGATTCCAGTCAAATCGGTAGGCATGGTATCCCTTGACAAAGGAGTCGATTTCAAACGTGGTTTCTGATGACATGCTGTACTGGTGAGCGCTTTCTTCCAAAACGTTTATCCAAAAGAGTGTGTTTTACAATGAAACGCGAGAGCGCTTAGAAAGTGACAAACGGAAATTAGGGGTGAACACGTACCATGCAGCGCTGTCTCAAATTCCCCTTGCTTCGTTCTCTCGCATTCTGAAACAATGTCATCCACCGCTAAGCGAAAGATATCCTCTAAAACTTTAAAAGACAAGTATGAAGCCCTGAAGAAGATCGAGCGTGGCATTCCTAAAAAGGACGTCGCCGCTCAGTACAAAGTTCCCCGCAATACGCTATCCACGTGGGTGAAAAACAAAGAAAAGATCGTAAAGGCTTTCGAGGGCGGAAATAACCCTTCCACGCAGAAGTTGAAATCAAGTGGACATGAGAACCTGGATCAGGCTACTTACAAGTGGTTTGTGAAAATGAGGGAGGAGGGATTACCTATAAGCGGCCCAGTGATAAAAGAGAAAGCTGCGAAGTATGCTGTAGAGCTAGGCATAGACGACTTCAAGGCATCCAATGGCTGGTTTGAGCGATGGAAGGGTCGGCATGAAATAGCCTTCAAGACAGTCTCTGGCGAAGCCCAGTCGTGCACCAAAGAAATGACAGCGTCATGGGAAGAATCCACTCTTCCAACGATACTATCAAACTATGAGCTTCGAGACATATACAATGCTGATGAGTTTGGCCTCTTCTATAAGGCACTCCCGGACAAATCACTCCATCTGAAATCGGAGAACTGTGTTGGTGGGAAACACAGCAAAGTTCGATTGACAGGGCTAGCAGCTGGTAATGCAGTAGGGGAGAAATTACCAATGTTGGTAATTGGGAAGTCGAAAAAACCCCGGTGCTTCTCTGGGGTTAGAAACTTGCCCTGTTTATATAAATCTCAGAAGAAAAGTTGGATGGACAGTGCACTTTTTGAGGAATGGGTCCACGGACAGGATCGCAAGTTTGAATGCGAAGGCAGGAAAATAGCGCTTATTGTAGATAACTGCCCTGCCCACCCCGCCATATCTAACCTGAAGGCCATTAATTTGGTGTTCTTGCCGCCGAATACAACATGCAAGACGCAACCAATGGATCAAGGCGTCATCAGATCAACGAAAGCGTTTTACCGTGGAACGATTGTCCGCAGGTATATTGATGCAGTGGAAAAGGGCAAGCCACCCCCGAATATCACCATTTTGGATGCTATGACTATCCTGGCAGGTGCATGGAACAGAGTTTCTGCAGAGACAGTTCGGAATTGCTTTAGGAAAGCCGGTATTGGCAGTGAAGCACAGCAAAGTGCCATTCATGACGATGACAACCCATTTAGGATGCTAACCGAGGAAATGGAGTCGCTAAGAGAAAACTACCCAGAGCTTGTGCCAGAGTGTGTCACCTCAGATGCTGTGATTGATACAGATCAAAACCTTTTAACCTCGGACATGGGGTCCTTAACAGATGAGGATATCTTGGCAGAGTTCAAGACAGACGACGTAGAGCAGGAGGATAGCGAAGACGAGCTCGAAGTGCTTGAAGTGCAGGAGAACTGTCCTAAGAGACCTACTACAAGTGAAGTGAGACAAGCCATTGATACCCTTGCCACATACAGTCTATTTGTGGAAGAAGGTGCTGAGGAAATCCGTCGCGTTGCCAATGACTTGACAGTATTAACCGACAGAATCAAGAGGAAACGTCAGCAGCAGCAAACTATCAAGTCATTTCTTTCTTCTGAAACCGAAATGTAAATGGCGTAACAACTCAAACAGCAGATGTAGACAATAACTAGACAGGAAAGATGACGAACCTTAGGCGAGGGGATTATTCGTTGATTAACTGAACATTGTATAATGCATACATGCCTATTACCAAATATTTGTTACGTACTGCTGTTTTGTTCGTTACTGAAATTACGGATGATTTTAGAGATTTGTGAAGATGGGCGAAGTCAGTGACATGCACAGACATTTTGTAGAAGCTGACAGTTAGTGCATAAGTCCTTCAAAAATGACTCCTGATTATGAATAGATAATAAAATCATTGAGAACTTGTTAATTGTTAACAGAAAACCTGAAATTTATACCAACCCCGCTAATTCGAACCCCCGCTAACTCGAACTGTTTTTCGTTTCCCTTGGGAGTTCGAGTTAGCGGGGTTCTACTGTAACTGCAAAAGGTCTAAGAAGTTAAAGGGGCCTCTAATGACCAAAGAACTCCAGGCAGCAGAGAGGTTCTGGATCATTCAGGCACAGGAAGTGGAAGTGTTAAAGTCAGATGTGGGGTTAAGGGCGGACAATGACGGAATATTGAGATGTGTTGGCAGAATTCCCAATTATCATCCAGTTTTCCTACCACGAAACAGCAAGTTGGCTACCTTGATTGTTCAGCAAGTTCACGAGCAGATGTTGCATGGGGGAGTCTCGACAACCATGTGCCGTATGAGAGAAAACTATTGGATACCGAAACTGAGGTCACTAACGAAGAAAGTGATCCGCAATTGTAACGTTTGTAGACGTTACTGGAAGAAACCAATTTCAACCTCTACCAGCCCAGATTCTACTTTGCCAGTTTTCAGAACTGAACTGTCGAATCCTTTCGCTGTAACAGGAGTCGATTTTGCTGGGCCTGTATACTACAAGATTATGAAATCTGCTACTTCAAAGGCGTACATTGCACTATTCACCTGTGCCAGTACTCGAGCAGTGCATCTTAAGTTGTGTCGCGACCTGTCTGCCGAAGAGTTCCAAAGAGCACTAAAGGAATTTGTTGCCAGGAGAGGCTGCCCTCAGATCATTGTGAGTGACAATGGAAAAACATTATTTTTGTTGCCACTGGAAAATGGTTATCTAAGCTGAAGAAAGACCAATGTCTGGCAAACTATTTGGGAGGTTTGGAGATAAAATGGAAGTTTAACCTGGCACGTGCACCATGGTGGGGAGGATTCTTTGAGCGCCTTGTTGGCATCATGAAGAGAAGTCTTTCAAAGGCAATCGGCAAAAGCCTGCTAACCTACCAGGAACTAGAAGAAGTTTTGCTGGATGTTGAGATGACCATGAACAACAGGCCACTCCTTTATCAAGGCGAAGAGTTCGAGAAACCGGTGCTTACCCCTAACACCCTACTAAGAGGAGAGCCAATCCTTATCCTGGAGGAAGACCTGGAGAAGATAGGGGAAGAGAATGTCACTAAGCGCATGAGATTTTTAGAGATAACAAACAGCACCTTCGAAAGAGATTCATAAAGGAGTATGTTCACGCTCTTGAAGAAAGGCAGCAGCGGTCTGAAAGGAACGAGAGGATACCAAGCACAGGGGCAGTGGTGATGTTAAAAGGTGAAGCAAAGGATAAGGCAATGTGGAAGCTGGGACGAGTAGTGAGCAAGATTACCGGCAAGGATGGAACAGTTCGTGGATTGAAGCTGAAGCAGGGAAATGGATACATCGTAGAGCGTCCCTTGCAACTCGTGTGCAACTTGGAAATTGGAGGGGAAGATCCTAAGTGGAAACCAAACCCGGAAGTTGAAGCGTTCGTCCCGAGAGTAGTACCAGACCGACAAGCCAAGCAGATTGCAAAAGATCAAATCAGGAACATTGTTGAACAGGAATATAAGGATGATTAGAGTGACATTTAAGCTGTTAAGTTAGAACACTTAAATGGGGGGAGAGTGTCCGGAATCACGTGATATGCAAATGAGAGACCTCGTGAAAACGTTCCGGTGACGTTTTTTTTTGTGTGTGAGAGTTGAGATGTTCTGTTGTTTTGGGACGTGACGAAGTGATCAATAAATCTAGGAAAAGTGATACGTATTTGGTGTACTGGGCAAAAAGTTTCCCCACATCCGACACCACCAAACAGAAACAACCACCACGCTGACCTCGAATTCACCCGAAGCCCAATTTTCCAAACCCGCTTAACAAAGAAAAAGAAAATGCGACCTAGACTAAGACTTCATAAACAGTTTAAGCTCTACGGACGCCTCCCCCGGATCTCACCATGATTTATTTACGCTCTCTTCTCTTACTGCTAATCATGTGCAGCCTTGTCAGTCCCAATACCCAGGGCGTCAGGTCTCCTGACAGCCGAAAAACTGCCTTTCACTTTCTCAGAATCCACAAGTATGATTTATTTTCCTACGAGACACACTGGACTACTGATTTACAGGATGCTATAAAACATGACTGGACAGAAGACATTTATTTTAGCAACGGAACTGCCAACTCATGCGGTGTCACAATTTTCTTTAATCCACGTTTCAATTACACATGTTTATACCTCTCAGGATTCTTCTGGCCACGTTCTTGCCATTACAATCAAAATTGATGATCATTATCTACATCTACTTAATCTCTGCGCTCCGAACTCTGACACTGACAACCGGCAATTTTTTTCTTCTTTGGAACCTTTTTTCTTATCCCGTTATCACGTTATCGGTGGAGACTTCAATTCCATTCGTTAACCCCACTCTGGATAAACAAGGAGGAAGTGTTACATCCAGACAATACGCTCTCCATGGTCTACACAACCTCACTTCTCGATTTGATTTAGTTGACATCTGGCGACAAGACAACCCAAATAAACAGGGATTCACACGGACCGGTCATGACCCACGACAGAATAAGTCCTTCATTAACACCCGTATTGATCGCTTTTATACATCACAACCTATCACCCCTTATATCTACGACACTTCAATTATCAATTACCCACAATCGGACCACGATCTTATCATGCTAACTCTTGACCTAGACTGCCAACACCAAGGCCCTGGTTATTGGCATTTTAACAATACTCTACTCGACGACGCTATTTTTGGAATTGAAATTCTAAAAGTCTGGACTCAATGGCGTACAGAGATAACACGCTTTCCCTCTCCTTTGGAGTGGTGGGAGGCAGCTAAACAGCACTTTAAACGCATCGCGATTAAACGCTCTACAACCTTACGGAAACTGGCACATCAGGAACACAACAAATTAGAGCGTAATCTCCATTATCTTAAACAAAAGGCCACAACTGGAAATACCTCTGATGTTGAAAATATCTCCTTCGCTAAACAACAACTATGTGACCTCGAGCAACGTGAATTAGATGCAGTTAAAATCAGAGCAAAACCCCGCTTCGCAGAAGAGGGAGGAAAAAAGCACTTGATATTTTTACTCACAAGAAAAGAAAAAGCAAGCGGACAAAAGCATCCAGACACTCACAAAAGAAAATCTTGACACTATTACTTCACCTCGTGTCATTTTAATTGAAACACGTGCTTTCTATAAAAAACTCTGCACCGCAGAAGCAATTAATCCTGACACGCAGCACACTTTCCTCTATATTTCTATTCCTTAACTCTCTGCCTCTGACCAGCAATCATGTGAACTTCCTCTCTCAACCTCTGAACTTGAAAACGCTCTGAAAAAGATGGAAAACAATAAATCACCTGCATCGACGGCTTAACATCAAACTTTTATAAACACTTCTGGCCTATTCTTGGCCCAGACATCACGCAAGTCTTTAATTAATGCTTTCGACATGGCCTATTAACCCGCACGCAACGACGAGGAATAATTACTTTAGTTTTTTAAAAAGGAGATCGCACCAAACTTCAAAATTGGCGTCCCATCACTCTCCTTACTACCAATTACAAAGCACTCGCTAATCACTTCACCAATGTATTACCGACTATAATTGATTCAGACCAGATCGCCTACATCCCTGGCAGAACAATTAACAACAACCTAAGCCTAATCCGCGATGTTATCGGCTATGCAAATGAAACACGCTGCTGGCCCTCATTTCCATCGACCAAATGAAAGCTTTTGACCGCGCATCACACTCTTTTCTCTTCTCGACCCTCAAACACTTTGGATTCGGACCAAACTTCATACACTGGATAAAACTTCTTTATAACTCCGTTTCAAGTTCTGTTAAAGTAAATGGCTGGTTAACATCCTTCATAAATCTCGAGAGAGGCCTATGACAGGTTGACGATTGGAGGCTAAATCGAGAGATCTTGAATCTATCGAACATCCATCGAAGACGCTGTAATGATCAGCGGTATTTAGTATTAGTACAGAGTACAGACATACGCATTGTACTAGGTCTCGGTAGCCATGTTGGAATAAAACTTGGATGTTGATTATTGGAGCCCTGTTTATCCAAATCCATCGTGCTCCTAGAACAAGATCATTACATGGTGTCAGAAGTAAAGTGCGAAGCAGAAATCCAACCACTGATCTAGCGATTTCTTGTATAAGATACAGACCATATTTTAGTACAGTCAACATCAGCGATCCTACCTCATGTCACAGGATCAGTTGAATCTTATTGCGCCCGAAGGAGAAGAAAATACTGAAGGAATACAGCAACTACCAGTTGAAGACGAAGAAAATACACCTGAAATGGCAATGCAGTTGGGCCTTCCACCTCCAGAACATCTCAACTTAAGTGGGGGAAACATCTCGGCCAACTGGAAGAAGTTCAAACAAAAATACACAAATTACGAAATTGCAACCAGAGTAGCAACACTTCTGACAGTAATCGGCAACAATGCTATCGATGTCTTCACCACCTTAACCTGGGATGCAGGTGATGACAAGAAAATCGAACAGGTCCTGTTGAAATTTGAGGAACATTGTGAGCCGAAGAAAAATGTAAGCTACGAAAGGTACAAATTCTTCTCAAGAGCCCAAGAAAACGGCGAAAGTATTGATCAGTACATAACGATATTAAGAAAGCTTTGTGAAACATGTGAATTTGGAACATTGAAGAACTCTCTCATCAAAGACCGAATTATGCCAAGCCAAATGTAGCAATATTCAATATTTCTAAATTCATTCAATTTAATACCTTTTCTTTTCTGTTTGCTTACTTCTATTCAATTTAATCCTCAATTTTCATTCAATTCAATCTGCAATCATTCAAGTTAATAATTGATATTTATTCAATTTAATCTACTAAAAGCCAACTGAAATGTTGAGGTACTTGCAAAGCAAAATTGTACAAGGCCGACCCTTGGATGTCATAGATGATGCCACAGAGCACGTAGGAGACACTAACTTTATGGCAGTTGACTGTGACAATATATTGCAAACAACCTTTGATGAACTACAATCAGTGGAAGATCCAAGAATTACCTTCCAAGTAGAGTTTTATGGTGAGCAGGCTGAAGATATTGGCGGTCCAAGAAAAGAGTGGATCAGACTTTTCAACCAACAGATCAAGGCAAAATATTTTGACCATGGACTTAAGGAAAACTTAGCAGAGGATTACTATTTTGTAGGGCAGATGGCTGCAATTGCCCTTTTACAGAATAGGCAGGCACCAAAGTATTTTTCTGAAGAACTGTTTAACAGCATTTTGTTCGTGATGAATTAGCAAGTTCAAAGTGTGTTTTGAAGCTTCGACAAGGACTAGATACTCTTGGAATTCACATGTTTGCCCGAAAGTTCCCAATGTTCCTTTACCTGCTTAGACCACCCCAAAACAATGCCAAATTGACAGTTCCACTTATCCTTCACCTCCTTAAACCCATGTTCTCCGAGGAAGGCTGTAACAGTCTAAAGTACGAGAAAGCTGTTTATAGTAAGTTTGTCAAGTACCTGCGAGATGTGGCAAGTGGGCGCAGAGTGACCACATTGGAAAACATTGGAATTTGTCACAGGAGCAAGTGAGGAGCCACTGTTGAGCTTTACCCAACAACCAAGCATTCATTTTATGGTTCCCTATGTGCCTGCAAAAGAGACCACAGAAGACAACATCAGTGAAGAACAGGTAAACAACAATATGTAAATGATGACACTATGATATTAGCCACTCCAAGCTTATGGGTGGTGTTGCCAGACCTGCGAATGTCATCAGCTAGCCTTTTTTGGCATTGTACATGTCAATAATAGCGGAGCTCCTGGCGCGCGCCTGGGCGCAGCCCCATAGCTAAGGGAATCTACCCATCCCAGAAAATTTGGTAATCACGTGACCGAGCGAGCGAGCGAGCGAGTGACCGTCCGCACCACAGGGAAACCAATGTTCAATCTCACACTTTCTAGCTAGTTTGGGAGCCTAGGAGAAAACTATCAATGTTGTGATCAATTGACAGCTGTCAAGACAAGGTACCCGCTGACCAGTATCACCTGGCCGTATCGCGGGCTCAGGTGTTGTCCCATCCAGGGCGAGTATTTTTTTGAAGTTATCCGCTGACAAGTTACTAGTTTTCAGATGTTCGCAGGCTCAATTTTTTTAAAAAATTCATATGAAATATGCTGTGTTTATGTCATTATGGTCCAGCACTATTAACATTTTGATTTCAAACTGACCTCGGAAGCGAACATTCAGCCAGTTATTTAAAAATGCAAGAAGGGAAAACCGATGGTTTTCACTTTTTTCAGGATAGTCACGCTTTGGTCACGCTCCACGTCCAATTTTTATGCCCTGATTGGTCAAAATTTTACAGGTGAGTTCATGCGGAAAATTCATACAACATCTTGAAACTTGTTTGCTTCAACAGCTGACGGAAGCTGACAGAGTTTTGTGTCAACTTGTGATGTTTTTAATAACTGTCTTTTTTCACTGGATGTACAAAATGAAATACAGCTGCTACCAAGAGTCTTCTGTTAACGTTATTCATGGCTGGTTTGTTTATTGAATTTTTGGTTTAGGAATGCGCTGCTTGTCAAAGTCGGAAATCCGATGCATCGTTTTTGTTTTTCACCTTGCTGGATGCGTAATCAATTCAGGCCTTACTTGATAGCTTTCAGGAGCTGCATCTCGAAATATGGTAAGCCTGAGTTATCATTGTATTTATATCTGTTTTCATGAAGTCGAGCGCAGTTTATGAGGCTAGTTTATGCACGTTTGTATTTAGATTTGAGACACTGATCTGACCTAGTATGAAGTTTGACAAGCTTACAAAACTTTGAAAAGCCTTTAGTCGATATTTCACCGCACATAACAAGAAAAACCGTTCCGAAGAATATTTAGGATATTATTTTGGCTGTAGAAAGAAAACTTTGAGCGATTTACTTGTCGCGAGTTCATCGAGGAAAACAGCAAACACCGGGAAGCTGGCAGCTTAAAATTAAACTTAAGTTTTAAGCTTAAAGACTCTAGGATTCTTATAGACACTTAAATACTTGTTTTCGTGAATGAAACTTGTTGTCTCTGTAAATGTTCTACCGAATTATATTTCTGATCTTTTATTTCTTGTTAGTTGTCTTTTGCAATTTTCATCACTTTGCCGCCCTTTGCCGTTATTTGTTTACAGTCGTTCATAAACATCGCTTGCAGGAGTACTCAACGTACCGCGCATATTACACATCGCCGTGACGGTCATAAAAGTATCAATAAAAAATAAACACAATAAATTCTTTATTATGTTGAAGTATAACTCTGTTAAAATTTCTTTGCAAACTTGGTAGGTGATTTTGGAATTTTTTTGAACGGTTTTGCTAAAAGCCCACGCGTGCTTTGATGGTCCTGAATATTGAATGAATGGAATTAGTATTGAAAAATTGTGAAACTGACTGCTAATTGTCTGAGGTCAGGCGGTCTGTATGATAAAAACAGCACCTCATAGTACTCTTTCACCTCAGATGTGATGTATAAAAAGTATAAAAGGTTGATTTGCACGCACCCAGATTTGTTGGCAAGATTTTCTAAAGTAAACTTGTCGAACGTAAAATTTAAAATTTGGCCTGATTTGTTTTCCAAGAATTTGTTTTCCACGCCTAATCTACCGTGATCAAGAGCCATTATTGCTCTAAAATGTGACCGAAGATGATTGCCAGTGCTATTTTTTGGTGTACATATAAGGCAATCAACTCGATGCAAGATTTGTTTCACTCTAAAATCACTTAGCCTGTCCCTCAAAAGTCACACGAATGTGCCCTTAATTTAACTGATTTGTGGATTACAAGTTTATTGTTTGTTTTAAATTATAAATTTATTAATGGAGCTTCGCTTTTAGCCCTGGCTAAATCTGTATATTATTTATGAAGTTTCAAAGCAAATTAGCTGAAAAGTATTTTGAAAAATTAGCGCAACTTATTTTGAGCACAAAGGAGTCTTTCAATTTTCCATTGTCTCTGCTCTTACCAACCATAGAAATGACATTGAAATGTTCAAAACTTTGTTGAATCCTATGGTGTGATCATACTGTAGCCCGTATAGAGGCAGCCTAATAATGGCTAAGATGGCTTCACATTAAAAAAAAAAAATTCTGGTACAAAATTAATATGTATCTGCCACACCCCTGGTCAGGGCTCAAAAAGGTCCTGTTTAGTAGTGTGGGACAACTAGATTTTCCTGCTGGGCAACTGACTTCTCATGCTCGTACTTGTCCTATTGGCAAGGGCTAGGCATGTCATCTTCTAACTAAATCATAACCTCAAGCAATCATTCAATGACCTCAGGCTAGCAAAATGTGAGAACAGCTTGTTCAAAAAACGAACTGGAATTCAAGTTTTTTGAAGTCCTGCTACATGTTACTGTTTGTTTTCCAGTATATGAGATTTTTGATTGCTCAACAGTCATTTTAACTCTATTATTTTTTCCAGAGTACACAAAAGAAAAGGATCACAACTGATTTCTTGCCAAAGGCCCATACTTGTTCTAATACTTTATATTTACCAAGAGGAACCCCAAACTTCCCTCTGCCAGCAGACGGAGAATTGTTTAAACTTTATGACTATGCTTTCAAAAATGCATATTTTGGGGTTGTCTAACAAGGTTCCTGACAATAAGTTTTATTGATAGTATTCCTGGTCAGGCAGGATTACACTTCAACATGTTAAACTCAAGCAGCTCACAAATTTGCTTATTGTTATTGAACAATTAGATGTACCGAAATTACATCAGTTTATTAATTTTAGCAAATTTAAAATGACTAGCATCAAAACTCAACTCTGTCGTTTTTGAACTTCCCTACTTTTCCCCACTGGTTTTAGAGTATCTTCACAGTTTCATTCAACATTTCCAAGCCTTCTTCTTCAAGGTTATGAAGAACATGCTTAAAAAAGGTTCCCCTTCATCATAGAATTAATAGTATTACAACAGATAAAACATCTTAACGAGAAGTAAATATTCTTGTTATTTGAAAAACCTTACTGGGGATAGTTTTACTTGCAATTAAGCAAGCTTACTTTTTTATTGGGAGCAAGTGATTGGAAAATAAAAATGTATTCAAACATTTTAAGCTTACACGTCTTAACAGTTGGTATCATAATTTCACATTTAAAGTTAATCATGAAAATTGTTGGAAATATAAAGTATTAAAAGAAACCACTGAAAATTTGATATTTTAATGATGAACCATTTCACCCCCAGAATGAATGATAGAGTCTTGTAGGGTGGTTCTACTTTTTGAGCCTGTGTTCAAAATTCATTCAAATGAAACCTCTTTTGCAGTACTTTCACAAAGTACAGTTTGTTTTCAGATTTTTCCAAAATATATTTTAGAATTTGTGCAATTTGGATCTAGTTGGCCACTTCTGGGAGTGAAAGGATTGAATTTAATGTTAATGTTATTGTTGTCACAAAACTTTGAACATGCACTAGTAATACAATACTGTTATGACCTTATGTAGCCAAATATTAAACAAGCTAGCTGACTGATGTGTTAATGTCTAAAGTTAAAAAAACAATTGATCATTGTTGGACTGAGGATCACTTTCTTCAATAAAAAGTGTTGAATTATTTAAATACCAGAGTTTTTTTGTGTACATACATTCACTGTTTACAGGAAGTCATTACGACTCCTGAAAGAGAATCATGAGCTGTACCCTGACATTTGGAAATTTCCATAATCTAAGTAGAGCCCCTGCCTGCTTCCCAGGTAAACATTTGAGCATTAGCATTTTGTACATCATTCATGATGACAATGAGAACAAGTCAATAACATTGTTCAGCAGCAATAATAACTATTTAAATTTAAGATGATACTACCATTGTAGACTAGGGAAACAACAAATAGTGATTTCTGTAAACAAGGATTATTTTCGTACCAAGCAAGCAGTAGTACTGTCTAATGTCATCTTCAGTGATCTTGCTCTAACTTATGAACTATAATTTCAAGAGCTTTAGCATAAATGTCTACACCAAAACTAGAAGACTCCTGTAAAGGATCAACAGCAGTAGTTAAATAGGCCACCAGTTCATCAGTGTTGTTGCTTGGTAGTTGGGCAGGAAACACTTCAACATTGTTGTTGGATTCTTCAGTTGGTATTGGTGCTTCAGGATCTCCATAAAATGTCATATCTTCAGGCTCAACATCATTACTGCCATTAGCAAGAGGATTGCATGGATGCATCATCCCATTCAAACACATTTGATTTGGTGACCAACTGTGCTCTGTTTGGACAGGATGGTCATTGAAAGAGACCATCCACTCAGATAGAGCATTATTTATTCTTACCGAATAAACAAACTGTAAAGTAAACATGTGAATAGGGTTTTCAACATCCAAAACTCCAGTTTGCTCCATTGCATAGAATATGTAATAAAATACATGGCAAATACATCTGAAAACATCTCTCCATGATCTCTCGATTCTCTGATTTCTCGTGGATGACCCAGCAATGAAACTACCCCGACCTTCTCCCCGAACAGCTACCATTGCATCACATACAGCAGTGTTCTCCACTCCATGATCTACCCTGATGCGAGAGGGCCATAACCCACCATCTCGTTCTACAGCACTTTCAAAGAGACCGACAACTGTTGAAGCAAGATTATTTGTGCTGCAATGAAGGAAAATAATTTTTCTTGAATAACCATCGATGCATCCGTGTACTATAAAGCCCCATCGAATTAATGAGTGATGACCATCTAAATGCCATAATGAGTTTGGCCACAGGACAAAATACACTCTCCTTGACACTAATGCACCCCACCTCAATGCAGTGTTCCTTGGATCTACCGTATTTACCCGTGTATAATACGCGCCCGTGTATAATACGCACCCTAATTTTTGACCACTTCATTCTAAAAAGAAAGATTTCAAAATAAACACCAAGAATTAAAACTTCCATTTTTCCATTTAATTAACAAGAGCTGGGAGTTCATTAATGACACGTTTACAACAAACTACAAATATCGCACGCACCGAGCACTTATTTACACGCCTTTCTATTCAATAAAAAACAATGAAACCTTCAAATTCTGACTCGGGGTCTGATTCAAATAGGTTTTCGATGCTTGAATCATCAAGTTCATGAGTGTTCTCGGTTGAATTGTAAACCAGTTCATCTTCTGATCCAAATTGTTTGTGATGCGACACTTCAGAAAAGAGGCAGCGATCATTTCTGATGGAATGGCATTCCACTCTTGCGAAATCTACGAACAGTAAATTCGTGAATTCCGTCAGCCATCCACTGCTTTCGGACTCCATCTTTAAACGGTTTCTTTAAAGATACATCGAGTGGTTGGAGAAGGGAAGTTTATCCACCAGGAATAACAGCAAGTTCAGTGTTCTTGCGTTTGAAGGACGCTTTCACAGTATCTGTCACGTGAGCTTCGAATGAGTCGTAAACAAGCAAGCTCTTTCTTCTCCCCAGGCCACCGATCCGTGCACGCCATACTTTTTCGATCCACACTTTCATCTGCTCTGAATCCATCCATTCTTTCTCTTGGGCTGAAACAACAACTCCATGCTTGTTGTTGATCTTAGGGATGGTTTTCCTCTTGAAGATTAACATCGGTTTCAGTTTGAATCCATATGCATTGCCGCAGCCCGCCAACACAACTGTTACTCGATTCTTCTCATACCCCGTGGTACGTATTTTGATGGTTTTCTTGGAAACAGTTCATTGGTAGTTTACTTTACTGAGTTTATTAAACACCAATTACTACAAAGCTTTTGTCTTCTTTTGTTTTCTTGGCCAAACAATGGAATCCGTGTATAATACGCATCGTAAATTTGAAGGTCGATTTCAGGGAAAAAAAGTGCGTATTATACACGGGTAAATACGGTACCATGTTTAAACTCTCTCTGATCCTCCTTCTCTGTTTGGTGTATCCCATTGCTCTAAAGTATCCACGGAGGTAGGATTCTCCTGTGGTTGACCCATGGCGTGAAATGTAGTTACGAATTATAATGTCGATTTCTTCATCAGTGATGCTACTGAAGAGAGAGAGGTTTTCAAGTTCAAACAGACAAACTCGACGGATAATTGTCCAGCGCGACACTCTAAATATACTAGCAATCTTCTGCCATGTAAATCCCAGCCCTCTCAACTCTTCGAGTACCTCAGGCGGAATGTGAACCCGTGCTCTACCTGGGCCTTCACTCTTAACCAATAGACTAGGGAATGTTACTACCTGCGAGGTAGAAGATGCCGTTCTTCCAAACTGATGTAGGAACTTTTCAAGTAGTTCAGAAAACACCACTCTTAAATCGCTTAGCAGTTTCAGATCAGTTTCGTCTGTGAAAATCCTCGCCAATTGAGCTAGTAATCTTACCGTTCTCTCTAGGAGATCGACATGGGTTGAAATACGATGTTCACTGCTTACATTTGAGTTCTCATCAAGAATTTCCTCCGTCCTGTTTAAGACATGCTCAAAGAAACTCTCGATTCCTAAATCATCACAAACATTGACTTCCGATTCCGCCATCTTTTTTGCGGGAAGAGAGTTACCCAGTACCACGCACTTGTTTTTACTCGTCCCAGTCCCCAAGATTAAATGAATGAGTGCGAATATTGAATGATTTTGGGCTGATTGAATTGAATGAATGTATGTTGTTCAAACTGAATAAAATGCTGTGGAATAAATTGAATAGATATCAGTGATCAAATTAAAAAATATATATATATTTTAAATTGAACGAATACGGAAGGATTGAATTGAACAAGTATCAGTGCTCAGATTGAATGACTTTTAGTAGATTAAATTGAATAAATCTCAATTATTAAATTGAATGATTGCAGATTGAATTGAATGAAAATTGAGGGTTAAATTGAATGAATTTATAAATATTGAATATTGCTACATTTGGCTTGGCATACCGAAATGTACTTGGTGTAAACAACACAAAAACAAGGGAACGATTACTCAGGGTGCCAGACCTTACACTAGAGAAAGCATTAGATGTGGTACGATCTGCAGAAGCAACAGAAATGCAAATGAAAGAACTGGACAGCGACTCGTCAGTGCATGGAATTGGAAAGGATAAAAACAAGTCAACCCGCAAGAAAACATCCTCAGATAATGAAGAACAAAGACCTCCGAGCAAGACGTTCCATTGCTGGAACTGTGGAACCAGACATGGCTCAAGGGAGTGTCCTGCATATGGCAAAACATGCAACAATTGTCAGAAACGAAATCACTTCCAGAGTGTGTGCAGATCACGAAAAAAAGTCCATCGACTGGGCGTACACCAACAAGAAGAAGAACATGATTTTGACTCAACCCTATTTGTAGGAGCTGTCACTACAGAAGTTCAGATCCAGAAAGAGGAGTGCTTTGTGATGTTGCCAGTGAAAGGACATATCACAAGACTCAAGATAGACACCAGCTCTCAAGTCAATATCATGCCACTCAAAGATCTAAAGAAGATTGTTGGAAGCAATCCACAGATAAATACCTGCAACCATAATCTAGTCAGTTACTCTGAAGACAAGCTAACAGTACTTGGCACTGCTAAACTGCCAGTGAAATCCAAGACAAATGTAGTACAAGAACTGACTTTCCATATAGTGGAAACAAATCAACCAGGATTATTGGGAGTCACCTCATCTCAAGATCTGGGTTTAATCAAAGTAGTTATGATGGCTAAGACAGAAGAAAAGCAAACGGAACCAGACCAAGGTGAGGAAGTTATCAAATCGTCTGAAGAACTGAGAGAAGAAGTACTGCAGAAATATGCACAGGTATTCACTGGGTTGGGACGTATGAAGAAACCTTACCACATCGAAGTAGACCCCACGGTGACACCTGTCATAAACCCTCCAAGAACCATCCCAGCAGCCCTTTGTGACAGAGTGAAAGAAGAATTAGATGACATGGAAAAGCGAGGAGTTGTTCGCAAGGTAGAAGAACCCACAAACTGGGTCAACTCTGTGGCCATTGTTGAAAAGCCAAATGGTAGTCTGTGGATCTGTTTAGATCCAAGGCACGTCAATAAAGCAATAAAGCAGGAGCATTTTCAGTTACCTACCATCGGAGACATCACTAAACGTATGGCAAATGCAAAATGGTTCACCAAGCTAGACGCAAACTGAGGATACTGGCAGATACCTCTTTATGAACAAAGTCAACTTCTAACTACCTTCAATACACCGTTTGGGCGGTACTGCTATCAAGTCACTCCATTCAGAATCACATCTGCCCAAGAAGTCTTCCAAAAGAAGATGAGTCAACACTTTGGTGGCTTGGAAGGAGTTGAAACTGAAATCGATGACATCATAGTGCATGCAGAAACAGAAGTAAAACATGACCATCGTCTACAAGCAGTCCTTGAACGATGTGAGAAGATTAACCTAACACTAAACAAAGAAAAGTGTGTCTTCAAAGTCAAAGAAGTCACCTACATTGGTCGCAAACTCACAAGAAGGAATCAAACCTGATATCAAGATGCACTATTTGCTTACATCATCAATGACAAAACACGAAAGAACCAATGATTCCTTCTCGCATACCAAGCAAGCCCTGGGAAATAGTGGCCACAGACTTGTTCACATAGGAAAAATCTGAATACCTGATCATTGTTGACTACCACTCAAGATATTTTGAAGTAGCCAAAACTACCAAACACCAAAAGTACCACAGTAATCACCTACACCAAATCCATGTTTGCCAGACATGGAATACCATCTGAAGTAATCAGCGACAATGGTCCCCAGTATGCCTCTAAGGACTTTTCACTGTTTGCTAAACAGTGGGAATTCAAGCATACTACTGTCAGTCCACGGTACCCCCAGGCAAATGGTCTTGTTGAGAAAGAAGTTCAAACTGTGAAAAATATACTAACCAAAGCAAAGCAAGATCGCCGCAATCCTTACGTCGGACTACTTGAATACAGGAACACACCAATTGATGATGTTGGTTCACCTGCGCAACTGCTCATGAGCCGACGACTAAGGTCGATCATTTCCACTACCAACGCACAATTGCAGCCTAAAGTCCTTGATCCACACAAAGTTGAGGAGAAATTGAGGCTCAAACAAGAAAAACAAAAACACTATTTTGATCAGCATGCCAAACACCTCCACACGTTAGAGAAAGGTGACTGGATCAGAGTACAAATGGGAAGCCTTTGGAAACCAGGCGTTGTAACAGAACATGCAGGAATACCAAGATCTTATAGGATTCGAACTGATGAAGGAAGAGAATACCGCAGAAATAGAGGAGTACTAATGAAATCACCGGAAATTTAAAAGATTGCTTTTGTTTGAATCAGTACCCCTGAGAGTTTAATATTCACAGTCCTCACACAATGAGCACATCCGGCACATGAAATTCATCATACATATGCACGTTAAAAAAAACCAACCGATCCTGGTA
Source organism: Porites divaricata (assembly GCA_038088405.1). NCBI lineage: Eukaryota > Metazoa > Cnidaria > Anthozoa > Scleractinia > Poritidae > Porites > Porites divaricata. The sequence goes on from JBBMOI010000003.1 coordinate 467,750, forward strand.
AGAGTCTGTAGGCCTATCAAACCCTGGAATTTTGTTAACCGCTTAATAAAAATTTTCTGCAAATAACCTTTTCTTTGCTTGCAGACACAGAGCCCATCAAAATTCAGCAACGATTGATTCATTTGTCGAAAAGATAGAAGCGTGTTCGCTCCTAGCATCCTGCGGCTCACGTATTGTCAAGTTTCTTATACATGATTGGTTTGTTCGTTAGACCACGAACACAAAGGGAAAGGAATGTGGTTCGATTTTCAGCAGCCATTAGTGGGGAGGAATGTTGCGTGACGACACTAAAAATGGATGTGTAGCAGACTACAGCAAACCATGTTGAAGAGCAGTTTGACGATCACTCTGATGATAAAATACAGTAAATTTGAAACAAATATTCAATAAAGAAAAAATGCAGATTTTCCACGAAGAAATTAACGAGATTTTGTCGGGCGAAAGACAAATTTCACAAGGTCACGCGTGTGTTGCACGTTTTCCCCTCTAACTTTTGATTGGCGCATAGAACAATGCTGAAACTTGGCCGTGAAGTATAAGACAGGAGAATGGGGAAAATAAAGCTAAAAAAAGTTGTTTTTCTCCCGTTTCTCACTGCTTTTTCGGCGATTTTCGGATTTCAGCCAATCAGAACCCTTGATTTAATTGAAATTAATGATTAAAAGTTAGCACCTTTTAATTACTTTTGCCGTTCGCCTGCCTACCTCTTACACGGACAATTACTTAAACGTCTGTGCTGACTGGTATACCAAAATTGCTAAATTAGATAATCATTAGATGACGTTACGTTACGTGACGTTGTAATGGTATGTGACTACCTGTAGTGAAAAAACTGAAACCACGTCAGGGGTCGGGAATTATAAGTCATAAGTTTCAAGTTCCTCCAAGTTTACAAACAATCTAAAGCTAATGAGATGTGTTGGTGGGCTATTCTGCGATTTATAGTTGTGTTTGACAGTCTGCAAACGACAAGTAAGTACATGTGAAATAATGATGTAGGATTTATTTGTTACATTTCATTGGTTGTAATAACTGGATGATGTCCATCTTGAACATGTTGAATCTCATCGTCACATGCAACAACCAGCTGCAATGGTCTGAACATTCTTACAATGTTGCTAACAGAGCAAATAGAACTCTGGGTATTGTTCGCCGTGTTCTCAAGCCCTCTGATGCTAAAGTTAAATTGAGAGCTTACGAAAGCCTTATTAGACCGCAACTTGACTATGCCTCAGCTGCATGGAGCCCTTACTCATCAATAAGCTTGAGCAGGTTCAGAGAAATGCAGCTCGCTTTGTCACAGGTGACCGTAGGCGCTCCACCAATTCTGCCGGGCTAGTTCATGCATTAGGATGGGATCCCCTCGAACAAAGGCGCCTGATGGCACAAGCATTACTATTCTACAAACTTCACAACGGCCTAGTGAACATAAATATGCCACCAGAATTCACCCTTTTAAACAGAGTCACTAGAAATCGTAACTTACACTACAGGCAGTTACTGTTTTGTTTGTTTGAGGGCAATTCTACCTTCAGGAGTACAGATAAATAAGTAATACAACAAGATTGGATTAGTTCAATTGTTTGGAACTTACTTAACCCGTTCGCCCCTGAACCGCCCGTAAAAATGGCCGGTAGTCTCGACCCTCTCCGCACTCCTACTGAGTGCTATTTGCTCTTTTGTCGTCAGAGACTTTGACAGGTAATAAACCAATCATTTGCCGTCTTCTGCGCAGATTTTGACAGCTGAGAATCACACGAGGTAGGGATTTTCCGATGAGCGCAAGCCAACACGTTTTGCAAAAACAATGGCAGCTTTTGAAATTGACCCTGAGGTCGTGTCACTTTTTGGGGATACAGAGAGTGAAGAAAGCTTTAAGGGGTTCGGAGAATTAAGCAGGGATAGAGGGGATATTTCTGATATAGATTTAGATGGCCTAGAAGGTGAAGAAGATGAAACTGGTTCTGAAGATGCAGAAGTTTTTTAGGCTAACGCAGATGACATGGAGGATGAAGAAGAAGCTCGGTGGACTGCCCACCTCATCGACGTAGAAGTTCCTGATTTCCTGGCAACTAGTGGAGTTAATGTAAACTTCAATGATCCTAATGAATTAGATGTGATTTTGCATTTTATAGGTAATGATTTGTGGGATCTAACTGTAAATGAGAGTAATCGGTAAGTGCAGCAAAAGCTAGGTGATAAATTTGTAAATTTCCGACACATCACGCGCGAAGAGTTAAAGGCCTTTATTGGCATAAACATGATCATGGGGATTCAAAAGATGCCAAACTACGCGTTGTTTTGGTCTGACGATATTTACATAGGAAACCCAGGAATTAACGCTACTATGACTAAGAACAAGTTTGAAGAATTATCTTGTTATTTGCATTTCAGTGATTCAAGTAAAGAACCTGCTCGTGGCGACGCAAATTACGATCGTCTTTTCAAAGTTAGAGCTGTGCTAGATTATGTCCGTAATAAATGTGAGAATAATTTTAAGCCCACTAAGAATATTCCTGTTGATGAGGGTATGATCGGTTTTAGGGGTAGATTATCTTTTAGACAGTACATGCCAGCCAAGCCAACTAAGTATGGAATTAAAGTTTGGATGGCCGCTGATCTAGTAATGGCTATGTACTAAATTTAGATGTTTACTTAGGAAAGGAAGTGAATCAGAAGAGCATTTTTGGCCTAGGTTATGATGTTGTAACTAAATTGATTAGACTATTCATGAATAAGAACCATCATGTATATTTCGATAATTTTTTCAGCTCTGTAACCTTGTTAGAACATTTAGAAGCGAATGGTAGTTACGCTTGTGCCATATTTAAATGCAATTGTAAAGACTTACCTCAATGCGCCAAGGAAAAACTTCGTCCAGGGGAAAAGGTAGTTAGCCAGAAAGGAAATTTACTTTTCACGAAGTGGCATGACAAAAGAGATGTTAGCTTAATTTCCACTAATTGCAGTCCTTTAGCTGTAGATGTTGTTGTAAGTAGGCGAAATCAGGAAGTTTCAAAGCCAGCTGTTGTCGATAAGTACAACAAGCACATGGGCGGTGTTGATCTTGCGGATCAGCTACGTCAATATTATTCCATAGGTCGTAGTTCGTATAAGTGGTATAAGTGGTATAGGTATACCTTTTGGTTTTTAATGGACATTTAAATTTGTAATTCTTTTCTCCTTTATAATAGCTACAGTTTAGCGCAGGGTAAAGGCAAAGAGTCACAATTAACTTTCAGACTTAGGTTAGGTAAGCAGTTGATCGGGGGATTTTCATCTGTATCTTTGGTAGGTCATTCAGCAAAGCGCCGCAAAAGTGAAGAATTAGCGCTTTCTCCCGCAAACATGGGTTCTCATTTTATTGTAAAGATTAAAGGTAGAAAGAAAGTTTGCGTTCATTGTAAGAAGGTTGGTAGGAGTTTCAGGGCGTGCAATTGAGAGTTCATTTCAGTGTTTGCAGTGTAGCGTACCTCTTTGTAAAACGTGCTTCAGTGACTTCCATGCAGCTTGAGCTTTCTATGTTTTGTGTCCCCACCACTGAAACATCTAATTGACGCTATAAAGTAGCATTCAGTAAGCCAGGAATAACGGTACAGTATGGCATTAAGATGAAACAAGAGTATTTATTTTTTGAAAATGATTGTTGTTTTGCTTAACCTTTTTGACCCTTTGGCTGAGTCAATTTATTTGATGAGATAATTGGATTTGAGTGTTCGAACGAATTTGCCCAGTTGGGTTTTCCTTTCGCCAGTTTTTGCTACAGTTATTTCATGATTGGCCCATTTCATAATTTGGCTTCCATTTATCTTTCATGTTTTGAACAAACTTGATTTGGAAACCCATTTGTGTGTCTTTTATGTGTGTATATCCTTGCGTGATGCGAAGTGCTTACAGTTTGTTTACGCTGAAATTATTGATGCACCTCTCTTTCCTCTCATTGTGGCTTCACCTGTCTTAATCCAGATTTATCTGAAAGAAAACTTCAATAAACTTTAGTTAAACTAAGGTACAGTATTTAGAAATCGTGTTTTTGCCCATTTTCGCTTAATGATCATGGTTTTCTCATGTGTTTTGTGCGACCCGTGAAATATTTATTTTTCTGCGTTTTGTCGCGCAGTAAAGAAATTATTCAATTTCCATAGTCCTGTTCACCATTTGTACCAATTCTTTTGGTTCAACAGCATTTAATTTACATTTTCTAGTCGCTTATTTATTCCACTTCAAAACAGAGTTTGTTTGGAAACTTGATCTTGTCTTTGGTTTTACTGCGCATTTGGTTTATTTCACACATTCGCGGCGAACGCAACTTTTTCGGCCAAAACTCCCAGGGAATTGGGGGGTTGTTGTGCGTAAAAGTCCCAGGAGTGAATGGCTTAATTTATTAATAAAGTGCATTTTCAAGGATATTAATTAATTAATCAATTTGGCATCCATCATTCTTCTCTCCTAGTGCAAAAAGAGGAACACATTAGAACTTTGGTAGAGAAAATAAGGAAAAGTGCCAAAGAAGAAAAATTACGAAAATCCCAGCCAGGTCCCTCTCGAGTGCCTACAAAACAACAACCGAACAAGCCTTAATAGTCTGAAGTATGTGGCAAAAAGTGTCCCCACCCAACAGGTTATCAGCCAAAACGGACTGATAGTTACGAAAATTTCACAGAATCGTCATTCAGTGACGTCATGATGAAATCACTTTCATTTTCATAGCATCGTGCTACGAACTCCATTGCTTGAACGAACCTCAGACTCTAGACGAAGACATTTGACCCACTTGAAAACACTCAAAGATATTTCACCCACCTGAAAATGGTTTCACCATCGGTGATATTTGTAAGGGAAAAGCATGTTTTGTGGAAAAGTGCTACTTTTCAACATCAGAAGATGTAGAAGACTTTCAATATGTCTTTCCTCAAGCTTCCGACACCCAATCCAGCAGTATCATCCTCCATCCTCCCTCCAAGGTCTGGGGATACGACGGAAACCAATTAATAACTGGAGTCATGGCATCCTGCCACTTGGCAACAAATACATGGTATACATGGTATCGTGATGGGAACAAGGTAAAAGAGGGCAACAACTGCTGTTGCCTTATTATAAAATCACCAGGAAGCTACCTCGTAGAGGTTCAGGGTGGCGAAGCACTGGTGCTTGCAAGGTGTTTCTATTGCACAGTACCATCCTGTCCCAAGTATTCTGAGCACCACGAAAATTATTATACATTTTACACTAATCTGTTCTCTTAGTAGCTAAGTAAAGGGTACCATGTTTCGTTTAAATTTTGTGTGATATCCTAGCCGCTAATACAAAATACTAATCTCCATGGCAAGTTACGGATTGGTCGGTTCTAAACATTAAGGACCAAAACGGCAGTTTCAATTTTACAGTACATTAACTTTTTTATAACAAAAAATAATAAATGGTCTCCTGTTTCTAGTTAAGTAATGTACATTCGATTCCGATCATCAAGTCTTATTTAGAAGAGAAAACTGGAGATTGACACTATTCTGCTGTTAACCCTATTATTATCCATTAAGGGAATATGACTAACCAAGGCAAATGTGCAGTTTGGGAATTTATTGTGAATATTAATTTAGCTACTCTCGTGGAGTTTGAAAAAATTAGATAGATTTTAAGTGCAAATGGCAAGAATACCCGAAGAAACGACGAATAGCAAGAGAGCACTAGCCTTAATTATGCAGCGTGGGCGTTATCACGAAACAGGCTTGTCGGGAGGTAAAGTGTAGTTTTTTTCCTATTTCCTGTATTTATATATATATATAAAAACGAATTTATATATACATATATATAAATTCGTTTTTTGAGTAGAACGTATTTCGTAGAGCGCTCGACTCGATTGAGGAGCATCAGCTATTACTTCACAGAAGTTCAGGTTTCACGAGTAATCATCATACGAAACAGTTCTGTAGCAATAAAACGATGATTACTCGTGAAACCTGAACCTGAACTTCTGCCGCCTAATCAACCCAGCTAAATCTGAGATTGGAAAGATCAGTAAACAGCTCCTTGACCGCATCAACACTGCACTTGTTAGCAAGCTGAAATTAAACCAATGGAAAAACACTAAGGCCGTCTTAGCTTGGTTCGCTGGCATACAGCATAAAGAGTTGAAGTCATTTATTGCATTCGACGTGGTTGAGTTTTACCCATCGATCTCCGCCGACTTGCTGAGTGCCGCTCTCGAATTCGCATCGAAGCATGTCGCCATTTGCGACGACGAACGGCATATTACCCTTCAGGCAAAAAGTTCTCTTCTCTACAACTCGGGTGAGCCATGGAGCAAGAAAACGTCATCAAACCTCTTCGATGTGACTATGGGCAGTTACGATGGCGCCGAATCATGCGAACTCATCGGCACTTACCTCCTCCACAGCATCAAAGAAAGGTTCGGTAATGCGTGTAACTTTGGCTTGTACAGAGATGACGGTCTAGGCGTGACCAAGGCCTCACCTAGGCAGGCCGAGCTTATCAAGAAGGAATTGTGCAGCATTTTCGCCAAGTACGGTCTGAAGATTACTATCGAGGCCAATAAGAACGTAGTTAACTTTCTTGACGTCACACTTAACCTGGCTAACGGTAAATACTTGCCATACAACAAACCAGGAAACATTCCATTTTACGTCAACAAGAAGTCTAACCACCCACCCCACATCATCGAAAACATCCCAAAGTCCATTAACAAAAGGCTGTCCGAAATCTCTATTGATGAAGATTCCTTTAGTAAAGCGGCGCCTCTTTATCAGAAAGCTCTTGAAGAAAGCGGGTACAACCACAAACTTGCGTTCTCAGATCCTACGGCAAAGTCTCCAACCTCTGGAAGAAGGAACTGCCAAAGAGACATCATTTGGTACAACCCCCCTTTCAGCAGGAACGTGGCTACCAACGTTGGACGATCCTTTCTAAAGATCCTCGACAAAGAATTCCCGAAGGGCCATGCACTGCATAAAATCTTCAAACGGAACACAGTTAAGATCAGTTACAGCTGCATGCCGAATCTAAAGCAAAAAATTGATGGCCATAACAAATCCACCCTACGGAAAACAAACGCCGTACCACCTAAAGCTTGCAACTACCGTCAACCAGCTCATTGCCCTCTGGACGGTAATTGCTTAAAATCAGCCGTAATCTACCAAGCCACAGTGGCAACGGAGGACAACAGGCCAGCCGAGACCTATGTAGGCCTTACTGAGAACTCTTTTAAGACCAGATACTCGAACCATAAGGCTTCTTTCAGAGACCCAAACAAGAGACTCAGTACGGAACTTAGTAAGCACATCTGGCACTTGAAGGATGTAGGGAACGGTGTTGAGCCCACCCCCCACAGTTTAAAAAAATGTCAACATTGTCATGTGATACTATTGCATCAGAAAATTGGAAGGACACGCATGTATGACCATGAGGACGAAAATGTGGTTTTTGAGGAAGAATACAAACTGAACAAGACAATCCCTGCTTGTGGTGTTTCTTTTATTCTTTTACTTCGCTTACACAAGAACCTGGCCGTTACATTTTGGCGACCCTGCCAGGACATGTCAATGTGGGGATTTATTCGACTTTATACATTCGCAAAAGATGTTTACATGTGTTAATAGAATATGAATTTAGCTTCGATGTGCAGCTATCGCCTTGCTCGTGGCCTCGACACTTGTGCAGATGACTCATTCATTCTTGTGAGAACTGATTTGCATTTGGGATGGAAATATTGTTTTGATACGTGTTGCTTTCGCTGAGTTGTTTCAGTTTTGTGCGGAATTACTGAATTCAGGAGGGAGATATATTTTTGTCGAGTTTGCGAAGAGGAACGTCGAAGACTATGGCCGCGCAATCCGAAGTGGAAGAGCTCCAGCTTCAACTTGAATCGAAGATTTGCAGCCTTGATCTGAATGGTTTGGTGGAGCTGGCAGCGCATTTAAACGTGGAGTTTAAGGAATTAGGAAAACTTGCTCTGTCGAAAAAGATTCGCGAAGAAGTAGAGAATAGTTTGACCGAAACTGAAGATAAGAAAGTATATTTGGTTGGCCTCCTTGCCTTTGTAAATGGAAAACCACCGCCACTTGAGGGCGACGCAACTGCGAATAAAGAACAAGTGAAAGTAAAGTATGAGTCGCTTAATCAATCAGGAACACTGAAGGAGAAAACTGAGACAAAGGAACCCAAGGTAAACCTTGACGTTAGTAAAGTGCTAAAGCGCGATTTCAAAATTCATGGCGTCGTAGCGGGAGATAATTTTAAAGATGGACTTTCGTTTGTAAGTTTGTCCCGTCAGATAGATGCTGGTCTCAAAGCGGGCTACAAAGAAAATGAAATTATTGACGCGGTGATTCGAGCAGTAAGCCCAAGTCTACAGTTGAGGTCGTATTTGGAAATGATACAGGACTTAACTTTAACCCGTTTGCGTCTTATAATGAAAGCTCACTTTAAGCAAAAGTCGGGAACTGAACTGTATCAGGAATTGTCTAACCTACGCCAAGAGACAAGCGAGACCCCTCAAGATTTCCTTGTGCGAGCCATGAGTTTGAGACAGCAGATTATATTTGTGTCCAGTGCAAGTGATAGTCCTATTAAGTATGAGCCTTCACTGGTACAGTCCTTGTTCCTGCATGTGTTAGAGACCGGGTTACAGGATGAAGCTGTGAGAGCAAAACTATGTCCTTTCCTTGAGAAGACTACTGTGAGTGATGAACAGTTGCTGGAGAAAATAAATCAGATCATGTCAGCAGAAATGGAACGCTGCAATAAAATGAGTTCAGGTGGTAAGAAGGGCTGGCGTGTCAATCAAGTGGGGACTTCCTCTGTATCCAACAACCCTGCCCCAGGACAGCCAGGTCAAACGCCTCAGAGCGAGAGTGCTAAATCAGTGAAAAAGGAAGCTAAGCCAAACAGTCTGGTTACAGCACTTGAAGCTATACAGTCTGACCTTACTTCACTAAAGCAGGCTTTTGACAAGGCCCGCACCTCCTCAGAGAGAACTGCAAATGAAAGATATGGATCGGCTAACCAGTCACAGTTTAGACGTCGCAAGTGTAGTGCGTGTTACTCAGCCAGTGTAGAGAGGTGTGACCATTGTTTCAAATGTGGCTCAAGCGATCACTTTGCAAGAGGATGCAGAAAAGGGCGTGCTTCGGGAAACGAGAGGGGGCTGCACCCACGGGACAGGGTGTAGCTGGGAAAGCCATGTCCCATGCCTGTCGGTTCTGTGGGAAAACAGAGGGTGATATCCCTTTCAAACAGTGTAGTGGTTGCAAGGCTGCGAGATATTGTAGCAACGCATGTCAAGCAGATCACTGGAAAGAACATAAGACACTTTGTCAAGCTATATCAACTTTGGCAGACCAAAATTATCGAAAAGACAGGGAGCGATCGCAGGCATTTGTCAGCCATTTATCGCCGCAGGAACATGCACAAGTGATTCGTCTTGTGGGGCGGAAGTGTACAGTGAAGTGTCTTTTAAATGGGGTTGAAACCGAAGCCTTATGGGATACAGGAGCTCAAGTGTCAATTATCCCAAGTAACTGGGTGAGGAAATTTTATCCTGGAACTGATGTTCGAAATATCACAGAACTATTGGGCATGGGTGGGCTTGACCTGAAGACAGCAAATGGAACTGACCTGCCTTACAAGGGTTGGGTAGAACTTACTTTTAGTCTTGCCGAGGAAAACTCACAACGTTCATTACAAGTACCGTTTTTAGTTGCCAAAGATTCACTTGACATGCCAATTGTTGGGTTTAATGTTATAGAGGAGATCACTAAACAGCCTGTAGATTGTGCATCAGCAGGGGTTGGAGAATCAGTGGTGGATGCCCTTAGCTCAAGTCTAACTGGTGTTGAAAAAGAAAAGGTGGAGGCTCTTGTTAACCTCATTAAGACAGAATCTGCAAAAGAATTGTGCAGTATTAAGTCCAGGAAACAGGACACGTTGATCCCTAAGGGGCAGTCAGTTATTGTTTCATGTCGCGCAGCAATTGGTCCAGTTGGCAAGATCCCAGTGTTATTTGAACTCGATCCAGACTCATCCTACCCTTCTGATCTTGAAATACCAGAAACACAATTAACTGTTACAGGTGCTTCAACATGTAGAGTTAATATTCGTGTAGACAACCCATCCAAGCATGATGTTGTTTTGAAAGGTCGGACAGTGTTGGGACGCCTACAACAAGTAAAGTCGGTTACTCCTCTCGAAGTTAAGCTGAAGGAAACACCTGTTCCTACTGCTAATGGTCCTTCGACAGTTGATATGTCGAGTGAAAGTGGAAGTAGTAGCAACTGTTGTACAGAGCAGAGGAAAGAAGAGGAAGGTTTTGAGATCAAAAAGCCGCCATGTAGTCACATCCCTAGTGTTGACAATGAGGAACTTTCTGAAGAACAGAAAACCATTGTTAGGAAAATGCTTGAGGAGGAAGCAGAGTCATTTTCACAGACAGATGATGATGTTGGATGCGCAGAGGAGTTGCAAGTGGACATCAACCTCACTGATTCAGTACCAGTGCAGAAAAGATACAACTCCATTCCCCAACCACTTCATGCTGAGGTCAAACAGTATGTAGAAGATTTGCTGAATCGAGACTGGATTCAGAAGTCAAGATCAGCATATTCATCTCCAGTTGTGTGCGTTCGTAAGAGAGATGGCACTTTAAGACTATGCATAGACTACCGGCAGTTGAATGCAAAAACAATCCGTGACAGCCATCCCCTACCCAGGGTGCAAGACACCTTACAGAGTTTGGGTGGAAATCAGTGGTTCTCCTTACTTGATCAAGGGAAGGCTTATCATCAAGGTTTTGTAAGCCCTGAAAGTAGGCACAAGACTGCTTTTGTCACGCCCTGGGGACTTTATGAATGGGTTCGGTTGCCTATGGGTTTAAAAAATGCACCAGGGGAATTTCAGCGGTTTATGGAACATTGTCTTGATGGTCTTAGGGATGAAATGTGTATCCCGTATATTGACGACATCATTGTCTATAGCAAAACATTTGAAGAACACATTGACCATATCCGACAAGTACTTCAACGACTGCGTGCACATGGGATAAAACTTAAGCCAAAGAAATGCAAACTTTTCAAACGAGAAGTGAACTACCTTGGACAGATAGTTTCAGCTTCAGGTTACCGGTTAGATCCCGCAAATGTTGAGGCAGTCTTATCCTTGAAAAAGAGTAATCCAAGTACTGTGGGTGAGGTTAGAAAATTGTTGGGTCTTCTGGGTTATTACCGCAGGTACATCCCAAATTTTGCACGAATGGCGTATCCACTGTATCAGTTGCTGCAAGCAGACCCTGACAATGTGGCAAGAACAGTGCGCGGAAACAAACAGCACTCCAAACGTGGATCAGTACCTTCTTCAAAACCAGTTGTTTGGGGAGACCAACATGAGAAAGCTCTAGAGAAACTGTTAGATCACCTTACAAGTGCTCCAGTGTTAGGGTATCCAGATTTTAGTCAACCATTCGTTCTACATACTGATGCATCTCAGGAGGGACTTGGGGCGGTCCTGTACCAGAGACAAGATGGGAAAATGCGTGTTATCGGCTATGGGTCACGGTCACTTACCAAGGCAGAACGAAATTATCATCTGCACTCTGGCAAACTCGAGTTTTTGGCATTGAAGTGGGCAGTGTGTGAACATTTTAGAGACTATCTTTATTATGCTCCTCATTTTGTCATATATACAGACAACAACCCCCTTACATATGTGCTGACGACAGCCAAATTGAACGCCGCTGGTCATCGCTGGGTTTCAGAACTTGCAGATTTTTCCTTTACCATAAAGTACAGACCTGGACATTCCAACAAGGACGCAGATGCACTGTCAAGAATGCCAGTGGACATTGGTTCCTATGAGAAGTTGTGTACTGAATGTGTTTTGCCAGCTGATATTATGGCAGTGTTTGTTGGATTAAGGGCACAACAGCATGGAGAAACAACTTGGGTGTCGGCAGTGAGCCTTGATGACAGTCTTTTGGACTTTGATAATGTGTCCGTAGTCACTGGTGGGAGCCAAATAAACAAAACTACACTGTTGAATGCCCAAAGACAAGATCCCGCCATTGGAAAGGTTCTGAAGTTCAAGGAAAGTGGAAGGTGGCCTTCACCATGGGAGAGGAGAAGAGAATCGCCAGCAACAAGAGTATTACTGCGAAAGCGCTCTAAGCTTTATCTGGGAAAAGATGGACTGTTGTACAGGAATAGTGGCACAAATGCACAGTTGTTGTTGCCCAAATGTTTTCATAGTACTGTCTTTAAAGAACTACACCAGGAAATGGGACATTTAGGTGCTGACCGTGTGATTCAATTGGCTCGTGAGCGCTTTTATTGGCCAAAGATGGAGAGTGATATTATCCACTTTGTGACTCAGGCTTGTCCATGTCTCAAGCAACGTCGACCTAACTTGAGTACTCGTGCACCACTTACCAGTATTACCACTTCATCACCTTTTGAACTAGTGTCAATCGACTTCTTGCATCTAGAGGAGAGTTCTGGTGGATATGAGTATATCCTGGTCATTGTTGACCATTTTACCAGATTTGCGCAAGCTTACCCAACTAAAAACAAGTCAAGCACTACTGCTGCTGATCGCCTATATAATGACTTTGTTCTACGATTTGGTTTCCCTGTAAAAATTCTCCATGATCAAGGTCGAGAGTTTGAGAACAAACTATTCCAGAGATTACATCAACTAAGTGGCGTTACTCGTCTTCGCACTACACCATACCATCCTCAAGGGAATGGAAAAGTGGAAAGATTCAATAGGACTTTGTTGTCCATGCTCAGGACTCTTCCAGAGAATCAGAAATCGAGATGGAAGGACTCATTGAACAAAGTTGTGCATGCTTACAATTGTACGAGAAATGATGTCACTGGGTTCTCGCCATTCTATTTGCTTTTCGGGCGGTCACCTCGTCTTCCAGTTGACTTGATGTTTGGTCTCTCACGGGATGCAGCTTGTGTAACTCATCGGGGGTATGCAGAGAAGTGGCAGATCGCTATGAAGGAAGCCTATTCCCTCGCCGCAAAGAATAATCTTCAATCTACAGTCGCTGGCAAGAAGCAGTATGATAAAAAGGTGCGGTTTTCAAGCTTACAACCTGGAGATCAAGTACTAGTGCGCAACTTATCGGAGCGAGGCGGCCCAGGCAAACTCAGGTCTTATTGAGAACAACAGATTCATGTTGTGGTTGGGCAGAGAGGGAACCTTCCTGTATACGAGGTCAGGCCTGAAGGACAGACTGGAAAGCCTAGAGTGTTGCATAGGAATCTATTACTGCCGTGTACGTTTCTTCCAGTTGACTCCCTAGAACCTCCCCTCCATTCCATTCGAGAAACAGTGAGTACCAGTCTTTCCAAGACAGTTGCTGGCAGGACTCAGACTTATGAATTCGGCGCAAGTGAATCAGGAGACGAGGATGAACCCTCTGGTTTGTTGCCTCCAGAGTTCGAGACACTGCAGATGTCTGCACCTACAGGAGACCCTGAACGTCTCGTGTCAGTCCAGCCAGAGCAGGATACAAATGAAGTTATGACCGAAGATGTAGAGACACCTCATCATGATGAAGTCACAGACGAACCTGTGCTACCTGACTCTGAAGCTGACGACGACCTCGTTACTGAACAGGAGACGGAACAAAACCATTGCCGCCCTATGCGTGCCCGACGCCCACCAAATGTGCTGTGTTATGATCAGCTGGGAAATCCTAGTTATCACCCTTGCAATGCCTCAAGTGTTCAAGCACCAACAGCCAATAATATTGTTCCTGGTCAAATGATGTACAGTCCACGTTGTCCGCCGTGGTTGGTTGCAACGCCATATTATTATGGATCACCAAGCCTGCAGAATTATGGGGGACCATCCTGTTACGTTCCGGTCCATCCACACACTGTGCCTTGGTACCCTCTAAATATGTTCCAGTGTATGCAGTTTCCAGTTTGCTGAGGATTTCGCAGGACGTTGTCAGACTTGAAACTTTGAGACTTAAGGAGATTTTAATAGTTGTTAAAAAAAAAAAAACAAAAACAAAGAAAAAAAGACACTTGTTCAGTAAACAATTGAGATACAATTGAAAAAAAACAGTGTTTTATCACATGAACATTGGCTTTATCAAAGAAGGACGTGAGATGAAACTTTCTCTGTAGGCCTGATCACCCTATGAGAATATTTGTTTAGAAACAGTCAAACTTCACTTGGTTGTTAAGTAACAGTTTTTTAAAGGATAGAAAGTCTTTGTTTCGATGTCCAGGAGGACATCTATTTTAGAGGGGGTGTATGTAGGGAACGGTGTTGAGCCCACCCCCCACAGTTTAAAAAAATGTCAACATTGTCATGTGATACTATTGCATCAGAAAATTGGAAGGACACGCATGTATGACCATGAGGACGAAAATGTGGTTTTTGAGGAAGAATACAAACTGAACAAGACAATCCCTGCTTGTGGTGTTTCTTTTATTCTTTTACTTCGCTTACACAAGAACCTGGCCGTTACAAGGACGCTAAGATTGGATTTAGCTTAACTTGGAAGATCTTAAAGCAAGCCGCGCCTTTAATCCCGCTTCAAATCGCTGCAATTTGTGCCTGTGGGAAAAATATTTCATTATTTGCAGAGCCGACCTGGCGAGCTTGAACAAGCGTAATGAACTTGTAACTTCCTGCAGGCACGCACGTAAATTCCTTCTTAGCAGCTTTAGAACTCCCCTAGGCAGGCACTAGTTTTTTGACTCAAATTCTGCGCGCGCGTTTGTAGTCGTAACGTATGTTGTAACGAACTTTTTGTTGGCAAATTTATCTGAGGAGTGCCGTACATGTAGTACGGTACGAAACTAAATAGTAATAAAATGCCACGTCGAGTCTCGAGTTGACACCAGACAAACTGGATTATATATAATGTTATATTTAAAGATGTTTTAATAATGACAATAGACCTGAAAAAGGTGCATTTTTCAGGTTTCCTATGAATGAAATATTCCATTTTAAGATAATATTGTAACGTATTTTGCAATTTAATTGTCAATGTCACACCTTGGATTTGCTTGTGAGAAGGCTTTGAATGACATGCAATTAACCATTATGCATAATGGTTGTAAGTGAATTTGTTTACTTTGGTGATTTTGTTAAAACCTAGCAAGGGTGCTTTATGATACACCCCGTATTCAAATTTCCCATTGTCAATAGTGCACACAATACTGGTACTTGTTGCACCCCATTCCCAGCTGTGGGTCAATCTGGTTGAAAAAGCACTTAAGCTGAAAAGAAAATTCCACATCCACTGGAATAGTGTTTTACTCATTATTTATTTGTACTGGCCATTTAGCATCTACTTTCTTCAGAATTTCCTTTTTGCTAGGGGAGCTGAGATATTATTTGCTTCATAAACTTGCACCAAAAAGAAGGTATTTAAAAGCATTTGCTTTGAAGATGGGACTTAGGATGTTTAGTGGAGAACCTTTACACATTATTCTAAACAATTAAAAAGAAGTATGTTGAGTTCATGTTTTGCTTGGATTTTCTGTGTCCACATAACTGCTTTTATATAAAAAAAAAACTACATCTAAAAGCCCAGTGAGTCAATAAATTTAAACAGCCATGTATCCTGTACAAATCACCTGACTAATTATAAGTGGTGACTTTACACATATTGGTGGCTAGGCCAAAAAAAAAAGTGTCTGTTACCATTGCTACATCCATGCATACATGTGCAGTATCAGTACTGAAAAATTAGCATATAATGTCCATCAGCCGAACTCGCTTTGCCTCTGCAGCTAATGCACCATCTGGGTGTCCTCCAGCATACCCATCACCACCATCACCATCACCACCATCACCATCACCATCATGATGATCCAAGAAGTAGTTGTCATCGAAGTCGTCATGTAGAAGACAAAAGTTATGCAAAATACAAGCAGACAATAATATGGACCAAGAGTTCCATATCAATATGCTCCAGTGAGCCAAGTTTCCTCCAGCGCCCTTTCAGAAGTCGAATTGATCTCTCCACCACTGACCGCAGAGATGAAAGTTTGGCATTGAACAGTCTCTGTCTTCGATTTAGGTGACCATTGTCTCGATATGGGGCTATCAGCCAACTACAAAAAAACAATTTGTTTATTCCAAACTTGTACATTACAAATCTATTTGAAAGCCACTTGCATTTAAGATTATTGTGACTTTCCTATTGCAAGCAGGTGCGTATTGGTGGTTCATTTAATAGTTTGTACATGAGTCAAATAAAAGGGTGTGAGAGGCCCTCTCTTATTTTGAGGCAACATAAATTTCTGATTGACCAAACTTTTTCAAAGGGTATCTGCCATCACCAAGAAGTTGTGTGTCACTAGGAAACTTGACTACTGCTGTAGCATGTAATGAAGAGTTTCTTAAGACCCTTGAGTCGTGGACTGAGCCAGGCCAACCAGTAGGAACATCTCTAAATAACATGTTATCATCACACAACCTGATGTAAAATAGATTGTTGATTTCACAAGAAAAATTATTTCATCCATTTATCTATTAGGTAATTCAAAGCCATGGAAATGTAACTGGAATAAAATCACTTGTGGTCACTCTCTTAAGCAAGAGAGAGAAGAAAAAAAGGTCAAATCTACTGTATTAAATATTGGTCAACAACTACTAATGCTTTCACATGATATGAAAATCACGTTTTCTACTCATTGTTGTGATTGAAGCTTTAAAGTGTTTTGACTTTTAGAAATTACTCTTGCGAATATTTTTTTTTTCATTAAGCATTAAAAAAGAGAGAGACATGGCACTTGCCTGTGTAACAAGAGAATGAAATTTCTTTCTATTCGCATATGCATCTGGCTGTCTAGTTGGGGCTCTAATTTCAATGTGAGTGCCGTCGATCACACCTATAATTCTTGGGAACCCAGGAAGTCCTTTTGCTTCAAAATTTTGCATATTTCATTCATTTCATTACCTGCAGGAGATATCAGTATCAACATTGTGACCAAAAAAAGATCAAAGTAAAATTCCTCCCTCCCCCTCTTTTCTTGGGTTTAAAATTTCCTTCAGAGCTGCCTAACCCAAAGTTGTGATGATTAGTAGTAATGACAAAGAAACTCTCACCTATTAAACTGAGATTACTTGTTTTACTTAATTTAAAATCATATTCAGACAATTTTTTTAAACATAATTTGTAAGTCAATTATAGAATTAAAGAGACAAATTATTTTTAAAACATAATTGACACAATTCGTTAATACGCAATGTACGATTGGACCAATTGATGTACTCTTGTCTCACATCCAAGCATGCTCTGGACACCCGATGTATAATCCTATTTAAACTGCTCATAGTGACGTCGAATCTGTCAGACAGTGCGTATTCTGAATTTGATATAAACCAAATGAACGCCAAAACCTGCTGCTGGAGGGGTATTGGTGCCCTCTCAAAAGTGTTTCTCTGGGGAATCCTTCCTGTAGCCCATATTTTTCTACAGAGAATTTCCATGGTGGCTCTTGACATCCTGAAGTGATCACTGAATTCGTCCATGGAATACGGTGGTACAATATTTTCACAGAAACCTTCGCTGCAATGACGACCGCATCTCATAAACATTGAGACTGCTCCAATGGTATTAATTTCATCTTCTTTATTGGAATTTATGAGCATCTCCTCATCAGCCGATACATCTAAAATTTCCTCTAACATCAACACGTGAGCCGCCATGTTGTAACTAGAATCCAGTCTAGCGCGGCGCGACAATCCGGAAATTAGGGGGCAAATGGTAAACAACACATACCGTTCTTTCCGAACTAAAATTCCGAACCGAAATTTCTGGGAATTTGTGGTAAATGGTAAACAACCATCACCTCCCTACCTGAGTTTCAAGCAGACATTACTGGAGTTGTCCCTCTCTTTGCAGGCAAGTGCATTGATATCACTTTGTGAGACCACGAGGTCACCGGAAGACTGGCAGCGAGCAGCTTTGATTATGGAGACCTTCGCAAACCCGTACCTTCTTGGGGAGAAACCAGTTCATGTGTCTGTTTTTGTACCTGTGGAATTCCCTGACTTGGACTTAAACAGCCCCGATCGCCACAACCTCAATAATCAAGAACTGGACGTGAGGGTTGAACTTCACCATACAATTTCTCAAGACGAAATGGCTGGACTTGTTAAGATGAGCCAAGAGCTATCCCAGGAAAACCCCGAACTCTTTACATCCTAATTTTCACCGCCACCTTCATGTGTTTTAATTTAATTTTTTTTCCTCACAATGGCTGTCTCGCTGTCTTCCATTAACATTAACGGCACTGCTGAATGTCATAAGCGCCTTAAGGTTTTTGAAAGTCTGCAGGGCATATCTTCCGATTTATTTTTATTAGAAGAAACGCACCTCGTGGACTTCACACAAGGTAAGGCATGGGAAAAGGAATGGGGGGGTTGGTGCGCGTGGTCCCCCGCCTCGAATAGGTCCGTGGGTGTAGCAGTTCTTATTCACCCAAATAGTGCTGCGAAACTCGTGGATTCTAAAACCGATCTAGCAGGTAGAGAAGTTACTGCTGTTATTGATTTTCATGGGCAATGTTTTCAAATAATTAATGTTTACGGGCCTAATAACCACCGCGAACAAGAAATATTTTTCGACAATCTCTGGCACTTTAAATATTCTAACCTAGAAGCTATTGTTGTCGGAGGGCCACTAGTTATTCAGTTGAAGTACTGTCTTGTGTTACCCTTGTTAAATAAAGTTGATTATTATTATTATTATATTATATCGCTATCGATAAGTGCGGAGGCGATGACAGTTTTGGAGACAGGGCTGTCACGCAGCTCCACTCTTTCATGGAGTCACTCGCTTTAGAAGACTTCTATTGCATTTCTAACCCCACAGGGAAAATTTTTACGTGGTTTAACGGCCCTCATTCTGTAGGATGTAGGCTAGATCAGTTTTATACGCCGCAAGCCTGGAGATCACGCATCTCGCGACACGCGTGTTCGCCTTTTGTGTACTCCCACCACCATTTCATTAAGCTTCAAGTCACGTTTGGACCTACTAATCCCCGGGGTCCTGGGGTATGGAAATTCAACACGTGGCAATTAAATAAACCAGCTTTCACGGATTCTAGGGTTTGGTGGGACACTGGAAAACCTGAATTAAAAGAAATCGCAATCACTCACAGTGTTGCCGAAGCACGTGAGTGTAAGCGAGACAAATTAAATTTAAAAGGTGACTTTCGCAATCTCCTGTCTCGCGGTACTTCAAATACTGCAGATGATCACGTTCGCTTAGTGCAGATCAGAGATCTCTTAAAGGCTATCAAAGATCGTCATGTAGAGGGAGCTATAATCCGTAGAAGAGAGCTATGGCATATGATCCCTGCCAAAATTCATTGTTTGAAGTTTACATTCATGATTGAAATTTCCACTTGAATTTTATAGCCGAATGTAAGATTTTACACTCTTCCTTCAGATTTCGCATCATTAGAAAACGTTTTTACACTCGCCTTTTATTTTTCAACCTCAACTCTTATTTGACCTCGCTCGCATTACATTTTCAACTCGCTTCATCAAATTACACTTGCCAAGTCATATTTCAAACTCGACCTTGAAATTTTTCAACACCACTTTTGAATTTTCGTTCACGCTTCAGTGATCGTTGATCAAGACCATCTGTCGGGGGGTAGGTCGTGGGTGGCTCTTTTGTCCATGATGCTTTGCACGCAAGTGTTTGCCCGCACCTTCTCACACGTGCAGTGTTAGTTTCAAGTGATCGGTGAATTGTCTCGTCCAAAATGGATCCCTTGAATTTCACCAGAGAGTTCTTCGCGTCGCTGGAGAACTTCTTTCTTTGGCTGATCAAAGTAAGTAAAAGCGTCTTACTTATATCATTTAAGTTTAAGAAGTAGAAGGCTGTCTTGTGCACGATCACTGTGATCTGAATTTGCACCTTCAGATGTTTCAGTTTTGCTCAATACTTGGTTTAAACCAGCTGTCTAAACACATCTACTGGCTATAGATACCTGTAAACTTAGATAAACAAATGTGGCGTCAAATGAAGGCTTAAAAATGACTACGTTCAAATAGACGATTTGGAAACTTGAAGAACGTTTCTCAGAAGAACTACATGTCACATTGTTGAAGGTGTGACAATGTCCATAAATATTTCTAGTGTTCAAGGTTTTAAGAATTTCACAGTAATATTTTATTTAATGATATAACAATTATCTGTACTAGGTCCATCTAATGCTGCAGAAAGCAACCCCACTGTTACTACTGTTGCTTTAACACCCGGATCCAGTACTTCAAGTAAGTGAACAATCCAAGAAGATTTTGCAAGAAGTTTTAATTTCTTCAGAAACTTTAAGTGATTCTACAGTAAGTGGATTGAATGCCTGTTCTATGCATTGTAGGTCCATCCACCGTTGCAGGCAACTGGGCACCTTCAGTTGCCCCCTGCTGCCAGTCCGAATATGGCTGTTCAAGTTCAGGAACACAGAAGACTGTTCAATTATAAAGGGAGAAGCTCTTATGTTGGAAAAGGGAAAGAGCCAGCTAAAAAGAAGAACCCTACATGTTACATCAAGTTTTTTTGCCTTGGGAATCCCCTTGATGACAGGCCTCCTTCTTCACTGGGTGCCCGCACTGCACTTTCTAATGCTGGATTGGGACCAGCTAATTTAATCTTGTAATGGATGGGTCTTCAATCCACCAGGAACTGCTCAACACCGTCCCAGCACTCTCTTCTGCCGGAGGATATGAGCTGTTGTTATACCAACAAGGAGGGTGTGATCAGGGTTTTCACAAAATCCCAGCAACATACATGCCAATTAAGATAAAGGCTCTGGCGAATCAGTCCACTGTATATATTAGGCCACTTCAGGTGGATATAACAGGAGAGACATCAAACACTGTCTACCATGGGGTAAACCTCAGTTAATTTTTTGCTAATACCATGGGGCCTATGGATATTTTCTTGAACTACACCATGTTGTCAGTGTCCAGTCAACCCAAAGAGACAGTAACAGTTTGTGTTTTCTATTTCACCTTTTCAATACAATGTCATGTTTCCTAAAAACATCTTTTTATCTTTTAGTGCCAAGCTACCACGTTTGATGTTGATCTTGTAAGGTATGTACTTCAAGAAAGGGTCTCAAGTTAATGTGGCTGTGTGATAAGTTAAAAAATCAACCTCCAATACAGAAAAGAAGTGTGACTTCACATTACCATGGAAGCAGAATTTCTGGATGACAACAATAGGGAGCTAAGCAACGACAATGGCAATGAGAACTGCAAAAAAAGTGTGGCTGCTAGCCAGCCCAGGACTGCGCAGTAGTGTTTTTCGCGCCCTTTTTGGGTCAGGTGACCAAGCCGTTATTTTTAAGTTGCATGATTGTCAGCTTGGCAGTGAGATTACTTTGTTCGCTAGTTCAGCGATGGATTTTGGTTTTTTTGGACAGATTTCTAATAGGCTCACAAGTTTTACGTCAACCATATTTATATGCCAGTAAAACAACAGCCGTTTTTTCAGTATTACAACCCAATTGAGTTTGAGTAGTTGTCTCAATGTGGTCACAGTAAAACTTGTGCCAAACAAGAATTGGAACCGCTCTTGTTGAGAGTTTGGAATTTTGGGATCATGGACCGGACTGTCGAAAATGTGGAAGATGGATCGGATTTGAACTTTGATGAAATATCAGCTGGGATTTTTTCCTGGAGTCAGAAGGAGTACTCGCGTTTGCGTTCCTACTGAAAGGGGACTGGATTTTCAGCTCACTCTAAAGAGAAAGAATTATAATCAATGTAAGAAGAAAATAGAAGATAAGCTTAACACTCTGGATATGAATCTGTCTGATCCAGAGGCTTTGAGGAGTGGTTTCATTTGCAATGCGTTGGGCTTAGCAGAATGCCAACAACAGAAAAGTGGTTCTGTCCTCATTGTAAAGATAGAGAACCTTCAGGAACCCATACAGCAATTTGTAGTTAGATCTGTCATTTGTACAAAGATTGAGCAATACAGTGTCCATCGTTAGCTAATCAGCGCAATAACTGTCAATCCAATGCATGGTTTAATATAATGTTTGGATCCCATATGTCATTTCAGGAAACCTCCAGAGAGAGACGTGAATGTATAATACTGTTTGTAGTACTAGCTTTCTCGTAGATCCTTGTTACTACGGTAGCCCTTCAATTAGTGTCCCATAGTTTGATGATCTCGTTGATGTTACTAAAGCATCCACAGTTCGCTAGCAAGAAAAATATCATACATTTTAGGTTCAATCATTTTATTTCAAGTTCCTTGTTTGGAGATGGCCATGTTAGTGTCTTTTGACTCCAGTTGTAAAGAATTAAAATGAGGCACAATTATGCTGAACTTCATTGTGTCGACTTATTTGCTGGCTTTAGAGGTAGGGGAAATTTCCTTCTGAATCTGGCCCTGGGGCCTGGGGGAAGTTTCTAAAATTACAGAGCTGCTCATGTGAATTCCCCCACTATTCCCCGGGGGCTTAGGGATCAGGGTTACAATTGACTAGTGCATAATTCTGAGCGAAGATCAAACCTGTGGCGTACTGGGCCGGAGCATCTATGAGAACTTATTTCTACTCAGAGATACTCTAGATTACATCGACCACAAACAACTTTCTGCTGCACTAATTAGTTTAGATCAGGAGAAAACTTTCGACCACGTTAACCACGGCTTCCTACAGCATGTATTAACACATTTTAATTTTGACCCGAGTTTCCGACAATGGGTGACCATTGTTTACACCGATATTCACTCTTCGGTGCTAAACAACGACTGGCTCTCGGCTAAAATCAAGCTCCACCAGGGAGTTTGACAGGGCTGTCCTCTTTCACCACTATTATATTGTTTAGTCACCGAAACGCTGGGTCAAGCAATTTGCAGTGACAACAGTATTTGGGGAATTCCAGTCCCCGGCGTAAATAAACAGAGTAGTCTCTCAATATAC
Organism: Porites divaricata; assembly: GCA_038088405.1. Taxonomy (NCBI): domain Eukaryota; kingdom Metazoa; phylum Cnidaria; class Anthozoa; order Scleractinia; family Poritidae; genus Porites; species Porites divaricata. Next base: position 490,690 of record JBBMOI010000003.1, read on the forward strand.
TGACGACACTACCTTGACTCTCACCGATAATTACTCTATAACTTAAAGTTTTAACCTTATTAATATCTTCGAGCGAGGCTCAGGTTCTTGCCTTAACGCTAAAAAAACTGAGGGCTTGTGGCTGGGTAGCCTGCGCGCAGACACTTTAAACCTTGTTTATAGCGTCTGCGAATTAGTGCACAATATCGTGTTCAAATCCCGCAGAGTTGCAAGGACATATGTGAGCATCTGATTGGCTAGATAGTAACCTGAGATCATGCCCTCTCCCTATTCGCCCTTTATGTCTCTCACGGGAAGAGGGCATGATACATTTGTTTGTCGCATCACATGTAAAAATGCCAGAATCTGGACTTTTTCCTGATTGGATAGGAAACAATACGAATGATTTGCGCCGTTTCAATTGGCCAAAATGCCGCCATCCGTTAGTTGTTGTTAATTGATTTCAGTCTGCATTTTTGCTTGCGTAATGCGGCAGTGAATACACACGCGAGTTCGTTATGAAATTTCTAACAGCTCAGTTTTCTTGAATTTGAAGAATGCCTAAATAGAAATTTCATCCATTGAAATATTTTCTATCTCATCGTATACTAAAAATTCACCGATCATTTGAATGCAATTTGATACCGGCTACAAGTTACAGAAGCGACAAACGGGTTCACTTTTCAAATAATCAATTCATGAAAGGAATCTTGACCTGGCTTGACTGTAATTCTTCCTTCAGAAACCTGCAAATTATTCTGAGCGATCTTCGCTTTCACACCACCTGTCAGTTCGTGAAATATGGTGCTTCAGCCCAATTTTTTTTTCACTGCTTTCGGTACAGAACAAAGTCAACGAGCTTTAACCAGTAAATTCTTTATTATTTGTAGCTGTTAAATAAAGGTACGGCATCTCCAGCTACTGAGCAAGCAGTATTTCATCACAAAAACAACACATTTAAATTTCTTTGTTACGAAGCACCATCTGAACATGGGCAAACTTAAAAATTTTCTTTTCCCTAAAATTGATTTCAATTCGCGTCAAAATTTGATTCCCTTGTGGTAAACGCTTATTGTCTAATAACATGACAGGTCAAGCAGACGTTACATTATGTAAATTAGGGGACGGTTGACGGCTTGTTAAATAAATGTATCAGGCGTTATTTTTTCCCTCTCGAGCCAAAGAAGCAAAGAAGCAAAAAAAACGAAAAAAAAAAAACACCTGATCTCAGGTTACTAGATAGCTGCTAGTTTAATATGCACTTTGTGATTGGTCTGATTCTGGCGCAAGATTGTCACGAAATTTGGGACGATGTCCAGTCTGATTTGCATATTTGTACATTTGCATCTGAATGCTTTAATTGATTTATCCTGGATATTTGCACGTGAATACCTGAATAACTTATATCCGATTCGTTAGTTTACTGCTGTTTATATTCAAGTGACAGAAAAGAGGGTAAACTTGGAAAGATGTAGGAAGGATTTCGACTCGCTCGCCAACAGCAAGTATATGTGCAGACAGTGTGTTGCGAAACTAAAAAAATGTTGTGGACTTAGATTCTAGCTGAGCCTTTTAAATGATAAGTCCAAAAGTATCTGTGACAAATCAAAGAGAAAAGCAGATGAGTCATTACAGAGCGATGTGCATTCATCGACAAAAAGGGCAAGAACTGTGGAGCCTGATAGTTTTCCTCTGCAGTCGTCTCCTGTTCGTTCAGCTTCAGCTACAAGAGCTATTGAATGGCCAGTCTCACCAGTTCAATTGAGTAAAATGCAAACCTTGAGCAGCTGCAATTTCTGTTTCTGTGTCATCAAAGAAAAATATGACCGGGTTATCTTGGGGACAAACCCCTTTGATGTCATGGCTGAAATCGCAAGTCTGTCAATTTCCCTGAAAATGATCGGCAGTAAATATGGCTGCAGAAACTCCATCAATAAACTGAAGAGGCGTAGCACCGTTAGCAATCAGCTGGAAGACCTCGAAAGAGAACTGAGGAAAGTGGAAAATCAAAATGATAGCGAAAACAAATCCCAAGTAACAGCGCCTGCATCAGAACCACAACCGACTGCGACAATTGAAAACGATTTGATCGATTGTACAACAAAGAAAAAGAAGAAAGTGGAAGTTACTGTGACTGCCAAATGCCCATCAAAGGAGGAAAGAAAAAATCTTCCTGAAAATCTTGCGTCCTTAGGCAAAACACTTGTTCGGGGCACCTACAAGCAAATTGCTAATGCTGTATGGAAAAATGAAAAAATTAAAAAAGAAATTATGCAGCTAATGAGAAAAGAAGTCGAGCTCCAAGAACACTCCAAGTTGTTTGAGAAAGACAGACAAAGAGGGCATGCTGGATTTTTCTATGGAGAAACTCTGTTCAGAGGTAGAGGACAGGGCACCGATGCTACACACCGTTTTGTCAGCTGCTGCTATCAACAGAAGAGGCAGAGCCAAAACTGTAACTCCAGCTGCTAGATTTGGTGTTGTTGGGATGGCTGCTGCTGTGTGGCTCAGAAACCGATCAAGATACATGATTGCAGTGCAGTTCCTGATAACTAATTTTCTATATCATTCAAACTGGCTGGTAGGTACTTAAATTTTTACTATTAGCATGTTTTGCAGCCTGTCACTTTGTAATCACCACCTGTTAAATTTATTTACCATGTATGTATCAAGACTAGCTGTATATTCATGACATTCATAATCAACACAGTTCATTTTTTGCTAGAACATTTATCTGATTACGGAAATATTTCTGTCCAGGCCTTGCCTCATTAAAGTTAATTGCTATGTATTAAAACCATATGCAATGAGTACAAAACATTATCTGCAAGGTCTGTTTATGTAATCTGATCATAAGTGTTGTCTTTCAGCATCATAAAAATGACACCATCATTATTTTGAGGATGTTAAACTTCTTTTGAACAAATAGATAAATAAATCGAAGCTTTCCTAATCCATGTTTATGAACCTGCGAGGTACCTTCGATCATCTTCAGACAAGTGGCGTCTTGTTATCAAACCCTATAACTTAAAGACATACGGTTTCAGGGCTTTTTCAGTCATCGCCCCTATGCTCTGGAACAATTTGCCTATTGACATTAGATCGCTGGATAATGTAAATAAGTTTAAATCTAAATTGAAGACCTTTCTTTTTAGACGAGTTTATGAACTATCTTAGGTTTTTTATTTTGTATTTTGTGACTATGTATATATATATGTCTGGATTTGCAAAAACGTGGCTACAGAAATCTCTCTTGTATACCCTCTGACTGAGTCTCGTAGAAGAGCAGTTTTTTTTTTTGCAGTTACTTTTTATTGATTTAATCGGTAACGGGTAGGCCACAGTAGATAGACTTTGATGAGTTTCTCACTGGCTATTAACCTATCACCCCCCCAAAAGTTTTTCATAACTTCCCGTAATTCTCTCTGTATGTCAGTTTGAAATCAGCGCGTGTATTAGACTGAACTCGGCTCTCATAGTGGGTTGTCTTAGTGTTTTTTTGGCTGCCTTGAGCAAAGTTTTCCGGAAGGCATCATTAAGCCTTGTGAAGGAACAATTCTCACGTCTGACAAAGTCTCCTGTGTCCAACATCTTCTAGTATTTCGTGTCATTTCAGGCTACACGGGTGAAAGACTGATCCCGGGCTTGAGATGGAAAGATTGGATATTGCGAGCTTTGTTGTTGGCAGTAAACAGTCTTGGGCCTCACAAAGTAGGTTCTAGGGTTGAAATCTATTAGGCAAGATGGAAATTCATGCTGATTTCTGACCAGGCCAAAGACTTAGTAAAAAATTGTGTGGAAGGCGGGGGTCGTATGTGTCCTTTTCAACCACTGGTTTACATCCGGGATCTTGAATAAATCGATTGTCAGTGAGTCGAGAAAAGTTCCATGTGACGATTTATGTGGAGAAAGCGAGAGATTTACGGAGTAATTTGACGATGTTTCGCCCGTGTTAAGTGTGGAAGTATTATGAGTGCTTTGGGAAGTGTTGCGATTGCTGCCAAAGTCATTTATTGTGTGATTTACCGAAGTGTTGACAGACAAATCTCAGGTACGTGCAGTTGAGAATACTTTGTGTCAAGCATAAAAACGCTTCGTGGGTCTTTAGTTTAGGGGGTGTTTACATGACACTGGGGCGACTTTCATGCTGCGACGAGTTCACTCCGGTTCTCTCTTATGGCTCTAAATTTTTTTACATGATACCACCACTAAAAGTCATGCAGGCGCGAGTCGCCCCGGCATGAGTTCACTCTGGTTGTCGCACCAGGGCGAGAATTTCCCTCCAGTACGAAATTTCGCAACGGTATCATGTAAACACGAAACGACCACCCGTTTCAGTGTGAAATCGGTCTGCCGCTAGAATGGAACGGGTAGCGCATGCGTAATGTTCACAATTTTGAATCATACGTGCATTTTATCAACATGAAGTGTACCTTCAAATAACGAGATGTGAAACAACCCAGTCATCATGTAAACGCAATACGAAATCAAAAAGTCATGTCGGTATGAAACTCTGCCGGTGCGAGTTTTCTCATGTAAACACCCCCTTAGGTGATTTTGTCGTAGAAAGCCTGTTCTGTGCTCTAAGATTGTGGATTCTTAATCTGTTTTCGCCTGACACTGAGCTGTGGCCTCACGGTTTGACTGACTAAAAGATTACAATTTCTGGACGTTTCAAATGTTTATTTCATTGCAAAATCCTGTTACCTCTGTGAGAGAACTTTACCATCTATTGCCAGCAATAATGCTGTCATTGTTTAGCGTCAGCTAGTGACTTTGAACTGCTTCCCATTCCACTTAGATGTCAAATAGTTAAAATGCACTTGAAATTTCTTTAGCCACGTTTTAACAAATCCAGACATATATATGTAATGATTTTAAGATTTTTATTTTTTATTCAGACCTTTTGAAGTATTGTAAAGCGCTTAGCACTGAAAAGTATAAGCGCTATATAAATATTTTATTATTATTGTTATTATTCACCAATTGACAGTGTTCATTGGTGAAAGCTTGGATGTCAATTATTTTGGTTTTGAACAGTAGGGTCACACTGAGATTTTTTTTCTTCTGCTTGTGTGGTTTGGGTAAAAACTATATAGATGATAGCAAACAATAGCATACATTGTGTTCAACAGGCTTCATTAGCAAGGCTGAGCACTCTGAGGATTACAACTAGCCATACCTACCTGTACAAGAAACTTGACGAATTTGGCAAGGACCATGACAAGCCTCTCCGTGAAGCAGTTGCCAAGCAAAGCGAGTACATGGCCAGTGTGCGTGACCATCCATCAGCTGAAAATGAAGATCGATTATCAGATATAGCAAACAAGTCCAAATGCCACACCCCAGACTGTGGGCACAAGATGGTCTTTGAAAATCTGAATTACAGCCGTTAGAGGTCCACTGGATGATGCAAGACCATCATTGACCAGCTGCATAAAGGCGGAGGAGGTGTCTGTGCATATATACATAACGAGCCTAAATCGAGGGTGCTCATGAACTTTTCCAGTATTTCCGACCGCAATTTCCATCAACTCTGGATCTCTGTTCAGCTTAAGAAATCGAAATCCATCACTGTGTGCGTGGCTTATAGGCCTGATGATTGTCCTCTAAGTTTTTTTGAGGACACTTTAAAACCAATTTTCATCCAAGCCTTAGCCTTAAACAAGCAAATCGCAATTTTAGGAGATTTAAATTGCGATGGATTGAAGGAAAACAGTCCCGAGTGTCAGGCATTGAGGAATTTTGCATCAGAAATGAACCTCCGGCAACTCATCAACTCACCAACGAGGATTACTGACACCACAGAATCCCTACTGGACATTATCTTGGTCTCCTCACCTTCCCTCGTTCATAGTAGCGGCGTGATTAATGCACCAATTAGCGACCACCTTCACGTTTTTACGGAACTCAAAGTGAAGCCTCCAAAACCAACGCTTCATTACATCTCAACCAGGAGTTTCAAGAATTACGAACCTGATGCCTTCGCCATTGATCTGGCTGCAAAAGAAGATGATTTATTGCCTATTTTTAAATATTCTGATATCGATGTGAAGCTGAAAAATTTTAACACCATTCTTTAAAATACTCTCTCTAATCATGCTTCTATCAAAACGATCAAGTTGCGCAACCGCCCTTGTCCGTTCGTTTCTAGTGACATCAAGAAAATCATGAAAATCAGGGACAGTCTTCACCGGCGCTTTCTCCGAATGCGTGATACTGAAGACTGGGAAAATTTCAAAGAGGCACGCAACACTGTGAAAAGGGCACTTATAAAAGCTGAGAAAGACCACACCTACCACGAAGTACAGCAAAATAAATGCAACCCAAAATTGCTTTGGAAAATCATAAACAAAGCAATACCATCTCAGAAGCGGGAAAAACAAGTTTACACAAAAGATCACAAAACAGTTGCCAATGAATTTAATACCTTTTTTTCAGCAGTCGGAAAAAACGTCACCGAAGCGGCTGCCAAACTGGCAGCTGACAATGACATCATCTGTGGTGGTCCTCCCATTTCACCATTCTTATCCGTTTCCGAGCTCTTTAACCTTAAACCTGTAACGTGTGAGGTCGTGAAGCACATTATTTTATCCATGCCTTCAAACAAGTCTCCTGGTCAAGATAAGGTGAAAGCCGAGCTCTTGAAAGACTCACTTCCTGTCATCGTAGGTCCGCTGACCGAAATCATAAATTGCTTGCTCCTTACATCCACGTTTCCAACCGACTGGAAAAACACAGAGGTTATCCCGCTTCTCAAAGACGGCAATCACGAAATACCATCAAACAATTGCCCATTATCACTTCTTCCCGTTACATCCAAGGTTTGCGAAAAAATCGTCTTAGAGCAATTCTCGGACTATCTAACAACTAAAAAGCGGCTTTCATCCCACCAAAGTGGCAATAAGAAATTTCATTCTACAGAGTCTTTAAACATCTATCTAACCGACCAAATACTGAAAGCCATGGACAATAAAAAGATCACAGCTCTTGTTTTGCTCAACCTTTCTAAGGCATTTGACAGCATCAATCATGACCGATTGCTCGATAAGCTCGCGGCTGTGGGTGCATCTCCTGCCACAGTCCAGTGGTTCAGAAGTTATTTATCCGGTCGAACACAAGCTGTTCAAATTGGCTCTTCTGTGTCTGACACGCTTCCTATTACTCATGGGGTCCCCCAGGGAGCAATTTTGTCACCATTGCTGTTTTGCATATATTTGAACAATCTACCAGGTGCACCTCAGAAATGCTGCCTTGAGTCCTATGTGGATGACTCAAAATTATTTTTGTCTTTTCCTTTAGCTGACACTAACAATGCAATAAGAACATTAGAAGAAGACCTATTTGCAGTTGCCACATGGTGTTGCCAAAACCATCTACTAATTAACCCAGATAAGACCAAGTTCATGCTCTTTGGAACTAAGCAACTCATGAGTAGACAATCAACCACGCCAACTCTGACTTTTTTGGGCAAAACGTTATCACCTGTGACGTCTGCAAAGGACTTGGGCGTAATATTGGATCCGAATCTTACGTACAATGCCCATATTTCTCAGCTAGTCTCCTCCTGCTTAGCAAAGTTAGTGCAGATCAGTAGGGTAAAACACAGTTTTGATAAGGAATCGCTATCTTTAATGATCAAGTCTCTTGTTTTTAGTAAGATGTTTTATTGCTCGTCGGTTTGGGCTAACACGTCATCCTGTAATATCAATAAATTACAACTGATTCAGAACTTTGCTTCTAGAATAATTACAGAAGCAGCTAAATTTGATCATGTAACTCCATTGATGCGCCAATTAAACTGGCTCTCTGTTAAGCAACAGTTGTATCTCAGAGATGCTGTAATGACTTATAAATGCGTGAACAACCTTACACCAATGTATCTTACCTCTAACATAAATCAGAGAACCACTATTCACTCAAGATACACGTGCAACAGAAATGATCTGGCCATTCCGTTATTCAGGACAGTCTCAGGGCAGCGCTCGTTTGCGTACAGGTCGCTTAAGATCTGGAACGATCTAAAAAGCCCTTTGAAGTCGTCCACATCTGTTACAACATTTAAAAAGAAACTAAGGGACAGCATACAAAGTGCCAACATTGTAATATAGTATTAATGTATCCATTGATGATTTTTCGTCTTATCTTATAATATTATTTGTAGTTATAGTAGTAAGTAGTTTTTCATTTTATTGTAAATAGTTTCTTAGAAACCTTTTAGAGGAGATACTATTAAAGTTTATCAGTTTATCAGATTATCATCAAAACACTGATTGCCATTATGTGACTGCAATGTCGACTGAGAATAGGGTGCCCGGTACAGGGTTAAGTGCAGAAACTCCACAGTCTGGTTTGCTGGAGATGGAGAATGGAGATTGTCTGCCATCTGCCCTTGATAATGCTAGGCAGCGAGATAACTATATCAAGCTTGTGGAGAGAATAATTGTAAACAACATTCCATGTCTTGGATATCTGGCCAGTGTATATACCAACCACATACCCCCACCATATAGCGGTGAGATGAGAAACAAAACTGATACAATAAGTGTGGACAGCAATGTATGATGGCAGACTGACAATGAGCAAATAGATATTCCAAATGAGCTGGTGGTTTTTAACACCCTACAAGTGTGATCACATGGCCTCCTTTACTGAAGGACAGGGTTTTCCCCATGTTTTTTGAGAACAAAGCAAGGCTAGCCAAAGAAAAATGTTAACAACATGGTTCCTTTTCTTCCTGGAAACAATTTTAGTGCCATTGTTACTGTGAGCTATATTTTGTCATATTTTCCGGTATACATAAGAACATTGGGATAAAAATCTCTTCAAATTAGCCAACATTTCAGCTGATCTTCTCACCCCATCACTGGCAGACATGTACTGTGTCTGGAATGAGGCTAAAGGGAAAAATAATTCCTTATTTCAAAAGGTCTTGTTGGGTATGATCTATGAGAATGAAAACGATGCTGATGGTATCTTGCGGGTTCTCCAGGAGCTGCATCAATATGTCCCATTTGATGGAGATGATGATGAAAGGGTATATGGCAAGCAAGGGGTTGTTGGAGATCAGCTCAGTGTGGAGAGGGGAGTAAATGGGCATTGTTCCCTGGCAATGGCTACACCCCTGGAGAGGCTGGAGGGCCTGCATTTTGAGATCACAGACTGGCATGGAGGCAATAAGTTCACTGAGGTTTGGTAGATATCATTCTTGTATGATTTTCAACTACAACCATGTTATTCTTAGATGTTTCCATGGTAATTTTTGGCTTGCTACTGACAGTTGTTTTGCAATAAAACCATTTATTGTGGTAAGTGTGTGGCTGCACTGGAAATTGGGACCATATGTCTTTTATTCAAGTAGGAGAGACTAAGTCTGTGGCTTCAGTGCAAATCAATGCTGTTTATTTTTTCTTCAATTTGATTAGGCTGTAGCTAATGCATCGTTTTTTTCTTTCAAAATAATATCTCACACAAGATAAATTAGCTACTCTCAAAAGGTGCCAAAAGCAATGATGTCAAGAAATGATTTCAATTACTAGAGCCACCTCATACTGCCCTCATACTATTATTTTTAGGTTGCTTTTTCAAATCTGCTGATGACAAATGCACAATGTACAGTGATCGAAATCTTGTTAACAGAAGGAATGTGAAAGGGGATGTCACAGCTACTGCCAATTCCTGCCGTAGCCATGGAAATCCTTGGCATGAGTAGTTTGGATGATAAACCTACCAAGAATGCTCCTCCCAATTTCACAGATGCGACAGATGTTGCCAAAAAGAGCTACCTGAGGCACATAGCATCACTTATTGTTGACACTTATGTCATTGATTAACAACGCAATCTAGATATCCAACACTCAGCCCAAATAGTAGAACACAAGCAAGGTGCAAGACACCAAGAAATAACAGTAGACAGGGAAGGCAGATTCAAGTGCAGGGCTCCTGGTTGTAACAAGGATTTTGCTTATGATGGAAAACTCGGTGAGATCATGAAGCAAAACACAACCCTCCAGTGGTTGTTGACCAAATTCCAGCAAGACTGTTTGTCCTGGACACACCTATTGATGATGAGGACAGAGATGACATGCTGTCTTATCAGAAAGCTCTCCTCAATTATGGCATGATTGTTATAAACTTGTGGGATGCTATTTCTGAGGGAGATGATCCGAGTGTTATTCGCTGCTGGAAGTTCTTCCTGATGTATTTGAAGCATCAGGGAGGTTCTGCAACTAAGTATGCTCTTGAGGCCCTGTATTTGATGTTTCAGGTTCGTGCACTTCTAAGTCCACAGGCAGCCCAACGCCTTATCTGGAGCCGGTTTACCAAGAACAAGGCTGGCGCAGGGGGGCAACATTCCCTTGGACCTTGATCTTGACCTTGATCTAAGTAATTAGACAGGATCTGCCACTCCCTTGGGATGACTGCCAACTTAATGTCTCGCTTTGACAGGACCATGTCTGTCTTCTAGAGGTCTGGACGACATGTTAAACAATCAACCAAAGGTGATCTTGCCAAGATCGCAAGGGAACTTGTGACCCATCGAGCATTTTGTCATACTCCAGGCAGGAAGTATGCTTGTTATGCAAGGCAAAAGCCCAGCATTTTATGCGGGTTTGACATGCAGAAAATGTTTACCTGGATTGATGAGCACAAACTGCAAATGATTCTGCATAGACGTGCTCGTTAGAAGTGACTATCACACATGTGTTCTTTTTTACTTGCATGCGTGCTTTTGAGGTAGCAAGGGTGAAATAATCGTTTTTATAAAAGGGCAGACCAAATTAATTTTATTAGAGTTAATCGTCTGCGACAATGAGCCTTTAATAATAGTCTTGTCCATAATCAGGAATAATGTCACTATAAAGATGTGAATCAGGGGGGAATATTGTTCATCGTGGTGTAAGATAAGAATGAACATTTATTGGTTTGTCTCATGATAAGAATCGCTTTGAGATGTTGATCGTGACGTTTCGACTGCAATACTGCCAGTCTTCATCAGGCAATGATGTTGATTGTTTATGTGTTGCTATTTATGCACGTTGGTTCGCTGTGATTGGTGCATTTTGTTACAATATTGTAATTTTCACACCCTGTGTTGAATTTCATTTGCACGTGCTGCTAGAGTCATTATATATTCAGTTTTGTTTGTACCTTCGGGGCACTTGATACAGATCAAAATATCTGTTCAGTAACCGCTTGAACGTCTGTTATTACATGGTGGCAGCGGTGGCCGCTTCTGCTTCGTTTTTTTTTTTCTCACCGAATACATGATACAGCATGCCCGGTGGTGATACCTCCAATGGACAGTCTGGTGCGGTAGTGCCGCCGTCGTCGACTTTTCATCAGATTACTCTGCCGAAGTACCTTGATTTGAAACATAGCGGAGAAATTGCCGAAAACTGGAAGCTTTGGAAGGAGAAATATAATAATTATTTTGTTATTTCTCGTTTGGATTGGGAAACCCCGGAGTTTCAGTTGGCGATGTTCAAACATGATCGGAGATGATGCGTTGAAAGTCATCAAAACATTCAACTACGCCGAGGGGGAGAACTCAAGTGATTGGCGCGTTGTAATGGGAAAAATGGAGAAGCATTGCATCGGCGAAGTCAACGAAATTTACGAACGATACTGTTTTAATATGCGAGACAAGCTTCCAACGGAGTCGGTTGATAGTTTTGTTGCCGAGTTGAGGAATCTGGCCAAAACGTGTAATTTTTGCGATTGTTTGCGGGATAGTTTAATCCGTGATCGTATTGTGCTTGGAATTAAAAACGAGCAGACGACCAAGAAGTTGCTGAGAATGAGAAATCTTACTCTGAATCGTTCCATCGACGTGTGTCGCAGCGACAAAGTTGTCGAGTTGCAAATGAAGTCTTTATCTGGGCCGGTGGATAACATTAATCAAGTCAAGTCAAGTTCTAAAAAGCCTCGAGCTCCAACGCCGGTGGACGGGCGGTCGGCAAAGAAAATTTCCTGCAAATTTTGTGGCTATGACCATCAACCTGATAGGAAGATGTGCCCCACATGGGGAAAGAAGTGCAAGCGATGCAAGGAAAAGAATCATTTTGCCAAGAAGTGTAAGAAAGTTCCTGTCCATAAGATTGAGAGCAAAGAGGAGTTAGAGGAGATCAGTGTTGTAAGAGTACAGGCTTTGAGAGGGAGAGCTGTGTATGCGAGAATACTGGTTAGGCAGCAACCGGTGCAATTTCAAGTTGATTGTGGTGCAAGTACCTCTGAAGTATGCTGAGGGCGAGGAACTCGACTCGTGTTCGCAAACGCTTGTCATGTGGAATGGAACTAAAGTGACGCCTGTCGGTTCCTGTGCGTTGCCTGTTGTGAATTCGAAAACTAATGAGAAGTACAAGGTCCGGTTTCTAGTCGTGAAAGAGGATTTGACCCCTCTGCTTGGCTTAAATGCAACGCAGAAAATGAAGCTGTTAACTGTACACAAGGAAAACTTCATTAATGTCGTGGAGAATGCAAATGATGATCTCACAGCTAATTATGCGGATGTCTTTGACAAAGGTCTCGGAACACTTCCAGGAAAAGTTCGCCTGCAAGTTGACCCAGATTGCAAGCCTGTTATTCTTCCGGCAAGAAAAGTCCCTGTGTCTGTTCGGGAGAAGTTTGAAGAAGAGCTCCAAAGGTTGGAACGTCTTAAAGTAATTGCTCCTGTTGACGAACCGACCGAGTGGGTTAGTCAGATTGTTGTAGCTGTAAAGAAGTCCGGCGAACTGCATGTTTGTATTGACCCGCGACCACTTAATACTGTCTTGAAGAGGGAACGTTATCAAATTCCTGTCATTGACGATTTGTTGCCCGACTTGACAGATGCACATGTGTTTACAAAGGTTGATTTAGCCTCTGCTTTTTGGCATCTAGAGTTAGATCGCGAGTCTAGTATGCTCACGACATTTGCTACACCATATGGGCGATATCGTTGGCTCCGTTTGCCGTTTGGTCTCAGTGTTTCGAGTGAAATTTTTCAGAAACGTCTCCACCAAGAGTTACAAGGTCTCCCGGGTGTTAAGTGTATTGCAGATGATATTCTCATCCATGGCACGTGCGAGGCTGATCATGACAGCAATCTAGATGGATTCATGCGCAGATGTCAGCAGAAAGGTATTAAGCTCAATGCTGAGAAGTTAGAGTACAAGTGTAGAGGTTCCATTTCATGGGCACCTGCTAACCACAGAGGGTCTAAAGCCAGATCCAGAGAAAGTGAGAGCAATCGAGATGCCACGCCCAAAGAACCGAGACGATATTTTACGCCTGAATGGAATGGTCAATTATCTTAGCGTTTTCTACCTCACTTATCTGATGTGATCAAGCCTCTACGAGATCTTACCCATAAAGATGCAGCATGGTGTTGGGATGATTTGCAAGAGAAGGCTTGGAATGATGTCAAGACATTGATTGCATCAGCACCCGTTCTAGCTTACTACAAGCCCACTGAAGTGCTTGAGATCCAGTGTGATAGCAGCCAGAGTGGTTTAGGTGCAGCTTTAATGCAGAATGGTCACCCAATCGCGTATGCTAGTAGAGCCTTAAAAGAGACTGAAACTCGCTATGCGCAGATTGAAAAGGAGATGTTGGCAATCGTGTTTTCAGTAGAGAAGTTTAATGACTTTACCTTCGGTAGAAGAACTGTTGTCCATACTGATCATAAGCCACTTGAGTCAATTTTCATGAAACCACTTCATCGCGCTCCTAAGAGGTTGCAAGGAATGTTGATCCGTTTGCATAAGTACGATTTGGTGGTACAGTACGAGAGGGGAAGCAGAATGTTCTTAGCGGACACTCTCTCTAGAGCTTATCTTCCCTCGGATGCGCAGATTGAATCAGAGTTTGAGACACTCAACATAATGAATTACTTGCCAATATCTGAAGCCAGGCTACTGCAAATTCAGCGTGAGACAGAGCAGGATGAATCGCTTCAAGTTCTAAAGGCAGTGATTCAGCATGGCTGGCCTGAAAATAAGAGTACCCTGCCGCTTCTAGCCTCTCCTTACTTCGATATGAGAGATGAGCTGTCCGTTCAGGATGGTCTGATTTTTAAGGGAGAAAGGGTAGTGGTACCTAAGGCTGCTAGGAGTGGTCTCCTAAAAAGTATTCACAATTCGCACCTTGGAGTTAATGGTTGCCTTAACAGAGCGCGTGAGTGTCTTTATTGGCCCGGGATGACAGGAGATATCAAGAACCATGTGTCAACATGTGAAGCCTGCAGAGAGTACGAACAGGGTCAAAGGAAGGAAACACTCACCAGCCACGAAGCACCTAGTCGGCCGTGGCAGTTCGTTGCAGCAGACCTATTTGAGCTAAATGGAAAAAGTTACCTTGTGACTGTGGACTATTTTAGCGATTTCTTCGAGCTCGACCATCTGAGAAGTACATCCTCTGTCTACGTCATCAAGAAGCTTAAAGGTCATTTCACAAGACATGGCATTCCCGAGCAACTCGTTACTGATAATGGGCCACAGTTCGTCTCGCGCAATTTCCTGAAATTCTCAAGAGTGGGATTTTGAGCACAGAACCAGCAGTCCGTATCATAGTCAGTCGAATAGAAAGGCTGAGAGCGCCGTTAAGCAAGCGAGGAACATTCTGTTAAAGTGCAGCAAGACTGGTTCAGACGCGTTTCTTGCTTTACTGGACCACAGAAACACACCGCCTGCGAGTATGCAAATCAGCCCAGCGCAGCGGCTGTTTAGCAGAAGGACAAGAAGTCTCCTCCTGATGACTGCTGCATTGTTAAAGCCTTCTGTTTCAGACAAGGACGTGACACATACCAAGCTTCATCGCCGCCAACAGCAACAAGCCAAGTACTACAACAGAGGCGCACGAGACCTCCAGCCCTTAGAGCCCAGAGATACCGTGCGAGTTGAGCCCTGGCGCGTGGGGAGAAAAGAGTGGCCAAAAGGGTGTCGTAAAGCTTAGTTCCCACTAGCGACATAAGGATCATAAGCATAAGCATAATCATAAACATAAACATAAGCTTTTTATGTTCTAATGGGAACGCCCGCACTAAGAACTCGCGTGTCTTTGTTGTTTACAGGTCTTTAAACGTTTGCTTTAATAATGGCGCCCATGCTATATGTTGCGTTAATGTTACAGCTGCTGGCATTCGTGGCTTGTACAACGCCACACGGGGAACTTCTCCGCTATCGTATTATTATCATTCACTGCATCTTACTTCTGTTACTTCTCCTTTCTCAACGTACTCGGGCTAGAGAAAAACGAGCAAAGAGGTGTCACTTTTGGGTGAGAGCAATATTCAGACAACGACAAAGATATGGTTGCTACCATACTTTGGTTCAGGAGCTTCGACTTGGAGATAGGGAATGGCACTTTAAATTTATAAGGATGTCTCCTGAACGATTTGAACATCTCAGCCTAGTTGCACCACATATATTCAAACAGAAGACAAAACTCCGAAACCCTATTGGACCAGCTGAGCGTCTTTATCTTACTTTGCGATATCTTGCATCTGGGAATTCCCAGCAGTCGCAGTCATTTCATTTTCGCATTCGCAAGGCAACTGTATCGAAGATAATAAAAGAAACTTGTACTGTGATATGGCACTGCTTGAACCACGACTACTTACAGCCTCCTCAAAGTAGTAACCAGTGGAAACGAATTGCTGATGATTTTGAAGAATTGTGGGGCTTCCCCCACTGTCTTGGTGCTGGTGATGGCAAGCATGTTGTCATTGACTGTCCCAAGAAAAGTGGATCTACTTACTTTAATTACAAAGGAACGTTCAGCATTCTTCTGTTAGCCTATTGTGATGCAAAGTATCAATTTACCTTAGTTGACATTGGACAGTATGGGAGTCAAAACGATTCTGGTACCTACAATGATTCTTCAATAAGTGCTGCCCTTGAAAACAATACACTTAATATGCCAAGGGCTGAAAATCTTGAAGGGTGTAACCTGCAGCCCCTTCCATATGTTTTTGTAGTTGATGAAGGTTTGCCTCTAAAATATTTTCAAATGCGCCCTTGGCCAGGACGAAATCTCTCAGAAGGTCATGCAATATTTAACTATCATCTCTCAAGGGCAAGGAGAGTGATAGAAAACTGTTTTGGGATTTTATCTGCAAGGTGGCGAATCTTTCGTCGACCAATCCGTGCAGATGATTCTCTTGTTCAGCAGATAGTGCAAGCTACTGTTTGCCTTCACAACTACTTGCGACTCACAGGTAATGCCATGTACTGTCCAGTGGGATTTGTTGATTCTGAAGATAGCAGTGGAGTAATCCGTGAAGGGGAATGGAGAACTATTGTTGCAGCTGACCAAGGGGCATTCCAACGCATTGACACGCCCATGTTAAGTTGTTTTCTTATTTCTCTATAAAAGGGAGGGTGTTATAATATTGTAATTTTCACGCCCTGTGTTGAATTTCATTTGCACGAGCTGCTAGACTCATTATATATTCAGTTTCGTTTGTACCTTCGGGGCACTTGATACAGATTAAAATATCTGTTCAGTAACCGCTTGAACGTCTGTTATTACACATTTCGATTCTCATTATTGCGACTAGCAGAATAATGAGATGATGTTCTTTCATGATAGGTCCGCTTTGTAGTTGAAAAGCTGTTATGCTTTCTGATCGCAGGTATCCATGCTTGAGGAATTTCAATTCCAGTACCTCTATTGATATTATTAGAATGTTTTCTTATTTACATAGCCTCTTTGACACTGCGTGTGTATTTTTCCCTCTATCGTTGGACAAATGAATAAATGTTCATTCCAATCAGGAATAACTTTTAACCATGATTCTCGTTCTCCCCAAAATATTTTGTCTTTCAACATCTTAAAAACAGTATATTTATTTTGATAATTTTGTTTTCTCAATAAAGGTGTGCCGTGCATTTCCTGTTCTTGCTGATAAGTCAAGTGGCCTTTTTAAGGGTACTGGCGGCATTTGCAAATATCACGTCCAAACTCTTAAATCACACAACACCTCAAGCAACCACAAAGTTGCTCGAGAAAGTGGGACATTGAAAAGAACGGTAAGCAGCTTTTGTCAATGATGATCAAAGCAATGTCAGCCAAAATAGATCAGCACACGGAAACAAGAATGGGCATGCTGTTCAATACAGCATTCTACGTTTCAAGTGAGGGACTTGCCTTCAAGAAGTTTCCAGGATCGTTGAACTTGCAGGAAAAAATGGCTTGGATATTGGTGCCCAATATCATACTGACAAAAAGTGCAAAGAGTTTGTTTCCAGCATGGCATCAGTTGAGAGGGAAAGAATATCAGATGAAGTCCATAATGCCCGATTCATGTGCATGCTTACAGATGGTTCTACTGACAAGAGCATCACTGAGCAAGAGACAGTATATGTACGATACGTAGGACCAAATGGCAGACCTACCACCCAGTTTGCTGACATTGTTGCCTTAGAGTCAGCGGATGCAGTTGGCGTCACATCCGCAATTGGAAAAGGGCTGCAAGCTGTTGACAATGACGAGGAACTATTGAAAGAGAAACTTGCAGGTTGTACCTTCGATGGTGCCAATGTTATGATGGGCAAGAAGGGAGGAGTGATGCAACATCTCTAAGCAAAAATTGACCGACCCATAATTGTCATGCACTGTGTTGCTCATAGGATGGAACTGGCTGTTCTTGATGCAGTAAAAACCTGTTCATACCTGAGCAGGTTCGAAGACACTGAAGTCCATCTTTAAAATTTATTTCTACTCCCCCAAGCAACGCAGAGAAGTGAATGAAATCATGAACATCTTGGAGGAAAATACCGTCTACTACAGTGGTCTACAAGCCACGTGGTTAGCCAGCAGGCATAGAGCAATATGTTCGTTGGAGAAGCACTTTCCCACCACTGTCATGCATGTGCAGCACAAAGCAGGCCTCTCAGATGAGCAGGGGCAGTGAGCCAACGGTATTCTGAAGGACCTACTGTCCAAGAGATTCGTAAAGTATCTCTACTTTATGATGGACGTGACAAAGGTACTTTCAACCCTGACCAAGACCTTCCAGAGTGATGAACTGTGCATCACGGATGTGGATACCAGCCTTGAGACTATGCTGACTCTTTTGGAGGAACTCAGACTAGAGAAAGGACTCCATTACAAGAGGTTCATAGAGAGCTACTCTGAGGAAACCACTATTCTGAAATGTGGAAAGAACAACAGCCAAGAAGGGCAACTCACCAGAGAAGGAACCTCCATTGATAGCCAGTTTGACAGCTTCCTCATAGAAATAAAGGGATATCTTGACACCAGGTTTGGCAATCTTCAGGAGCAACCATTAAGCTACTTTAGAGTCTTCGATCCAAGAGAAATGCCACAAGAGCGTTCAAGACTGGCATCACATGGCAACAATGAAGTCAAGTCATTGGTACAGCATTTTGCAATTTACCTTACAGAAGGGGAGAAGATGAGCATCATTGCTCAGTGGCCTGCTTTGCGTACACGGTTAGCCAGACAGAAAGCTAGGAGCCCAAACGATGCATTTCCTAACCTCCTTGCTTCAACGCCAGATGATGTCAAGGACAGTCTTATTTTACTAGACTTGATGCTTACCTTGTCTCCCTCAACTGCAAAGTGTGAGTGAGGTTTCTCGACAATGAATCACTTGAAGAGCAATCTGCAAACTCTCTCAGAACACCCTGTCAGACTTAATGAGAATGCGCTCTTCAGACTCCATAGTGAAGGACTATAATGTGAAGCCTGCATCAGTAATTGGTTTTCTGGAGCAAAGACAAAGAGGCACATTTTGTAGATCACTAATATTGACTTTAATTACAAAGACTCTAAACGAAAACGGCAAATGTGATGATACCAGAGCCCCAGTATCAAGTTTAGAATTGTTAGAAAATTTGAATGCATCTTTAGGTTCAACCGTTGCACAGTTAAGACTTAAAAGGTTGAGTTGATATCAAATGACAATGGCTTTGCAGCAATGACACTGACAATGGCTTTGCAGCACACAGTGACATCGAAGTATATTATCAGCTGTATTATGGCCTTTTAGCTTTGGAGTTCTCGTTTAACTGCAACAGCATTCGTTAAATCGAGCGTTTCTATACAAGTACTATAGAATTAGTTGAACTATGCTCCACACTATTAATTTGCATGTATTTTGTGGCGTAAAAAAATTTTGTCTTTATTGAAAAAATTAATTTCGGGCTACCACCTCAGAGCTTCAGGTTAGTACAAAGGAATAACAGAGCTAATTTTTTGATTATCGTCTCACCCTGAAGGAGCCAATCAGACTGCACCATTTTCAATCCTCCAAACAAATCAAGGTGGGTATAAAAACCCCTAGGAAATCTAGCAATACAGAACAGTTCAGAGGTTACCTCAACCTTCTAACTAAATAGCAACTGATGAGAATCACAAGATTCGAAACCGCCGGTCTTGCTGGGAAAACCCACATTTCTTCTGAAAACCAACATGGAGGTCAATGATTAAGACACCACCTCTCAGAGCCTGCTTAACACAGAATATGATCAACTGATTGGTGGAGAAGACACAAATAGCTGCAACAGCAAGGACTATGGGCTGACAAGTTACCAACAACCTCCACCACAAGTACCACTAAGAGGGATGAACGAAGCTAAAAAGAAAAATTAAAAAAGGAAAGCTAGCGAAGTTCCAACCACAACAACAGCAAAGATAAAGAAAACAAGAATCCATTAAACTTCTGAGAAATCATTTGGAAAGGAACACTTGTCCCAAGCCACTTAAATACTCTGCACGGGCCAACAAACCAGCAGACGAACAATTTAAAAAGGACATTAAGGCCATCAAACAAAACACTGAGCACGGTTTTTTCAAAGCCCTAACTAAGTTTCACTACCGCCGGCTTGAAAAACAGAAACTTCAAAAGGAAATGTCCATAGTAAACCGTAAGGGGCGCAAGGATAGCAAAAATGTAAACGTATCTACTACAGAGGATCATAATGAAATCAAAGCTTTAGTTTCAAAACTAAAAGAACAATACGATTACATTATGTCAAAACTTAATAGTGACAATAAAAATTGTGAAAAGTACTCACAAGTGTCTGTTAAATGTGTGAACAACACTGTGGGCGGGTCAAACAAAATTACAGGGAAATCGTTCTCTAGAAAAATACAAAGGCAAACTGCTACACGCAAAGAAAGGAGAAAAAGTCTTCCAAGAAAAGAGTCAGTTATCAAAACAATTAAGGGGGAAAATGTATTAAGAACCTCTCAACCTCTTAAGGACACTTTCATTACAAAATTTATTTTTTTGGTAACGGAAATTCAAAAGAGGTACTAGTGTGAACTTAATCTGAGTAAGACAGAAGACATGTGGCTAGGTGCTTGGCACTCTAGACTGATACCCCTCTGGGGTTATCATGGGTTACAAAAATGAAAATTCGTGGTGTCTGGTTTTCCTATGGGTTAGTCAATGTC
Organism: Porites divaricata; assembly: GCA_038088405.1. NCBI lineage: Eukaryota > Metazoa > Cnidaria > Anthozoa > Scleractinia > Poritidae > Porites > Porites divaricata. Next base: position 511,075 of record JBBMOI010000003.1, read on the forward strand.
GATCCACACAATTGGCTACCTAGGATTTCTAACTTAGAATCTAATCTGAATCGGTGGAAGTGTTGCTCCTTATCCCTTGTCGGGGAAGTCCTTGTTATTAATCTTCACAGAGCAAGTAAGTTTTGGAGTATTGCTAAAGTTCTACTCACCCTGGAGTCAGTCATTTCTCGATTTAAGAAACTCATTTTTTCTTTTCTGTGGGGGTCTAAGATAGAGACTGTTAGTAGAAAGTCTCTGTCTGTTTCCATTCACCGAGGTGGCCCAGGCCTCATTGATTTTGTATGTAAGAGTAAAGCCCCTAAGGTCTCAGCTCTAGTGAATACCATTGACAACCCAGACACTAAAGATTTTCTGTTAATGAAAAATTTTATACTTCTGTACGTGTCTCTTCGTGAGACAAGTACTATTTTACATCTCAAAAGAACAACTGTTCTGCTCTATTCATTCTGCTTGATTTACAACATGTTTTTCTTAAAGTCCAGGAACAGAAATAGGAAGTATTGTATTTTTACCGTAAAGGAAAAGTCTTTAAACCAATTGAATTGCAATGAGTTGATCAACTAGCACGTGTATTTTTGAATAGATTTTTGTGTTCCTTTATGATAGTCGAACACCTGTGTTTACTGTAGACTGTATAAAAGTAGCAGTTAAACTGTTGTAAATCAATTACCCAGCCTGCGATTATGTGTGAAGTACTATCTACGAGGTTTACTCTACAATAAAGAAGTTGCAGCATTACAGGAAAGTCTCAGTTCTTGTTCAACCTTCCAACCTTGGGACGTGGAAATTAGACCCTGTACCTCTGGCAGTAGTAACGAGTGCCAGCAGCGAGCCAGCCACTCTACCGAATGGCAGTTTCCCCCATCAATAACTTCCATTAGCAGATCACTATTTTCTAATTCTCGCGCCCTTGCAAAGAGCTTTAGTTCCATTGTTTTCCTAGTTTGACTTCCTCGCCAATTTGGTTTGACAGGCCATAAAGCCGCTACGCCAGCCCTTGAAGAGAGAAGCCTGGGCTTGCAGCGCAGGAGTCCTGAGCGCGATACGCTGGCTATGGGAACATACTGACACTCGTGCTCCAATAACAATATTTCTGGTCTTATTCGACTATTGTTTCAAATGGCTGCCTCTATGTCCACCTCCCAACACGACTCACATGGTCTATGGCAAACAAGATAACATTTGTTGGAGACAAGTTCTACGACAAGGCAAAGCAGTACCTCAAATCGATGATTGAAGATGATTTAATCGTAGACCAAGTTTAAGAAGACCGCACAACGTCTCCGCTATCGACTTGGGAAGCAACAACCCGAAAGAAATGGAAGTACAGTAACGATAATATCGTAACTGAGAAAAAAAAGAAAGTTGTTTCCAAGCGGCACCTTTATGATGTGCTATCCTTTGCCCATAACACAATTGCACATCGAGGAAGACCGATCACAATTAAGTAGATTGCAGAAAACTACACTGAGGTAAATCAAAAAGTTGTGAACATATTTGTGAAAATGTGCAGATTTCATCAAGAACAGGAAACAATAACAAGTAGAGTAAAACCGGTGAAACAACTGTGCCTGCACAGCACAGCAACACAAATGGGCAATAAATTTCATTGACCATCACACAAAGTTTGTACATGTCCTTCCCCTTCACAGCAAAAGTGGAGAAGATGTACTGGATGCCTTTACTCAGTATAATAATAATAATAATAATAATAATCGTTTATTCAACCTTTTTGCAGCATAAGCTGAATTACAAGTATTGTCTCACCTATGGCTATCCAAAAAAGATTGTAAGAGATAATAGCAAAGAATTTGACAACGATGACATGAAACAATTTTGTAAAGAAAATGGTATCCAGATAGCCCATGGGTCACCATGCACTCCAACAACCCAAGGACTGGTAGAACGAGCAAATAGAACATGTAAAGAGAATGCAAGAGCAGTAATAATGAGCAAAGTGCAAAACAAAGTAGACAAATGGTGTAAATGCACTCTGGAAATCTCGTACACCATGAATATCACACACCACAGTGCCATAAAAACAACACCTTATGAAGCCTCAAAAGCATGTGTCATCTTGTAATTGGCTCACCACTGTTGTGGCACCCCTGCCTATTAAACATTTATTTGTTTCATTGTTTATTAATAGGCAAAACTAATAAAATAAAATAAAATAAATAGACGAATTAAATTCGGGACAAATAAGTCATTGGCCCTGAACACAGGAATACACCTTGGTTAGTTCTAGAAATCTTTGACGACCCCGACAATCAACTTCACACATCTATTTTCTTGTTTAATGAACCAACTTGATCAATATGCACCTTCAAAAACTATTGTCTGTGTGTACAACCAAATTCCTACATTACTGATGAGATTCGCCATCTTATGGCAACAAACCAATGGCTTGGTCTAACTACAAGAGCCTTTGCAAGAGCTTGAATAGTATCAATTTTAAACAGCTTGTCTCTAGAACGACCCGGCCAGTGAGTAATACGTGGTTAGATCACATTCTCACTAACAATACTCAGCATATCCAGTATATTGTCTGTCCTTCTACTGGTCTCTCCGGTCATCTACCAGTCTTCAAGTAAGACTTTCAGCCGTGATCACGAACGTAACAATCAACAAAACGGTAACACCTAAACCAAGTATTGCAACATGAAGGATTTTAACGAGGAACAGTTTAAATCTACACTTGAAGAAACCCCACAGGTCTCAGTATTTATTTTTGTGGAAATTGTTGTTTAATACGGCACTGGATTCAAATTGTCCTTGGCAAGTTAAACAAGTTGCACGGGCCACAAAACTGCCCTGGTTAGATGTTTCTGTCATTAAGCAGCTGATGGAGCAGGACAGGCGTCTAAAAATTGCAAAAACATCAAAAACTCCTGCTGACTGGAAAAGCTACAAAGAGCTTGAAACAAAGCAGTTTTTCTATTGAGAAGAGCTAAGTCCCAGTTTTTTAAAATTGCCTTCGACAAAAATAAGCATAACCCCAAGGGAATGTGGAAGACCATCAAATCGCTCATCGGTGTCAAACAACAATCGATTAATCACCTAAGAATCAAAGAGAAAGATTTAAGAAATAACGAAGAAATGACAGAAGTATTCAATGTTCACTTCTCAACAATTGCAGACAAGCTGAGAAAACTGCTACCCAACATGCTGTTTGACACCTCTAAGTTGAGTAACTTTGCAAGATCTCAGAAGGATGAAAGTGCTGCTTTCTCATTACCACCGATGACAGAAGCAGATGTTGTTGACTATCTTTCGAAAATTGACTCCAATAAATCCATTAGTTTCAATGGCATCAGTTCTTGGATGCTTAAACTAGCTGCTCTGATTATTGCACCTTCAAAGTTGATCAACCTATCTATTTCTGATGTTAAGTAATGAAATAATTCATTTTGAACTGCGGTTGTAGATGAAAGTAAAGAATGATCATCGCAGTAAATTTTCCAATTTAAGCAATTGGAAAGAAGAAGCCTGAAAAAATCAGGGCTTCAATGCGTTTCCCAGTCACTGGAAAACTGCCAAGGTAACACCAATCTTCAAAAGCGGAGACCCCACCGAGATTAAAACCTATTGTCTAATAATAGTTTTACCCATACTAAGATTGCAGAGATTGTAAAAATGATTTAATCTACATTAGACAATCGGGCTTTCGTTCAAAGCACAGTACTGAAACTGCCTTGATCAAGATTATTGATGATCTGCTATTCAACCGTGACAATGAATGTGTTAGTGGAATGGTTTTTTGTAGATTATCGTAAAGCGTTTGACATGATTGCTCATACTCTGCTGTTAACCCTTTGGAGCCCAGTGTCCAATATATCGGACAGCAGAGTTGTCCGCAGTTTTTTTAAGCAGCAGTCTCTCCCAAAGTCGTTACCAGTCTCCAAACGATTATTTAAGCAAAAACACACAAGGAGTCGCCATTTTAGTTAGATTGCCGCTATTTTCGTCGATTTTTTCGATTTTGGGGGGGTTTGTTGACAAGACGGGGTTTACAGTCCACTTGTAAACATGAGAGGAAGGCCTGTGACATACCACGCAGGATGTGCTCAATTATTTGGAAGGAAGTTTCGCTATTCCTGAAGATGGTTTTGAGTCTGACATCGAGGGATTTGAAAGTGAAAGTGACGACGATTTGGAGCCAGAAATTATTCCGCATGAGGACCTTATGGAGCCAGATGATGAAATTGACTTGAAAAAATGTCATGGAGGATGAAGCCGATGACACAGATAATGGTGAAGCTAGTGCAGCTGGAAGGCCAAATAACTATTCGTTCGAAGGTTTAGAATGGACAGATGCACCTGAAGAGGTACCAGCTATTCCTGAGTTTAGAGAGAATGTTGGCCCAGCTGTAGTGTGCTCTGCTGAAATGTCTCCATTGGATTACTTTCTCCTCTTTGTTGACAACCACATGTTGACTTCAATTGTTCGAGAAACAAACAGGTTTGCAATCCAATGCCTCATGGCTAATGGAAAAGATCCTAACTCATGGGTAGCAGTGACTTTGGAGGAGCTAAAAGCTTTTCTAAGTTTGATTATTGCCATGAGCATCCATTCTTTGCCTTCTCTGAGAGATTATTGGAAGGATGACTGGGTCTTAGGTGTCCCTGAATTTGCAAGTGATGCCAAGGAACAGATTTCTGGACATAAATAGATATTTACATTAAATGATAACTCGAAGATGCCAGCACGTGAATCTCCTGATGTGGATAAACTTTTCAAACTAAGGCCATTCCTGGAAAGCTTACAAGCTAATTTTACTCGCTGGTACAATTACTGTGGTACAATTATACAGAACCTTTTGTTCCTTTCATCTACTCTTGAGAAGTAATGAACTATTGTACATGCACAAACGAGTTTCGCGCATGAAGTCGTTATTTAAAAAATTAAAATACGTGCATCTCAAGACATCAGAAAAATCACGAAAGTATACTACCACTGTATATATCATCATGACCAAACGACTTGCATGGCTAAAAGGCCTTTATCGCCGCTGAAACCCCTACCACCCATCTGCAAAACGCAAAGAACAGAAGACAAATGTTGTATATGTCTCGGGACGGATGTAAAAGACTTCCCAGTGACTTCGTGTTGTGGACAGTCCGCCCATAGAAGTTGCATGGACTTGGCGATCAAGGCATATCCACACTGCCCTCACTGTCGATTTAGAATGCGAACGGTTAGTTAGTTTTGGTTTTTCATTGAGTCCTAATCCTCCCTTGACCCTCACACTATTTGTGTTTTTGCTAGAGTCAGCCGTACAACGCTTTACATGATGTAAATAGTAGCTGAAGAAAGAAATAAAAAAACAAATAAATTGTCTTTGTTTTTTCTAGAGCCATTTGATAAAAGATCGTGTCTCGTATGCTCTCCTGAAGCAGAACCTTGGGACAAATAGGATCAAACGAGTTCATCAAGAGCAAACGGACCTGTTTTATTTTGATGTAAACGCTACATGTGGAAATGAACCACACTGTTCTAATGATCATAATGCACGACTAGGCTTTAGTTGTGGAATCAATCATTTTATAGAAGCTGTGAACGCATTATATAATGTAACTTTTGTAAATAGTGGATGAATAAAGAAGGAAAAAAAACAAAGCATGTGTGTCTTGTTTTTTTAAGACATGTGTAAGGGGAGGAATTGAACCCACGACCTCTGGGGCCAAAAAGAGAAAGACGCCAGTACTAATGCAGTGCCACGACGCTACACATTCCCGACCGGTGTACGTGTGGAAATAATTAGACTATGTATGTTCTATGTTGTCTAAGTCACGTTTCGGCAAAAAAAATTGTTCTAAGTCTCGTTTGGCAAAAAAAAGTGTCATATTGTTTATTAAAACCTGTCCACCTTAAGTTACAGTTTTATTGTAATTCCATACACAGTTGAAAGAAACGTATAACATTTCACATTATATCTTTCCTAAAAAACGCGAGCTAGGGAACAATGCTAGTTACAGTGCTAGAAAGGATATTGATAGTTCCTCAAATAAACTTTAAGTTCTGCCGAGATGTGTAGGTGGTGTAGGCCGTCGAATATGATATGGCGATTGAAGGTCCTTCGACATAGATGCTGTAGACTGGAAACTTCTTTATACAGAGGTGTTGTAAGAAATAACATGGGTCCTCTGTCATGCTTTCTTATATTCGCGGACATTTGCTGCCCCGTTCGCGTCGAGAACAGTCTATAAAAATGCAACATTTTCACCACACAATCAAAGCGCAAGGCCGCCCGCTGAATCGAGTTTGCCGGTTGCGTTGGTGGCCCAATGGTCTCAATCTGATCCAAGGAAAATTTGCCGTCGTTCATGATGATTCTTATGTGTGTAACATCTGATTCTGTCCTTAAAGTCAATGTAAATAAATGTTTAGGATCAGAACTTGCTCTCACAAGGAAAGTTCCAATGGGTTTGTGCATCAATAACGTTTTTGACTGAGTTGCGGTCATTGCTCCCCAATAAAACCCACTTGTCTGTAACGTCCGTAGAACCTGGTCAAAATACGACGCTGGTGTCGAAATAGGAGATGTGGTAGACATTTTCAGTGTTGTAGCGTCAATAACATCGACCCTCATTTGCATAATGTCTTACTGGTCTCTTATCCTTTCGAACAAAAAAATTTTTTTCACCAAAATTTTTCTAAGTCTCATTTACCTCATTTGCATATTATTTCATACTTGCACCATGCTCTCAACTACTTGATCATATTCTTGTATATATTTCACTAGCCATATCATTAGGTGTTGTACTCATTTATATTGATGTAGAACTTATATATTTCCTTAGTTACATTTACTTTGTACTTAGACTTTGTATATTTGGAATCTTATGTTTGTTGTAATTTTAATTTACATAGAGGGCCACTATTTTACTAGTTTCTTTAACTATTCTGTGCTACCCTCTTTAAAATTAATTAAGTCTATTATTATTAGCATTATGTTCTACTTTTGGAATACAGAAACTGTGCACTAAATCTGTCCAATATTTACCCAAACTGTTGATCAATGGAGTTCTTAATCCTGAATTACTCCTTCATGTTGTCGCTGGTTGTCATCAGTACCTTGATCGCTTTACCTTGAGATACGACTCAATCCTTAACTTCATTGCCAAGTCACTCCAACCTGTAATTAATGTTCACTCTTCACTCTATGCAGATGTTAATGGTTTTCTGAATCCCTCAATAATAACTGGAGAAAATTATCGTCGTCTTCTTTTCCTAATCCAGTTTAAGTGCCTATATGTTCTAGAATTAACAGTTGGTTTTGAGTCCAACCTTAACAACAATGCAGTGCGTAACAAAGAAAAATATGTGAACTTGATCAATGAAATGAGTAGAAATTGCAGATGTGTGAGATTTGTAAATCTCTCCACGAGTTCCTTGGCGTTTTCTCCGATGAATGCTCCACGTTCTTAGACATGATGAATGACATTGGCATTGACAAAAAGCAGCAACGTTATATAATCAAGAAAGTGATAAATATAGCCATTAGAGCAACATATTACATCTTTTGTTGTAGAAACAGGAACTGGGATAGCCCAGACTTGATGCAATTTTGATTTTTTTTTATTTTTTGATTTTTTTGGTTTTGTTTTGTTTTTGTTGTTTGTTTGTTTTTTATTATTATTATTTTTTAATAATTTAATCTCAAACAGCATTTGTAAATTGCCTAATGTAGCAAGATTTACAATTGTACATTGATCAGTGGCACAGTCCAGGGGCACAAACCATATAGCTACACTTACGTGCAATGGAACGAAACGTTGGAATGAAACGTCTACAATTGCTTAAACTCGGCAGGAAGATTTTCTAATAAATGGTGATTCAAAGGATGTAAAAATATTGGGAAAGGGAAACACATTTCACTTTTAATTTTTTTTTCAAAAAATGAAATAAGTGTCATTTTGTGATGTAACGCGTAACAAATACATCGCGCACATCAAATTTTGGTTCACCGTTTCAGCTGAATCAACCAGACACTTCTTTCGTTATCAAAAACATCTTTAATTGTATCAAACTTACATTGCTGACAACAAAATAAAGCCTATTACACTTCAAAAGACCAAAAAATAAAGAATTTTATACCAAGAGGTCTCCTGTAACGCAGTTATGCCTGAACAGGTACGGTAAGGGAAAATCACCCTACACAACATCAATGAAACACGATTTCATCCCACAAAAAATTCTGAGGAGTTCTCATAAGACACAGTTTATGTACAAGACATTTCAACTCACTTAATTGAGCTGCTTTAGAGCTAAATCAAAATATGTTCCACCCCGAACACACTGTTACAAGCTCAACTTTAAGCAAAATACACATTACTTGCTGATTTCTATTTCATCTCCAAGAGAAGCGAAACAGCCTTCAGGCATGCAAATGTGCACACACAATTCTCATGAGTATACTAGTACAGCAGTGAAATCTGTTTCTAGTTTCTTCACTTTAAGACCAAAATATTGCCATTTTTTTTCGAACCCTGAACACAAGTGCACATTCCGCCATTGCATAACATGAACCAAACAAGAAGAAACCAGTGCTAAACCAAATTCTGGAGCAAAATTCCACCGCCCATCAAAGCCAAAATGCCTCCACTTTAACACTACAGCTTTGGCATAAAACACTCTAGGATATTTGGGGGTCCTAATAGACATTTCAGGGCTGAAAACAATAGAAATAAGCCACGTGGAAGTAGGTGGAATGTGACTAGAAGCGTGACATTTGTCTTTCGGAATGGAGGGAAAAACTTCTAAATACTCTGTAAGCGCTTGGAGAAAGAATGCCAAAGAAAAAAGAAGTATTAGCAAAAGAGAGTACTACAAAAAAAAAATCAAGAAAAGGTTGCTGAAAAAGCAAGAGAGAGAATGAAGAGACTACGTGAAAAGCACAAGCTACAAAGTGAGACAGTTCTGCCAAAGAAAGAAACGCCTGTGAAAAGAGAGCGGCCCAAGTCCGTGCCAGGAAAATGGAAAGGAAAAGAGAAGAGGAAAGAGAAGAACTGAGAAAACAATTTAAAATCCAAAAACAAAGGAAAGAGCTCTTCAAAGTCTCATTTGCTCAACATGAGGAAATTATGTCTGTATTTTTGTTCTTTTGCTTTACGTGTTAATATAATTTAGTATTAATTTTGATGTTGATTTAAGCAGGTTTTAATGATTCTTGCAGTTTTTAAACCTTTATACAATGTCTTATTTATTTAAAGTTTGAGTGACCACGCCCACAATGCATTATGGGTAATGCATATTATATTGATTTTTGCCACTTTATAGGACTGAAAAATTATAAAATTGTATTGTGAGCATTCCTTATATGAAAATGTAGTATTTCCTGTGAAATAAAAGCAAGTTTGAGAAATAACTAATTTTAGCCTATGTTACGCTATTGTACCCCTGGATTGTGCCACTGATCATTCAAAAACACAAATAAAGTTTCCATAATTATTATTATTATTATTACTATTAAAAACGAAAACACGCTTGACCAAAAAGGAACTTTTGGCATAACAAATTAAAGATAGTAGAAACAACACCAACACCATGTGGAAAGCAATAATTAGCAGTTGCATCTCCAAAAATCTCCTTCCCAGAGATCCTTTGTAAAGGACAAATATCATGGCCAATGAATTAAATAATTTCTTTGCTAACATTGGTAAGAATACAATTCAGAAAATCAGCACCTTGGCTGAGCAGTTCCAGTGTGAAACACACATTAGTTTATTTGTCCCCTGCACCACCCCATTTCCAAACAATTCATTTTTTATGCTAATGTGAAAGTAAAGCAAGTGGGAAAGATCGTCAAATCCATGGCAAGTAATAAGTCCCCTGGAACAAACAAAATCTCACTCCACGTTATTAAAAACTGCCTTCCTGTCATCTCACCTTCAATTACATCAATTATTAACACCACCTTTCACTCTGCCCACTTGGAAAATTGCACAAGTCACACCAATTTTGAAAGATGGCAATCAAGAAATTCCATGCTTTGAAATATTTCTGAGAGAGTCACTGATGACCAGCTAATTTCCTGCTTAACAGCCAACCAACGTTTGACACCTAAGTAGTGTGGCAATAAGAAGTGGAACTCTACTGAGACATTCATCATACCAACAACTGACGTTATCCTTGAAACCATAGATTAGAAACAGCTAACTGCTCCTGTACTCCTTGACATGAGTGGAGCATTAATTTTGACAGCATTGACCATGAAATACTTAAAACCAAGCTTCATGATATGGGATTGTCGCCTCCTGGTTTCAAGTGGTTTCGCAGCTATCTCTAGTTACGTTATCAAGTTGTTAAAATTTATAGTGCTATCTCAGACTCCTCGTGACTTGTGGAGTGCCACAAGGAAGCATTTTGGGTCCAATCCTTTTCAGTACCTAAATCAATGATCTTCCAAGTATTCCACAACACAACTCCCCCCAGTGCTATGTAGACGATACTAAATTGGTATTAAATTTCAACCTACAGGATCGGGCAAATGCCCTTGTTAAATTAAATGAAGACTTGACTAGAATTGACAACTGGACCTTAAGAAATCAACAGAACTAAGTTTGTTATCTTTGGCAGCAGAGCAATGGTCAGTAAAGCACAGAATGTCCATGCAAACTTACTGGGAAAGGAAATTAAACCAGTCGCCTCTGCTAAGGACCTGGGAGTTGTCTTGGATCCCATCCGGACATATAACAATCACGTTGGATCGACATTGTCCTGCTGCATGGTACAGCTAGGACAGATCAACCGAGTTAAGTATGTTTTGGGCAGTTTTTTTTTAGTTTTCAGCAAGCTATATTATATGTTTGGAACAAAACCTCCAAACACAACCTGAAAACGATCCAAGCTGCACAAAATTTTTCTCCTCATATCATTAGCAACACAAAGAAATACGACTATAACTCCCCTATACTGGCAAATTCGCGGTGGGTACCTGACAAGACAGCAGCTCTTCTAACACGACTGGGTGCGCACCAGATTCATTATTTTCTAAATATACTCAACAGGCTAGCACAAAGCGTACCACAAGGAACTCTCATACGTTGCATATTACTCTGTATAAAACCACCACAGAACAAAGAACCTTCTATTTCAGAACAGTTAAACTCTGGAATTCAATGGACCCCATCCTCAAGCTGAAACCAACCTTAGGGCTTTGTCTTGGCTAGACAAAGCTATTGACATTGTGCATTCTAACGATGTAGATCTAATAGCCAAAGGCGAAAGTAGAGGTTCCAAGAAGCCACCAGAAAGGAAAAACAAACAAGGAAAGAATCATTTCCCACTGGAAAAAAATGCCCAGTGATAAGAGGTGCAGGACTGTGGTACCCAACACAAATCCTGGAATGAATGCCCAGCCTACAATCAAAATTATGCATACTGTCATGAAGTTATGGGGGTAGTGGAATGGTTCATCGTAACCAACAGTTCTTTAAGCCTGAAGTAAACCCATCAACAAATGGTTTGGAAGCCATTCCTGGAGATGTCAAAGAAGGACCTGTAGCTGTTACTTGTTACTTGTAATAGAAAAAAGAAAACCCTAAATGTAATGGATCCAGCCCCTAGCACTTTAACTGATCCGTACCTGCATTGCCTTGTGAAGCATACCTGGACCAGAGCAGTCAAGCCACCTCAGAGATTTAAGGACTTTGTTTCATGAACTGTTAAAGAGTTAAAGGACTTAGCCTTCATTTTCTTCATTTCAACATCACCAATTTACCACCTTTACCATCATATCAGTTGAACATAGATGGTGATGAGGCAAACTGGCATCCCAAAATGTTAACAGTCAAAGAAAGGACAAGAGAGAACCGTTCGGGGTAATGGCGAGTGGTCACGACCACAAGGGCTGATATAGCTTTTCTTTAATGCAGACTGATTTAAGAGTTCCTACATTTTGTGCTTGAGGTAATAATGTTTTAAAGGTTTTATTAAGTAATTTTATTGAATTTTTCCTTTTTTTTTAGAAAAGGGAGACGTTATCATATTCTATATTTCCCTTGTACTACATTATAGCCCAGATCTGTCATGTATAGCCATATTTGGTATTAAAAATGAGTTGTGTGCTGCTGATACACGAGCTTTCGTTCATACCAGTAACTATTAATAACTACATGTAATGAGTCCCAACATTTCGAACACACACTTAAAAATCAGCATGAATTGGTATGAGTGTATACACAAGCATGATCAACTGCACATAAATTAAAGAATGTTCTGTAATTGTGTCAATCCACACCTAAACTTGTCATCACCAGGTAACAGGGTTCTTGTTAAGAGCCGGTAACCGGTTATATTTACCGGCTATTCACGTAAATGTTACCGGCTATCATAACCCAAATGTTATTGAGATTTTATTCAGAAGCCTTCAACATTGACACTTCTGTTCAAAAATCACATTATTAAAAAAAGTATTACTTATTTTAAACACTTTTCTCTGATAAAGCATTGGAAGAATATCTACCAGATGTTTGCACTTTGGAAATGTATCAGCTGTTTATGGAATTGTGCTTGTCTTTGAGCATCATCACAGCGCAAACATCATCGAGTTCAACCTCCGCCATGTTTGCTTTCCCCCTTCTTGCAGCTGGTGCAAAATTCCCATCATTCCTCGGCACGTTAAGGGACAAAAGATCTTTCGCAATTTGGTTTTCAACCAAAGCGGCGAAGTGGTGAGTGAAAATAAATATATTGGCATTACTTGTACTTGTGTCCAGTGTTTTCCTTTTTCGTAATTTTCTACTTAGCACGTTAATCGGTAATAACGTCATGCGTGACCGACAACGATATTCTGAAATGAATGCGGTTTCTTTAATAGATGTTTTTTTCTCCTGTTACAATCATGTAGTTATTCAATGTAAGCTTAGAACTGATTCAAAATGGTTCAAACCTTTTATAGCGTTTAAAATATAGAATAAAGGAAATGTTCCGCTGTATGAAAACAGTGATTATCATGTTATACTGAGAAAATTGTTTAATAGAAGTTAGGACATCACTGGCAGTTTCTTTTTTTCTTGACAACATTAACAAAGAATAAATTGATATTAATTAATAGAAATGTACAGATGTTTAAACAGTGTTTAAGAGAATAAATATATGTAAAATAATTATATGCTTACATCAATCAATTTATTTCGTCATTGGCTTTAATGTGTAAGCATCACACAAATAAAAGAAACTCATAACATTTTGTAAGGATCATTGACCCTGCCAACAGTATCCCCAATTTGCTAGAAAGGGTGCACTGAGAGCTGTCCAAACATCCTTCAATTTGCTGAAAATCCAGGAGCTCCGGGGGCTTCGCCCCCTGGTCGGTCCCCCACCAGGCCCCCAAACCCCTGGCGTGTGTGCAGGTAAGAAAGTTACCTGCTATTAGAACTTTGTTACCTCCATCACAAAACTTAACAAGAACCCTGAGATAATCATCGAGCATAATTTGCGTTTTTTCATCTAAAATTTAGGAAAACATCCCTTCCAACTAAAATAGGCTCTCTTATAATAACTTCTATAAGCAATACAAACTTCATCTTTAAAATGCCCAATAAGAAATTTTCTTTCTCTTCTCATACTACAAATAATCATTTCAGATTTTTAGTTACAATCATAAGACCTTATGCCCAGCCAGTAACAACTCCTGGGTAGTCAAATTTGATAGCAAGGCTGTAAAAGATGCCGCTCTAAATGAGCACTCTATCGACATTGCTGGCAGCTCTGTTCGTCTGGGGGATTGCAAAAATCGGGTTTCCATTGTCAAGATCTACGAATTACCTGACGAGCTGCCTGGCTCTGTCGTTATTGGCCGTCTGGCTCATTATGGCAGTGTCATTTCCTTTCGTCGCAACCGCGTGGCGGACACCATGAGAATGTTGATCGACCAACCTATACCAGATCAAGCCTTCATTGCTGGCGAGTTTGCCCACTTCTGGTATCCTTCGCAACCCAAGACCTGTAGGAAGTGCGGCGCTAAAGACCACCATGCGGCCGAGTGTAAGTCGCAGCAATGTTTTAATTGCGAGCGACCTGGCCATCATGCTGAGCAATGCAACATGCTGGCACTCTGTCGCGTATGCTTTTCTGACGCCCACGAAACCTCAGCCTGTCCTTTTGTTTACTACAGCTCAAATGTGACCGGTGCCAAGCCTGCTGAAAAGTCCTATTCTGGGGCCGCTAGAAACGGAAAACTCGTGGACTTGTTTTAGTTGAAATTACCGCAGCGTTAACAAACTAAGTTAATGCATTAATTCATTCAATCAACACAGACCAAGGGGATATGACAATTTAAGACTCCACTGAAAGGACAGTGAAAACCAAGGAAACACATTTATATATTTGAAGAAGTAGATGATGTAATGACTTTATTTGGCCTCAGAGCAATGGAAACTGAACAGCAAGAAGTCTCCAAACAAAAAGTAGAACCTCATTTTGTTGTCAAGATTAAGTATGTGACCTTTCCCACAAAAATGTTCTTTAAGAACGAACACAGCATGCGAACACAGGGCAAGTGAACACATGAGAAACGGATAGCCACACCGTTAAAAACACAACAGCCGAACAGATGACGAAAATTGTCTAAAAGATCAACTGCTGAAAACCGATGGAAAATTATACAAGACAGATACAATGCTATATTATATTGCTGGAAATTTCTCCCCAACAGGGCACACTCATTGGTCACTTCACAATCACATGAACCTTCCTGAGTAGGTAACATTAAGAGGTGATCAGAGCATTGTTCCTCGAAAGGTAAGCTTAGCCTTGTCATTAGAGCTACAACCAGTGACAAAAGTAGTTGACACACTTGTTTAAAATGTGTGCTTTTATCAAACATTTAGTTTATTTCTTATTTCATTCCTTTTAAATGCTGTAAATCCCCTCCCCGCAAATCAATGTTGTCTGAAGTAAAAGAAAGACTCGAGGGTCCAAAATACATTGATTTTGGTGGGAAGGGGTTGGGGTAGACAAGGGAAAGGGATAGGTATGCCAGCTATGCAAAAAGGAACCAAATGGGTGGACAAAATGTTTATGCAACACTCATGCTGAGGATTTTAATTTACTTTTTGGTATCACTTTCAAGCTTCAAAATGAAACTAGATGGCTTTCAAGTGTTTTTTACTGATAAAGTTCTTGTTGTTGATGTGACAGAAACAAACTGATATGCCTGGCAAAAACAGTTAGGCACAGTACATTACAAATGGAATGAAAATTTTCATAAATTTGCCACCTCCTCTCAGTGCAAACTGTGTGCAACAAACTGATGCCTCAAGAAATGGAGCTGCTGGGTGTGCAGGAGCCCACTATCAGATGGAACGGCTCGTTTTTAACGGACCGTTCACAAAGAGGGCAAATCGGTCAGGTTTATTAGCAACCAGTTACACCGAATGGGGGAATACCACAAGGAACAAAACTCGCTCCATTGCTGTTTGCCATATTAGTGAACAATCTGTGTAGGGACTGGAGATATAGGATTAAATACATTGATGACACCTCGGTATTTGAATCTAATCCTCGATGTTCGCCTAGCTACCTTCCATTTATTGCCGCAAATATTAACACCTACGCTTCCATGCGTAACATGCGGCTTAATGAGAAAAAATGTAAAGATATGGCCATCAATTTTTTGAAGTATCAGCCCACTGTTATAACACCGATTCAGCTTAATGGTATAGTCATTGAAAGAGTATCTAGTTATAATCTCTTGGGGGTTATTATCACTATTGACCTCTCTTGGAACGAACATTGTGACAGTACCCATAAAAAAGCTACTAAGCGTTTGTTTGTGCTGCAGACCCTCAAGAGAGTTGATCTGGGCACTAACAATCTCGTGTTAGTCTATTGTAGTATTGTTAGATCCATTGTCGAGTACGCCTCGCCAGTTTGGGCTGCGATCCCTTTATATCTTGACGAGTTAATTGAGTCTGTACAGCGGAAAGCTCTCAAAATAATATTTGGCCTGGTAGATGATACGGAAGCGTTGGTCTTGGCCGGCCTGGAGTCTCTTAGTGACAGGAGAGTAGGAGCTTGTAAGTGGTTTATGGCTACTGCATGCCAAATGTCCCCCCTTAAGAACATCATCCCCTCTCCTGCCGCTATTGAGTTTCATTACAGTACAAGAGTCCAACTTCCAAGACGCCAACATGGTCATACCAGAAGAATTAATGACTTTGTCAGGGCTCGAAATTAACTTTTTAAGTAAGGCGCCAGCTGGCGACTAATCCAAAAATTTTGGTCGCCAAATCTTAACTTTTAGTCGCCATTTTTTTCATGGCGTTTGTACTCCACAAGACCGGTTTAACAGGTTCCGTACTCCTCTCGAGTGTGCTAATAATGTTCAAAATTGTTTCAAAGTCCCCATTTTTTTATATTTTTGGGAAGAGAAGAACGCCACACTGACAGGATGACTTGCTTGTTTGCAATCGATGTCTGGTATCAGGCTTGTTCCGAAGTCGTCCTTTGCCAGCTTACTAAAATCAACGTTATCCGCCTGAACGGCCCACAACCAGCTCAGATCGTCGATCAATTTCTTGCACGATTCTACATTGTTTGCATTTAGCAAAGTATGCAATGGATTTAAAGCATCTTTTGACCTAAAATTCGATGAAATATTCATGATCTGACCAGGGATCAGACCTCGTGTCAACTTCACGCTTCAATGATTGCACATGTTGTTAGTGCGCCCGCGCTATTTTTATTAAAGAAGCTGCTGAATTAAACATGGCGCTCGATTATGAAACATAGCGATCGAAAAGTCGTGGGTTTGTTTTGTTACATCTGTTCGCATAAATCATGAATTTTATCCAAAAGTACGATTAATTTACCTTTGAGATTAAGAGGTTGGAGGAAAAAAGGTGAAGGTGAGTCGCCCAGTGGCGACTAGCTCTAAAAATCTAGTCGCCAACGCTTAATTTCTGGTCGCATTGGCGACCAGTGAGTCGCAATTTCGAGCCCTGTTTGTAACTTATAAATTTCAGTGAATGTATGTAAATAGTTAAATGTATGTGACAATGACCTTCCCCAACAATTCAGTTATTGCTGCAAGTGGGTGAAATAAACAGAATATCTATCCATCTATCTACTGCTGGGAATTTAAAGTTAAATGAAAATCTAAGACAGTTCAAACTTTTTCATTCCTACCTATCAAGTGAAAGCCAGAAATATGCAACTCTTGACTTTCTAAGAAGGCAATATAAACCAGAAATAACACCTTAGGTGTCAAACTGACACCTTGGATATCAATTTTATGAAAGCTCAGCTCTGGCTGGATAGACCTGTGTAGTTTTTATTTTGCAAAATTTTTTATCACTTGAGAAATAAATTTTTCAAATTAAGTGGTTTATAGCAGATCTAATTGCAGCCCGCACAGGGCAGCTACCTTTTTTTGTCATGCAAGCATCTCAGAACTTGATTTGTCTGGAAGCTTGTTAGGAAGTCTGTTTCACTGTTTTAGCTGTTCCCAGAACTGCCACATAGCAACCTATGCAGCAAAGAAAAATGGCAGCCAAAATTTTATCCAAGAATTTTGTGAGCACTAAGAAAGCAAGAATCTTTAATTCTTTCTGAACACACTTTAAAAGAAAATCGCGATAAACTTGTTTAAGAGCTTCTTAGCACTCTTAAATCTGAGACCTCTTGGTTAGACATTTGTGAGTGTCCTGTGTAAGACTGGAATGCATGATGTCGAAGTCCAAAGTCTGACACAAGTGTGAGGGACAGTTTAATATTTTCTGTAATGTAGCCAATAAGTTACTCATTTGCTTGTCATATCAGTTGTAAAAATTAAGCATTCTGGGAAGGTAGTGAATGTTTACGTGACGGTTTACGTGATGGGTTGAGGGGAAGACAATGCTCTTTTACGTGTTTCACAGCACTGTCATTTCATGAGCCCAATCAGTTATCAGCTGTGGTTGTTGAGGATCACAAACAAAATCAATGAAATCTTGTCACAAGGACACAATTTGTTTCAAAGCACCCTAAACAGTCCACTCAGCAGGATAGTTTTTTTGTAACCTTCCTAATGTAGTTCACTACTTTTTCAAACAAGGTATGGAGTAATGAGGCGAATTAGCTGAATTACAATTGAAGTTATCATTTGCTCCAGCAAATAACAAAATTAAAATAGCCATTTGAATACTGAGGTGGGAAACTAAAACAAGGTTTTCCAGGTCATTTAAAATATTTATTTGTTTTGAACTCACGAAGTAAAAGAATGAATACAAGAGAAATAAATAGGTACAATTCAATGACAACACACCAAATCGAAGATGCTTGGTGAAAACTTTTTTTTAATAATTCACCATATGCAAGTCTTTATTGTGTATTTGTCAATAACAATCCCAACTGATTTTCGAGCTTGCCTTTATCATACAACCTTTCATTCCAGTTCATTATACAGTGTTTATTTTAAAAACATAGGATAATATATTAGTGAGATAGATTAATGCTTGTTAGTTATTGATTAAAATCTTTGGGAATTTACTGCTTGCATTGCGCCCTGTGTTTGTTTTTATTTGAAACTATTAAAAAATTCTAAGAGTAAGCAGGTTCTGAAATATAGTCACACATCAAGATAAAGCTGAAGATAAAAGCAAGCTTTAAACATACAACCAAACACAACTTCAAAATTGTCCATATTTCATTTTTATACATGATCAATTACTTTATAGTCTCCCTCGCAGCCATCTTTGTCTCGTCACCTGACACGATCTTGAAGACCGTATGATATCCTAAGTTACAACCCCCCTACATGAAGCACCACTTCACTTCCAATATGGAGCCTGTAGTACCCTAATATTTGAGTCGTATGCACTCTTGGACAATTTTTTTTTCTTAATTCAGAAGGCCTTAACAGTGTGTGTATTAAGACTCAATTGTCCAATGAATTTTTAACCACATGATTTGAATATAGTGCTTTATCAGTCAGCAGTACTAAACGGTTCCTTCTAAACCTATTCAGCTAGATACCTTTATTAATGTTGTCATCTGATCCAGTTCCCACTCATCTTATCCAAAGGGCTGCTCAACTTTCATGCCCTACATTGCAATCCAATTTGGATGCGCTGTGGCATATTAAGGCTTCACACCAGAACACCAGGGTGAAAAGAGGAAAATGTCCTGAATATGGAACATAAATAATATTTATTTATTTATTTATTCAGTCACTCACAAAACCTTATACAACGTGAACAAAAGTTGTTAATCACAATATAAATTAATGTGACGAGGAAGCCCAATGAAGCTTGAAGCTTATATTAATAAGCTCCCTTCAACTACTTAATGAACTAAATTCATAGCTGAGTGCAGAGTGAGCAAGATCAGAAAATTACATGACACATCGGCTATCAATGAGATAATCCTTTAAATTTTTTTCAAAACAAATATAAAAGGAGAGCTAATCAGTGAAATAGGCAACGAATAGGCCATTTGCACTAAGAGGTAATGTGACATCGTCTTTATGAAACTGAAAGTTATATGATTTTACCTTCGAAAATTAGCTAGTGGGTCATATCTTAAACAAAATAATAGTGATTTGGTTTTTCAAACCCGCACCATTTTCTTAAAATGAGTAAGTTTGTATCTGGTCACGTGACCAAAATGTGATTTTTAAAATTATGAATTACCTCTTTCTGAACGCAAATTTTGCACTTAAACTTCAAGAAAAATGTTGAAAAGATGATGTGGTAACGTTCACAGCACATCTGAGGGTAACTATCAAACGTTTAACAAGATATAAGCAAAAAGTAGTTTTGGCCGCCATATTGGAGGGCAAGAGTATGCCCTCCAACATGGCGGCCAATACAAACCATACTACTTTGCTGAAAAATCAAAGAGCCATAAAATAACTCCCTTAAATGCGTTTCCTCTCAAATTTTGAGTGTAACATAATGCTTATTTGCTCTGTCGATTTTTGGCATCAGCAAGATTCCAACTCATTGTTTAAAGGAAGCATTGGTCACGTGACCTCTTAGTGCAAGTGGCCTATTCCAGATTTTAGGTCTTCAGAAAAAGAAAACTAAATTGCTTTATATTTGTTCTACAAACATGAGGTCTATACCGAAAGGCTAGTCGAGTTTCGTATTGATAGACTTGATTACTACTTAAAAACAAGTAATGAAAGCTGCTAGGCAAAAGACTATGGTGATAAGAATACATAAAAGTAGGAACAGAAAATGAATTAATGCTAAATATGTCAAGGACTTTAAGCTGGCTAAATAAAGGGGCAGTATTTGCTAGATAGTGAGCTTTTGCTATGAGCTGCACCATACACTTTTACAAAAGGCAAATATAGTTCAGGTTGGAACAGTAGGTGGAGGACCAGGCAACATTTCAGTATGTTAAAAAAGGATATACAAGGGAGTAATACACTGTAATCAAAGTTTGGGATGATAGGTAAAAGCCGGCTTTCACTAAAATTCCCCACTTTTCGAGATTATTTTTGAGACGAAATCAATATGTGGTTTCCATGAGATGCTGATCAATGAGAACACCTAAAAATTTTGCCTCCATGACTTGCTTGATCGCAGTGTTTTCCAGAATAAGAGGGACATTAACATGGATTTTCTTTTGCCTTAGATAAAAAATCATACAATTTGTTTTAATCAAATTTACAGATAACTTATTCACTTTAAGCTAAATACTATTTTTGCAGGTTCATTGTTAACAATAGAAACAAGGTGGTTGGCATCTTTATGGGAACAAAAGATACTTGTGTCATCAGCAAACAGTAAAGATTGAGTGAGACTACAGACATTATGAAGATCATAAATGTAAATAATAAACAAAAGAGGTCCAAGAATTGAGCCCTGCGGGACGCCACATAAACTTTTCCGCGGATTAGATCAATGGGATCCAAACTCCCATCCTCAGGATAGCTTTTGATCCACACCAAAGCAGTATCCCGAATACTATAGTGTTGCAATTTTTGACAATATTTCATGATTAATAGTATCAAATGCCTCAGAAAGATCTAAGAAGATGCCTAAAGTTGTTTCATTCTGTTCATAGCTGAAGATATATTGTTGAAGTCAATTAAGACTAATGCAGTCAAATGATTATTACAGAATCCAAATTGTTTTGAGTATAAAATATTGTGCAAATTTAAGATATTAATCAGTCGGTTGTACACGACTTTTTCATAGAGTTTAGAAAAGGCTGGAAGAATTGATATTGGCCTCTAGTTTTTCAAAAGTGTTGGGTCATCTGCCTTAAAAACTGGAATCACTTTGGCTATTTTGAGAGATTCAGGAAACACACCAGTAGACAACAAAGCAGTGTTTATTACGGTTACAAGAGGCTGTGCAATATTTTGGAAAGATTGATGAATTATTATCTTCATGGATATATTATCATGTCCAGAAGCTTTGTTAGCATTTAACGATTTGACAATATTGTTTAATTCACTGACCATTAGGGGTTTCAATGAAATGGATTCAGAAAGACAGCTGCTCAAGAAATGCTTGGGTGATGAATTTGCAACCCTCAAAGCTGCGACCACTTTAGGCGCCATGGCGACTAAAATTTTGGTACTGGCGACTTGATTCGGAAAATAGTCGCCAAGTTGGCGACCAGAGAAAAACTGAAGAAACGAAAAAGATGATCAATAATTGTCTGAATTGTACTGAAATGATTAAGGTCCTCTGCTGATATCCCAGAGGGGGAAGATTAGAAGATCTCGTCGATATTCATTCAAACGAATGCTTACTTCGCTAAGATTTCTACTAAAATATTGTTCTGCTCCACTGAGCACAGCAACCTCGTTCCCAGGGTTCTAGGTCTGTTGCCTAGCACATGACAAATTTTTAACCTTGTAACGCGTGACAAGCAGCACGCAATCGATTTGTTTTTCATAATTTTCTCTGGGAAACTGCGTGTGCGGCTAGACTGGGAAGACTACAACCCAAATAAATATATATTTTGGGGGGTTAAAATAAATGGTAAAGCAGAAAGTTTAAGTCAGCATGGAACATTTTAAGATAAATTTGAGTAACATGAAATGTTGAATCATTTTTTATATATAAAATAAAAGGCGACCATTTGCAGACCAACACAACATTTTTGTTTGGGTTTTTTTGGCTGATAGAAAACTATAGGGTTGATTTATAGATCACGCCGTCTTTTCCGGCTGCGTCGTTGAGGCATTTGGTTTCATAGGACAGATGTAAATAAATTCTCAATGTGCGGTTTCATTACTAAAATACTGAAACAAGACTAGCTTTAAACCAGTTTTAGCTCAACATTTTGTTAGTTTTGTACGTCCTGGTACTTTTCGCAGTGTTAAAAAGAATGTTTACGGGAAAATATGAGACACCAGGAGACACGGTCACAGTGCTTACGCAATTAATTTTCACGTGCACGATTTCAAACATGTTACACTCCCGTCGGCCGTTTTCCTAGCTAATCTTCACTGTGTGTTCCTTGTCTTTGCACTATGTCTAGCGAAATACGGTAAATGCCGTTTAGCAACATTGTCTTGGCTGAACAATACCATTTTTAAGCCCAAATTAATTATTAACCAATTATTAAAACTTTATATAACATATGTTAACATATATGTTTACATAATCTCCGTTAAAATCATTTAGCCACGTTTCTGAGATATCTATAGCTGAAAACTCGTGCCGAGAAGAATCTAAGAGTTGGGTAAGTTTGTCAACATTTTTAAGTAAGCGACGAGCATTTAATTGTAAAATCGAAAAATTGATAGCAATAATTTACTTCAATTAAACTCTGGAAAGACCATTAAAACTAACTGATAAAGGAAGGAACTTTTGATACCTTGGCACATGACTGCCAAACACAGGTCGCCAAATTGGTGACTTTTGTTGCAAGCTAAGCCCCCTCTACAAAAAATAGAAAACATGTTCTGATTGATACGAGTCAACATTCAGACTCCTATTTGGAGACCTGGAGGGGGGGTACTCAATATATCCTTGGGTAGGGAGGTGATTACCGATTTTGATACCCTGTTTAAGACATATAACCCGAAACCATACCCTGTGGAAGACAATAATAAATATCGAAACTCTTTCTTATACAGTCCGACCATCCTTGGGACTTTGAAAAGTGACCGCTTAATAGAGGTACAATATAAATTGGATAGGAATGGCAGTAAACATAATTTTATTGACTGTATATAGCAAAATGCTTTTAAAAAGTGAACATATATGAAGATAAATCCAAAATTCATTGTTACCAAGCATCAAGTCCATTTCCAGCCCATGCATAGTTCTAGCTCTAACACAGAGGGCACGTATTTGAAATGTACAGTATTTCCTCAGGTTGATAATGTACAGAAAAAATGCAAAACATCGTTGACAAGTTTCTTAGGCCTTTTTGCATCAACAGTGTAATATGTGAAAAAATGTTTGTATCGTGCCAGATGTGAAAAGTTTGCACGTGTACACAGCTTGTGACTTGTTATAGTTAATTGCTATCACCTTATATCATCTGTCACCATTTCACTTGGAAAGATAATTTGCTGGCTGCTTAATGGAGGTAAAAAACCACATAAATAATACACTTGTGACAGCAAAAAGGTGGCTGTGGCCGCTTAATAGAGGTGGCCATTGAATAGAGGTATCACTTTGGAAAGTGGCCACTTAATGGAGGGTGGCTGCTTAATAGAGGTCGGCCTGTATAGTCCATTGGCAGTCACAAAACTATCAACAACTTGATCAACAGTCACAAGGAGCTCTTTACGCTAAGTACGTAGTAGACAAGACAAGACAATGACAAGACAATGTTTTATTTGGAGTCTTCTACAGTCCCATGTATATCGACTTCATCCAAATAATTTAAAAGTATAATACAAATTGCACACTAGTGGAACTATAGTCAATGTTAACCTAAACAACTAATGATCTTCTTTCTCATGGCAGTAGAATATGTATTTCGCAATTAACTTTTGCACTGGTTTGTTCTTGCTCGGAGGGTTTATTAACAACACAAAAACATCATCTGGTGCCATTCTGTTTACTGATATTCTGTATTCTTTGTGTAAGTATTCAAATAAAGTATTCTTTTTTCCTGATACGCAGGGCACAGAGTTTCATCTTCTACATCTTTTTTACAGATAGGACAGATCCTCTCTTCCGGTTTCTTATAAGGTCTTACATACTGACCTGTCTCTATCGTAGTATGCATTAAGCACTGAACGCCTTTTTTCTTTTAGTTTGTAGAACATATGAGCAGGCTGTTTATCAGCCAAGAAAAGATACCCTGTTTAAGACAAAAATTGATAAATCTATACCCTGATTAAGACAAAAAAAAATGACAAAATCGACACCCTGTCAAGACAAAAATCCAGAAAAACATACCCCAGCTGGCCACACGTCCCCATTAAGCCCTTATAAGGGAGTACCCCCCCCTCCCCGGTTTGAGGACATAGGTGTCTTATCACTCTAACTGCAATGTTAATGCCAATACTTATACTCTTAGTGATATTGCTTTTTTTTTTCAGAAGAAAAACCTATTTAAAAACCTAGATACCCTTAACTTGTACCAACTACCATTTGTATAAGAACCTATTTAGGCTAACTTGGAAAAATCCAGGTTCTTAGTCACGGAATTTTACTGTATTCTTCTTTTGCAATCTTAGTCAAACCAGTTACAAACACAGAAAACAAAACCATAAACTTACTATGGAACTGGCAAGCGAATACTGTTAACCGTATAGACTTCACCAGAAATAGACAAAGACCACTTATTAGTGCGTGTTATCAAAAAATAACTTAAATTTGGGGGCCACGCCTACATGAATGAGCCAAGCAGTTTGTACAGAGTGCATAAAAGAGAAAAAAAGTCTTCAACATGTACTCGCTCTTTTAAATTGCTAAGGTAGACACGACTCGATATCAAAAAACGTTTCAGTTTCATTTAAACCCATCTAAGTTTAGTATGGCAACCAACATAAGTACAGCAAAGGATACGAGTAGAAGCGCAATGAACTTTGTACCCAGATAATTAAATGTTAAATTCACATACAAATATTGCAACATAGACAAAAATACAAAGTGAAAAAAGGTTATAAATAAAAGCAACTGTAAATCCAATAGCACTTCTGCTTACTGCTCTTTCACAGAGGACTCTGGTCAGACATTGACAAACTAACCGTATGGAAAAAAATATCAATCGAACAGCTCAATGGCTGCAATGGCTGTGGTCGGCTCAAATTTCTCATCCCATATTTTATATTCTTACGCTACAAATTGAAACGCTAGGACAGAAATAAGGCAAAATACTTTCTTTTTTTCTTTCATTAATTGCGAGTTGACCTTCTAAAGGTGGTAAACACCATGATAGCACGTTTGACAACAGCTCAGCTGTGCAATGGCATGCAACTGAGCTCGAGAGAGCGTGCTGGCAGTCGACCTCAAAAAACCTGTTTTTAAACAATAATTACGCGTTTCTTCCGCACAAATGTCTTAGGAAGCCACAAATTCCAGCTACGTACCTTCACCTTGAGTAGTATAAACCTTCGAAACTTGCAAGCGAACAGTGCCTTTCGATGCCATGAGCACTTCCTAGCCCGCACCTTCCCCCTGGTCAACTTGAACGAACAGCTGAATCGACAACGTGCTCTCAGCTGAGAATGCATCATGCATTGCATGCTGGGGAGGACTGAAGCTTGTCCACGCGATCGCCAGCGATCGCGAGGACGATCGACTGTCAGCACGATCGCAGTTTAGCACGACCCGTTCCGACCCGTGACGAGAGAAGACTTCACGTTTACGTCGGTCCACACGATGAAATCGGGACGTTGTTGACACCACATATTTTCCAACGCTCAAAGAGCAGTTTCACAAAGACGCGGTTTCTAAATACGCTCTGTACCACCCGACACATTGTAAACCAATACCTGGGGGACGCAAAATTCGATCCCACGAATATGCTCAAAATTTATCAATCCTGAGAAATCCCCCCCTTCCACAAGAAATTCGTACTTTGGCAGAGGATCGCAAAGCTTGGAATCGCATAGAGGTCGACTGTTGGCACCACTGGGAATCCCCATGAGCGCCTCAGCCGAGCAGAGAGAGGTTTCGCGTTTTTTGTGAACGAAAGGCAAATTCGTGTAAAAATAAAATTCCGTAGGTTTTGGGAGACCTCATTCCGGCTCAACGCCAGAGGCGCGCGCACGGATGGTACCGGGAATAGAAAAACGGCTTCAAATTAAGTACAAACATAAACCACAAGAGGGGTGGCGAATGGTACCTCGAAAAACGTGGGTCTCGGAAAATTTTGGCAGGATCTCGAAATCTCGGAAGCGTTTTTGATAAGTCTCGAAGTCTCGTTTTTGCATGGTTTGTATCTACTTTTTTTGAGTCTCGAAACTTTTTACCAAAGAGTCTCGGGCTCGGATTTCTAACTAGGATCTCGGCGTCTCGGCGAGTCTCGGATTTTACCATTCGCCACCCCTCACAAGGGACTGCAATGGACGGCAAACGAATATGCCGAGAACGTAGGATCTGTAAAGACCTGATCAGCAAAATAAAAATGTAGACATATAATTCTGCAAGCAGAATACTGCAATGCTGATCGTACTACGTGAAAATTAACTCTGCAAGACATCAACAAGACACCGAAAGAACTCAAAACATAGCGGGTTTGTAGCCATAGACAGCTGTTTCGCCCTTTTTGCAATTGGGGCTCGTCAGTATGGCGTAACAACAGAAAAAACTCTGATGCATCAGAGTTTTTTCTGAATATTGTCGATCAATAGTGCTTTTGCCCGTTGTGTAGCTCTTTGAAGTATGCCGATTCATAATGAAGATTTTCGGTAGTTTCGAAAACGAAGCACTCGAAAACGAAGACCGAAGAACGAAGACACCAAATCTCGAAAACGAAGCACTCTATCTCGAAAACGAAGCACCCAAATCTCGCTGTCCTTTATAAACACGAGACCAATGTAAATACAGCAGAAATCAAGCACGATAACAGGCGCTTTATTTTTCTCTTCCCCTCGTCTCGCGCTTCGCGCTCGTGTCACGCTCCGCGCTAAATATCGCGTTCGCCCCGCTTGGCTCATAAAGCGCCTGTCATGCAGGCTACAGCGAGACTGATCTAACTTGCGCAATATTTTAAAAAATTGCAGAGGTGTGAAAAAGGCAACGTGACTAGTGGTGAAAGTGTTAAAAACAAATCTCACTCTTAAAACTTGTTCTCATTAGTGCTGCGTTTTTTATTATTCAGTGAGGCGCCCGGGTGAGGCGGCGCAGTTCAAATAGATAAAAAGCATAAAAACAAATCAAATGGCATGTAACAAACCATAATATTGTCTGAACTAAAACAACGTGTAAGCAATGCATTAAAATTCATACAAAATTTCAACTACAACAAAAGGAAAATCAATTTCCGTTAGTGTTTACGATTTTCTCACACCTGATTAGTCCCCCACGCAGCCGTGACTAGACAAAGGACGGCTGTGTGTAGGAGACTAACGCCTGATTGGCTTTTACTGGCAATACAGTAACATTCTAGAAATAGTTTGGGCGTTCTCGGTTTTCTGATCACGTCCAAAACATAGCCTCCCATCGGGCCTCCCAGGCAGCGGCGGAAATGCATTTCCAACTTGAGTAGATTTGAACTGCATTCGATTCGTTATCGTGCTTGATTTCTGCTGTATTTACATTGGTCTCGTGTTTATAAAGGACAGCGAGATTTGGGTGCTTCGTTTTCGAGATAGAGTGCTTCGTTTTCGAGATTTGGGGTCTTCGTTTTCGAGTTTTGGGGTCTTCGTTTTCGAGATTTGGGGTCTTCGTTCTTCGGTCTTCGTTTTCGAGTGCTTCGTTTTCGAAACTACCGAAGATTTTCACACATATTCCATACAATAGGTGAGATAACTACAGGAAACGCAAGGTTCCATGCACAGTTTCAGTTCGATTTACACAGCTTTGATCAAAACATTCTCAGTTTCGAGAATAGTTTATTCTACACCATAAAATGTTATCAGTGACATTCTTTGGAGCAGTTGTTTTGAAACTTATGGACCAAAAGACACTCGTCTTGTTAGACATGAGTTCACAAACCTTTGTGTGAAGTATGACTGCACAATAAATGTCACAAAATATACCTAAGCGGTCCCTTCGGGATTTTCTGTGTTTACGTCATCCTAACCATTTCTTACTTGCGGGCGCAAACAATAGAAACGTCATCATTACCTACCGATTCCTCGCGGCCCCTGTTCAAGCAAATCGATATTTTTTCTAGTATACTGACTGTATATTTGAACTGTAAGTATTCTCCTTAATATACGCGCGAGTTACTAGAGTGCCTCCTCATGATTTCGCCTCTGGGCGAAATCCCTGCGGAATAAAAGAAATTCTCGAGTTATCTGATTGGTTCAAAGCCAACAAGCTATCTCTTAATATACAAAAGTTAAATTACATAATTTTTTAACCCAGACAGATAAATGATGAACTCACCCTAAGTATTGAGATGGATGGTTTTAAAATGAACCAAGTTAAGGAAGTTAATTTTCTTGGTGTTATTCTACATGAGACACTGTGATGGAAACCCCATATTTCTCAGGTTGCGAGCAGTCTCCAAGTCTGTAGCCTGCGAACTGCAGACGTATTTCCGGTCGTCGCTTGTCTTCCTCCGAAAATTTCGGAGGAAGAGAAGCAACGACCGGAAATACGTCTGCAGTTCGCAGGCTACCAAGTCTGTGGGTGTTATTCGTAAGTCTCGTTTTTGCCTTACTAGGACAGCTTTGTGTACTTTATACTATTCGATTGTTTATTTGTTATTTTCAATAGTGTTGGGTTCGACATACCCTACCCACCTTAGGCGCCTAGTCTTGTTGCAAAAGCGTATTGTTAGAATTATCAGCAAGAAGGGCTTCGACGCTAACACTAATCCACTATTTAATAGTCTTATGATCCTTAAGTTAGAACACATCTATTCTCTGCACCTCAGGTCTAGTCCCTTGGCGTCACTGTCGTGTGAAAATATAATGGTTTAGAATATTCAGCACTGTGAATACATCTCCTCATTTTGATGCTCTCCTTTCTTCTCACTCAAGGACCCGAATATATTTTTTTTAATTTCTTAATCTTTACCTCAACTCTTTATCTCGCTAGAGCAGGGGCCCATGGGCTCCTGACAAGGGTGATTTTCAGAGAGGTCCTGAAAGTGGAAAATAAAAGAAGATAACAAGAAGTGTAAAACGATAAAAACCAAAAGAAAACCTAAATGATATTAAAAATTAGCGCTATAGAAGTAACGAAACAATTCAAAGCGCTCTACAATACAACTGCATAAGTCTAAAGCCCACAGCAGGGTTCTAGGTTCTGTCACATGAATCTAGTTTAGCCGGTGACTTTAGCTCTCGCCATTCTCCTGTAGCTCGGCCTGGTGTTAGTTCATCTGGCCCCGTTGTTCAATAGTTGGATGGCGCTATGCACGGATAAATCGCTATCCCGGAATAGTACAAGTATTGGGAAAACTAATTGCGTTGTCCCCACAACTGAGGCCTGAACTAGTAACCAGGTCCCGGTTGTTCAAACGCTGGATAGCACTATCCACCGGATAAAAGTCTATCCAATGAATAACGCAATTGGTTTCCCTAATACTTATCCGTTGGATAGTGATTTATCCGGTGGATAGCGCTATCCAGCGTTTGAACAACCGGGGCCAGGAGGTCATTAGTTTGATTTATTAGTTTCTGAGTCACCCGTGTCACCGGACTGGAAAATCATTCTCCTGAATGAAGTTTGAATTGCTTTGAAAACCACGTATTTATCATCACCTTCGACTTGTATGGACGAACGCAGGAAGCTTCTTTACTCTACCCTAAACTCCCCTCTTGCATCCTTAAACTTCCCTAGTACACCCATATCTCGATAAACGCACAGGCCAAAGAAATCAACCAAGTCGTTCGTACGACAGTTTGACAAAAAAAGTTTAATTTGTAATTAACTGAATTTCCAACTTGTTCTGTAATTTCTGAACAAATTTGTGTAATTTGTTTTTCCTATGTACCCTATGTAAGTCATATTTTTTAGAGAAATATCAGAAACAAACGGCATAAAACACGAGGATTGGAAGTTCCACTACACACGTAAAGACTATCTTGTGGCGTTCTATCCAGCTCAATGTCAGTCTTTCCGCCAGAATTCTCTACATCAAGGGATCTGTTAATTTTGGGAGCATTTCAACTCTTTTGCTTTTGCTTGTGTGGTTAGAAGCTCAATAAAAAAAGATAGGACTGTGTACTGCATTAACAGTTTTCTTCGATGACTCACTGGAACTAGTCTGTTATTACTGAAATATGACTTCAGATACTCTCGCCAGTATCTTTCAAACAAAAACAACTAGAGAAAAAAAGATACAAAGGATGTAACAGAATTATCATAGGGCGTTCAGTTTGTCCTAACACGTAATTTTAGTAATTCGACCGGTTAATTCATGTGCCAATATATCTAACGTACCTCTAGCAGCAAGTTACCAAAGCTATTTGGAAGACAAAAAAAAAGTCTTATCAAGTAAGGGGCTATTGACAAGGCAAGGGATAAGGCTCCCTTAAGTTAATTAGGGAAAGGAAAAAACGCTTCGTATAAACATGAGAAAAAGCATAACAGAATGCTTCACATAGTGTTACATTTGCCTAGGCCCTAGGCCTCATTATTATGCGCGGCCGATGCGTTTCGGGTCACGTGGTCCGTTCGTCTCGGATACGTCACCCAAATGCATTGACCGAGATGGCCTGGAAAGACGCCGTGTAGGGACTAGGTAAAGGAGTACCCAGAAATGCTGTTATAATCGTGTCATTTCAAAGTATTCCCCGTGTCGCCCCAAATGTGGTTTGCGTTCTTACAACCCATTGATCTATGGTTGCTGTGGTGGCCAGTACTTGTACTTATGGAGGGCCCAGAAATGCTGTTATAATTGTGTCATTTCAAAGTGTTCCTCGCGTCGGCCCAAGTGTGGTTTGCTATCTTACAACCCATTGACCCATGGTTGCTGTGGTTTACTTGTACCTCAGGAAGACCCAGAAATGCTGCTATGGCCGTGTCATCAGTTTGCGCTCAACTTGCCGTATCCCTTTAGGGATAATTGATTCAAATATCTCTTGTCATTAAAAACTAAAATATCATAGTAAAAAATAGTACTTTTTTTTTTCACCTAGGTTTCTTTTGTAGCTCATATAAATTGAAACGTTTTAGGCTTGTGGATGTAGCAATATTATTTCATGCATTTGTCTGTAATCTAAAAAAAATGATAGGAAAGCCCTTATATGCTTATAATCCATGTAAATCCCGGACTATTAGAAGAACAACTATGTTCAATAAAGTGCTTTTGTCATATCTGCTTGGCGCATGACTTTGGTCCATCAAAATCTCTCGTGTGATAAGAGCAACTAGGATATGTCTGTCTTCGTGTTTGAATCCCGGAACTACTTTTTTTAGGACAAACAAAATACTTGTCGTAGAAATTGGTAAAGCAGGTAGCTACCTCATAATCTATGCTTTTGGTTGAATTTCAAAGCCCTTAAGTTGGTAAAAAGCAAATTAAGCAACGAGAGATCCACAGCAACCTCATGGAAAGTTTGGCCAATTCTGGCAGAGTCCAAAAAAATTGAGAAAAAGCCACTATCAATTTTGTTTTTTACCCTCTACTCCTTGCAGATTTAATTAGTCCTTTTCCTGGAAAGCTGGCCGGTCAATAGTCCATGCGACAGAAATACAAAAAGAAAAGAGCAAAAAAACTGAAAAAAAGAAAGGGAAAGAGGAAAAAGCCATTGATAAAGAAAACTCGAAATAGATTCGCCAAAATAGGAAGAAAGAAAGAAAGAAAGAAAAAAGAAAGAATATGGGAATGAAATGGGGATAAATTTGATTCTTTGCCCCTGAAGAGGGGAAAACCATAGATATTGTTTTCAGTTCAGAGGAAAGGGATGGGAGAATGTGAGATTTGTAAAACCGAGGCCGGTAACCGTGGAGACTTTGCGGTGATTAAGAGCATTTCACAGCCCATAAATATATGAAATATAAAGTTCCAAAGGAAACGGTGGGAGGGATAAGCGTCCTCTGAGCCGCATAGCCTGCGTAAGTCATTTCCGCTTACTTTTTCTCTTCCTTTTCCTACGTCCTCTTGTTCTCTTGCGTTACTCCCGCTTTGTTAAATAGAGCTGAAACGACTGCTACGCAGGAAAAAGCAGCCGAACTTTTACTGCCAGTGTCACAGTGATATGGGCATCCCCCGGACCCCTAACCCAAAGCCTAAGAGAAGGGGATGCCCATATCAGTAGGGTTTTGGGAATGGGGGTGCCCGAAACGCGGTGATGCCCTTATCACTGTAACATTGGCCTAGAGATCACCCTCTGAAGGACTAGGAAGGAGTTATCACAGAACGTCCCAAAATGGAGTTGGATAAAAACATGATAACGCCCCTTTAATGTACTATTTTTATCGGCGATCCTCATCCTTCTTGAAATGAATTAAGTGATTTCCATACCGTAGCAAGAAATCGTGCCAATAAATTGTATATTTTGTCACGAGAGTGACGCCGTAAATGCTCTAATTTTTTCCCGCACTGCTTAATAATCTTTTTTGAAATCGAGAAGGGGGAGGGCGCTTATTTTTTCGTTTTCAGAATTTCAGCCTCAAGATTTATTCTTTTCTCTGCATCAAATGGGCAACTGTTGGAACGAAAGCCTGTAGGCCTCAATAGGTATTAGTACCTACCGAGCCACTGAAGAGTGATATGCTATATATTCATTTAAGATAAATGTTCCGTGTACCGTTTATTTGAAAAGGAGGAAAGGCGCGTTGTTAAAATTGAGGGGAGAATTTGAAGATGGCGCTAATTCAAAGGAATGCGGTTATTCCAATAGGCGCCCTTATTTGAGCATTTACAGTACATATGACGCTTATAATAATAATAATAATAATAATAATATTAATAATAATAATAATAGTTTAATCACTTATACTGCCAGGTATTCATAAAAATGATCAAATGCGCATTACGTTAGTTATAAAAGCATGAAAGCATGAAAAAACATACAAACCTATTTATAATAAGCAAAACAATAAGAGTATATACACTTCCGCCATAAAAATCTAAAATGCCGATACGTAACAATTAAAATTCATTAAAGCATAAGCAAACTTAAAACGTTACGTCTTAAGATTGGTCTTAAAAGTATGCAAGTTTGGAATATCGCGAAGCTCACGCGGTAGAGCATTCCATAACTTGGGCGCAGCTACCTGGAAGGACCCATCCCCTAGTGTGACAATAGTTCTAACTGTTGACGATACTAGCAAAATCCCACCTGACGATCTGAGGTTATATGTGCCTTGCAATTTCAAAGAAACTAAGTTCTGAATGTAGGTAGGGGCTATACCATGGATAGCCTTGAATGCAAATAACAAAATCTTAAAATGAATGCGCTGCTTTAACGGAAGCCAATGTAGTTCATACATCAAAGGTGTAATACGGCTGAGGCGCGGAGCGCAGCAAACAATCCTTGCTGCAGTGTTAAAACACGCTGAACTTTGTTAAGCTGCGAGTAGTAAGAATGCATGCAACAAGGACTTAACAATTAAAGGAAAAAATAACTATAACATAACATATATCAGAAAAATGTAAAAACTATGTACAATGTCGATGGATAAAAACTAAGAATTATATAACTACGTAAATTAAGACTCAAAAAACTCCAAAATATTTACAAGAACTCTATAAAATCATACCATGAAGAAGTGTTTTAAAAATCACTATGGAGTCAACTTCCTTCATATGGGGTGGCAAATTATTAAAAGCCTGGGCTCCAGTATAAAATGTTCCTTTCTTTGCAGACTTTAGGAATACTTAGTTTCCACGGGGCTTAGGAACTCTTATGAATACGACTGATGTTATGTAGATGAAAGAAATCTGAGCTACAGAGCTTGCTAATATAAGTAGACAGCTGTAGACATACTAAGTTGAGAATCAAACCAGGAACCTAGATTCCTAACAGCCGGCTTTGTGTTCACAACAGACTCACCAACAGTAATATTATTAATGTCAACTTTAGCTAGCTGTTGCTTGGTACCAAGAAAGAAAAACTCAGTCTTATTATCATTTAACACAAGTCGGTCTATAATCACATAAGATCTGGACGCTTATTGGAGGAAATGCGGTACCTGGGTTTCTTGACAGCATGTTCAGTTTTTTTACATGTTTATAACAACGGGACCGTTTTCTAACCAGTTTCTTTTTTCCCAGTATTTCTCGTGTTTTCCAGATGAACGTGGGCAAAGACAGCCAGCAGAGGGTCTCAAATTCAACCACAACAACAGAGCATATTCAGTTCAATTATTTTTCCTCATGTTCACTCAGGGGCCGCGGAGCAGTTTTGAAAGGGCCGGAGCCGGTGACCACCTCTTTTGAAGTGACGGGGGGGGGGGGGGGGAGGAGGGGCCCTGTCACTATGTAATATTACGTACGTTTATCTAATGCACTAACTTTAATATTAAAATTTCAGTCATGACTTGTAAATACAGTATATAGATTCTAATTAAAGAAAGACACTCGTAAATACAGGCTGGACTACATACAGCGTTCATGATCATTACTGGAACTATTTTGGTATGATTTCCATGCATGTGCCTTTGTTTAGGCAAACAAGACTCAGGGCGGTGATATTTGCGACGTAGTACTAGTACTTACTTTTATTTTTCTCTCCACTTCTTTTTTTCCTCCTTTTCGTTAATTATTATTTTTAGTTATTGTAGTTTTGTTTGTGCTCCGCGAGGCCCTCCGATTCACGTATTTCTTGTTTGTTGCCAATATTTCGGAATGCAGGGCCTAATAATCCAAACATGCCTCTTTCTAATGTTCCAATGTCCCCCCACCCACTGTACCCCCTCGCGCGAATTCTTCCTCGCGTGTCTCTCGCGCAGTCATTACCAGTTCTCACTCAGTCGTTTCGATTAGTTTGAGTCAAACATGGTGCAGAGGATCGTCGTTTGCTTGCTGGTAGCACTTCCTGTGAGTTTTACCGGGGAAAAACAAAAAAAGGATCAAAGCAATGACATGCACGAGAAAGCAGACCCCTTCTTTTTACAACCAGAGGGTCCCAATCCACAGACTTGTGTAAAGCATGGAAGATGCGAGGTCAGACTATTTAGGAATCCCCTTTTCATGTTTATTTGTACTTACCTTTTAGTACTTATTTCGAATTTATTCAACTTAAACTTGCTAATTTCTTGATGTTTCCTTTTCGATCATAAGCTTTTTTAAGCTCAGTAAAGTTAGAAAATACCGCAACAAGCGTCTGTTTGAGAATTTCCACTTTATAAACATGCTCATGCATGCACAGCTGTTATGCAGTTTTCCAAAACTTGCTGTAATCCCTTGCATGGTATTTGTATGAGCGAAATGTTCAAGCACTTAAGTACTTATAACGTTCCTCAGGAGTTAAACTTACCAAAGGAACTATTGTGTCCCCCTTTTTCCGAAATTCGACGTGAATTTAATTTACTGAAAAATTTCTTGTCCAGCTAATTGTGCAGACAGGTGTTTATGTTGTAAGTCTCCTTTGTAGAAGCTTGCCCTGATTTGATTAAGAATAATTGAGTTTAGAATTGTTATAGGACGAAAAGGAAGTTCAGAATCAACCTAGTCTCAAAATATGTTTGCCTAAATTTGATTTTGACCTTCACTATTTTTAATACATGCTCTGATGTGTTTTCTTGTGTAGTTAAGTGAAATGTAGCTTGTCTGTTGCAATATACCCTTAGCACCTGCATCATACTCCTCTATTGTTTTTGCTTAATGAGCCCCATTGACATAGGCATCGCAGGACTTGTTGAGATCTTACACTTAAAGAAGTTTCTTTGCTGCATGCAAACTGAACTTCTGGATTTGTTCTAAAAAAGTGAATAATTTAATTAAACCTGTGAAATAGTGTATGTAACAATAAGTGCCAAATAATAATTACAAGTGAACAAAAGAAAACGGTGAGTTAGACAGCAATAGTTCATATTAGTCTGCTATCTATTTCATGGGTATATTTCACCCTATCTTTCACTTCTGAATGAATTAAACTAAATTTCTTTGTGAACAGACTTAAGAATAGAAATCAATGACAATAGTTTTGTACAATTTGTTTATGTCCAGCTTGTATTTAAACTTTTTTTGCTGATTTTTATCTGTTAAAGAGAATATTTTCACTTTCCTTGATTTTTTGTTCCTTTTTGGATCAACAAAAACTGTCAAATTGCTGTGTTTTAATGTGAAAAGCTAGAGGCAGCTTGTATTGTAACAGGGGATAGCACACCCTTATTGATGAGGTTATGTGCACAATTTATCATACCACAAAACGACCATAAGTACTTTTTTTCATGGTAGATTTCTGCTTTGTGATTCTTGTTGATAAACTAGGAGTCTTAAAAGAGCTATAAGTTGTTCAATGTCTACTCGTTTTTGATGTGACATTTATTGCAAGGTTTAAAGCAAAATCAATGTTATGTATGGTTTTGCTTCAGAGGGAAAACACATCACTCCCTAAAAATTAATAGTGTTTTACTACATCTTAATTGTCATTCTTTTCTCACCACCAGGAGGTGCAAAAGACACATGAGTGTTGGGGTTATGAAGAAGGCTGCAGGTCACCTGACAAGTGGTTTACAAAGCCTCACTGTGATGACAGTATGACTCATAGATACTTCAAGTCGTGAGTATTTCAATCCTTCCTGTCTGTCATTGAAACAACAGCTTTGTTTAATATATAGGTTTAGCTAGGGCTAAAAGTGAAGCTCTCTTTAATATCTATAAATTCCTCAAAGAAAATATAAAATCGAGAAATACTGAAGACATGGTGAAAACAGCAGGAACAGTAAAAAACAAGAACAATAGACCTAATTAGCCAAAAAACAACTTTGCACGTGCAGCACATTATTTTTCTAATTAACAAAAAAAGCAACTTTGCATGTGCAGCACACTTTTTTGTACATTTCCTTGCCATTGTTTTGCAGGACTAAACTGTAAGACTACTTTTAACTTCCTATTTACACGTTTTATGGAGGAAATGTTTGTGTTCCTGTTTACTCTGTTTTTTTTCACTGCTGCTCATTTTCACCTTGGTAGCTGCATGCTAGCATTTCTCATTTTCTCACCTCTGCTATATAACTTTAATGTTTTTCTTGCAACCAAATTGGTCTCCATAATTTGTTATTTATTTCTCACTCTAGCTCTTTCCCTGTTATCCAAGTCAATGAAGATGTTAAAATTTAGTGGAAAGAAAGACTTTTTTTTCGTTCTCTCCCTCTCTCTTAAAGTCCGGGTGGCCATGTGATTTACCACCAAAACAAGCGGGGTGCTTGAACTGCAAAATTTCACCTGAACTTTAACATACTCCTCCCCCAATGGGCTGACTCCTGACTCCCTTCCCCCACCCCCGAAGTATGTACATATGTTGTGGTTCAAATTTTACCTTTGGTTTGAATTTTTCAAACCAGTTTTAAGTTTTTCAAACTGGTTTGAAATTTTTAAACCAGTTCTTTTATCAACTGTCTGAAAAAGGGCCTTTCAATTTTTGGGGTGCGGTTGAAAAATAGGGGCTTGGCTTTTTGGGGGGTTCTTAAAAAGAATCAGTGCTTATCTGAAAATTTCATTTCCTCAGTTCTTTTGCATCTTACCAACCACCCCTCCCCTCCTTGTTCTGTCATTCCCCTCCTGAATCTAATTCTTCCTAACACTACCTTTCATGTAACCCCCTATAGTATCTCACTATTATTTTTTCCCTTTTCTTTATATTTGGTGGTACTCACCAGGATTTGAACTCCCAACCTTTGGATCTGCAGTCCTCTTCCTTATCCACTTGACCATGCAAGCAATAGTTGCAAATTCACCCTTATTTCTTTCTCTTGTTATTACCCATTCGTCTCAGGCTCCTCTCGGTCAAAATCATAATTTATTCATATTGCATATATTAAACACATCCGCACGTGGGTATTTCTACCAAGTAGAAGCATGGCGGACTTCTAGAGAAACGTTTGAAGCAAAAATTAAAAGCTTAAAAGACTGTTTAAAGACAAACAAATCATCAGTAAATGTGTTTGTCGAGGAAGACTTCTATCAACGAGTGAAGAATTATCTTAAAATTCGCACAGAACAAGAGCTTGACATTGCAGCTTCGATCAAAACACCGGAGCTTTCAAAGGCAGAAATCAACACCATCAAGCGAAAAAAGTGGAAATATGCGAATGAGAAGTTATTAACCACAGAAGGGAAAGAAGTTGCACATCAAGGAATGCCCTTTGATATACTTTCTAAATGTCATCATAGAATTGCTCACAGAGGATGACAAAAAACTGAGAAATGGATTGCTGAGAATTATTCTGAAGTAACACAGAAAGTTGTGAATACTTTTGTTTCTCTTTGCCGTTTTCACGCAGAGCAAAAACCCATAACCACCAGAGTGAAACCCGTGGTAAGTCCTCTTCAAGCTGAAACATTCCTTTCCTTGATTTGATTGAAGTTGATCTTATGGATTTCAGAAATTGCCCATGTGAATGTGAACCAAAGCACAAGTGGACTATAAATATTATCGATCACCACACAAAGTTTGTCAATGTTCACCCCATCCATAACAAACTTGCTGATGAAGTGCTGAATGAAGTTCAAAAGTATTGTGTAACTTATGGCTACCCCAAGAAAATTTTAACAGATAATGGAGGTGAATTTGAAAACAAGAAAATGAAAGCATTTTGTAGCACTAATCAGATCCAGCTTCTCCATGGAGCAGCCAGGACTCCGACCACTCAAGGGCTAGTGGAACGGTCAAATCGTACATTCAAAGAAAACATGAGAAGCTCGATAATGAGCACATGTGGTCTCCAAATTTCCAAATGGTGCGAGTACACAATGCAAGCATCCTACATCATGAACATTACTTATCATCGTGCTATTAACATGACACCATATGAAGTAGTGATTCACATGAAGGCCAAAAGGGAACTATTAGACCATGATCTTGAAGAAGGCCCAGGAAAGCAGAAAAGAAAAGAAATTCAAGAGGCACAGGAAAGCTACAATACCAAAATGATCAAACAGTCTGAAGTAAATCCGAGAAAGAAAGTGTACAAAGTTGATGACATGGTTTCAATTAAAATAGATAGAGTGGACAAGAAATCTCCTTTCCACCCAAATTTACTTCTGGGAAAAGTGCTTGAAATTGAAAATAATTATGTGAAAGTAGTGACACCTTTTGGTCGCATTAAAGGGTTCATTGCGCCTTCCAGACTTTTCCCATGTACAGCAACAAATGTAAAACTTGATTATGAAAAAGAAATTTCCTTCACTGGTGCATGTAAATTGGCCGAAAATGCTCAATAATAACTTCAATGTTTTCTTGACTCTGTTAGTTAAATAGTAGATGAATACTCTAAACATTCTATTTTGGTGTGCTGCAAGTGAAATAATATTTTACAGGAGTGCCAAAAATAAATATTTAATGTTGTCACCAAAGCCAAGTGTTTCTTATTTTTTATTTCTTACTTGCATGCAGGACTTTGCTCTAGCAGAGCCCAGGTGCCTCAGGTGTCTAACTTTTGTCTTTCTGCGACTAGAAAAAGTTGCTTTTTACATTCGATTAAGTGCTTGCATGAAATGGTACCCTAACCGTAGCCCAAACCATTCAAACAAAGTACTTAACCGGGGCCCCAATCACAAAACTGGGTGCCAAATGCTACCCCTAACCTTACATGAAAGCTAACCATTTGAAATAAAGGCTTAACCCTAATCACTGAAATGAGCGCTCAACTGTAATCATTGAAACTGTGCTTTGGCCATAACCTTACATGAAAGCTAAACATTTGAAATAACTGCTTAACCCTATCACTGAAATGAGCGCTCAACCGTATAAATCATTGAAACTGTGCTTTGGCCATAACCTTACATGAAAGCTAAACATTTGAAATAACTGCTTAACCCTATTACTGAAATGAGCGCTCAACCGTATAAATCATTGAAACTGTGCTTTGGCCATAACCTTACATGAAAGCTAAACATTTGAAATAACTGCTTAACCCTATCACTGAAATGAGTGCTCAACCGTAATCATTGAAACTGTGCTTTGGCCATAACCTTACATGAAAGCTAAACATTTGAAATAAATGCTTAACCCTAATCACTAAAATGAAGGCTTACTAAAATGTGAGTTTATTTTACACCTTATTTTACAAGGAGAGGTACAAATAAATGAGAATGAGTTAAGTGTGAAAAATTTCGAACTGGTTTAAAAAAATTCAAACCAAAGATTAAATTTGAACCACAACACATACGTACGGGTGTATGTTGATGTCATTACCAAATTTCCTGGGGCTCCGCTTGTGTGTGCAAGGAGTTCCACTATGATAATCCTGTTTTCTTAAAAATTATGGATTAGATTCCTTTTGGGAACTCTGAGTTATTGTAAAATTCCAAAAATAAGCCCTGAGGCATATATTTTTCAAAGGCCCTTTTTGAGGGGCTTATTTTTGTAGGAGCTTATCTAAGAAGGGAAATTTGTGTTTCAACATCAATTGGGCTAGCCTTATAGCTGGAAGTAAAGTTACCGTTTTTTCTTTGTTTTGCTTTGTATTTGAGGACAATTTTCGACCTGCTTTTCGACCTGTCTATTGTCACAGTTAAACAGTCGTCTATTGTTAGTCAAATTGTCAGTTCTCCAGTCCCTCTCTCATAGTTACTTTTGCTTGATCTCATCAATAAGTCGTTTGTACGGTGCTGGTAACTGTTGGCTATGATTCAGTGGTGTTTGTTCCAAGTTACTAACCAAGTTTTCTGAAGTAAGTCATTGTTAGTAGTCTATAGAATACGTAATACATGTCGCAGAGTCCCAGTTGATTTGATGTTTTGTCTGTAAATGGTGTTCAGCAATGTGATTGTTGACGTCACCATTTCTCATCACTCGTTTGTGTTCAGTCAGTCACGTGCTAAGATTTCTGCCAGTTTCACCAATGTAAGAAGCCTGGCAGTTGCAGCTTTTGATCTTGATACTGCTCCCCATCTGTCCTCTGGTTTGTCATGAAGTGGTTATTGGTTTGTGTGCAACACGTATATTGTAAGGTTGTAGTATACATGCGATAGTTTTAGAGGTGCCTCTGATGTAAGGTATAGTCACTGTGGTAACAAGGCCATAGTTGACGTTGATCTGAGTGTTGAAAACAGTGTTACTGTGAGTGTTCTATCTAACAAAGTCTGTGTTGTAGTTGTTCTTACTATAAATGTTGTTTAGGTAATCAGTCTTGTCTTGTAGGTTAAACTAAATTTTGTTAAACACCTACACTCTAAGAATAAAGATAAGCAAGAAAAGCTTAACACAACCTTTTGATGTCCCATTGACATCGTTATCAAGTGACAAAGATAAAACTAAAAACTGGCTTCTTTTGTCACTTTAATTAAACCATGCATAGATATATATATTAGGTCAGTTTTTAGTTTGGTCTTTGTCCCTTCATAATGATGTCGTGGCGACATCAAAATGTTGTGTTTAGCATTTTTGATATCATTATTCTTAATTGTTTTATCATTGCTTTAATTTATACCTGTCTTTGCATTAAAATAATGCTGATTAAGGTACATGTAATTCATTACAGATATGAAGATAAGGTCTACCAATTCTGGAAAGATGCAGATTTCGGTTACATAAAATCTGTTCAAGAAAGTATGCAGTTTGTGTGCAAGCCTAAAGAAAACAAGGTGTAATATCTTACCTTCTTTGCCCATGC
Organism: Porites divaricata; assembly: GCA_038088405.1. NCBI lineage: Eukaryota > Metazoa > Cnidaria > Anthozoa > Scleractinia > Poritidae > Porites > Porites divaricata. The sequence continues at coordinate 552,790 of JBBMOI010000003.1, forward strand.
ATGTATATTACTGACTTGTGACTGTGATCACTACTGGTCAAGTAAAGTGCAGTGCTTTATTCTGAGGGTTGAATTTTCTCTCTTCATTCACAATCCACAAGACATAATCCTGCAAGGAAGAACTATAGTCTGTAAAAAAAGTTACTTTGTCATAGTCAAAATAATGTTGTTTTATGTGAATAATATTTTGACAGATTAGATGTCGATTCTGATGCAAAAAGTGATTGCATTTAGAACCCAGGTGTAATTTGAAAAGGAGGACAAAGAGAAGATGTTATCCACCCTCCTCAATCTCCATAATTCTTGATATGCTGTACTTAATGTGTAATTATGCAGCACATAAGTATAATTAACACTTATCATGGGTATACCTTATCTTTTAATTAACTTTTTTAGACAATTATGTTACCACTAAGGTATAAATCTTGCTGATTTTCTGCAGGCAGAAACTTCTTCTCTTGTCTGCTCAAAGCAGTTGACGTATTGTAAAGGCCAAAACCTTTTTATGGATTTTAGAAGCAGTGAGAAGGAAGTGCAAAGGTAACAGTACCAAAGCTGTAATTTAGAGGCCCACTAATTATTGATAAAGGTAACTAGTATCCAGATAGTGTTTTCTACTAACTTTGCATAGCTGGCTCCAATTTGGTTGATCATAATGCATTCTGTGTTTACTGAGATACCTTGTTATGGACTTTGTCGTACTGATAATGATCTGCATCTCTTGGTTCGTACCTTGATTTCACAATTAATTATAGTTTGAAAAAACCTTCAATATGAGGTCTACAGACTGAATAAGAGATTAAAAAGTACCATGCTTACAAAGAGGGCTACTTTAGTAAATTTGTCCAGAAGATCAGCCTCAGTATACAGAAAACACTGTGTCAGGTTCAAGGGTGAAAATATTCTGGACAATCCTTCAATGTGATGAATGCGTTGATTTTTTTTGTTTTGTTTATAAACTCTGCTTTGCAGATCTAATTCTGATCCATTTAAACCTCAGCAAATTGGTGGATTCTGTGAAGTTGATTTTAACACCCTCACTGGAGACGGCATATACAGAATGGAACTCAGTTCATGGTAACAAGTCGAAACAGAAGTCAATACAAAAGTCAAAATCTAGGTCTCCATTTATCTAGCAACTCTGACGAATAAGCAATCTAGACTAATTATTGCAAAATTTTAAAACAATAATACATGCATTCTTAAATTTTTTTTTGAAATGATGATCGTATCAGACAAATTCTACACCTCCATATATTAGCAGCTTTGGTGCACCTTTTGTTCACAGAAAGAGATCACACCCATCTTAGGGGCTAGACCCTTAATATGATTGATCAGGTTACAACTGTATTAAGCTTATGTTCTCTGAATACCTCTGGTGATGCTTGTCATTGATAACCAAGTGAAAAGTGTGCCGGTTTCCAACAGTTAGAGCAGGTGTGATATCAAGCTGATCTGTGAACAAGGTACATCATAGGTCCAAGTCTTTTTTATGCTATTTTTAAACTTGTTGTGTATTTGTTAGAATTTTTCTGCTATAATTGCTCATGGTTATACTAAATATTATACCCCTAGCATTCACACCAACTAAACATGTTTAACTATAAAAACACAGTTTAGATAAACACTGGTTTAACTAAACATGTTTCACTGAAAAGCCATTCACATGGAAAAAGTGTGTAGGAGTTACTTTCAGTCTCGTCTTGAAGTTTCCAGCCTCACTTTCATAATATCATTTCAGAAACACACCCATTAAAAAACATCAATCGTGAAAATGCAAATAAGTGAAAAATGACGTAAATTGAGTGTCAATCAAGAAATCCCCTAGGTATATCCCTTTCCTGGTTATTGTTCCTGCTCAGACATCCGCAACATTTGCCCATTCTTTGATGAAGAATAGAACTTCACGCAACTAACAATAGCTCAGTCTATTTAAAAACTGCCTAAATTTACTCTGAATTAGCATGTGACCTTTTCCTTTTAAACGCTTTAAAATTGAAAAATCCTCGATTATTGTTGTTGATTTTGCCGTAAATAATTCACTGCACTGACTTAAAACAAATTTTTACCTTTTACAAACTTCGTGGTGTTTGAATCGATCGATGAAATATGAGCGCAACTGACACATTAATAGTTTGTTTACATTTTGTCGTGGGTTTTAAGATAATATTATAAACCTCAAAATTTATGGGCAAATTCCACGAAAAAGCACTCTCACTTACGTTCTTCATTTAAGATATTGATTTTAGCAAAGTATATTAAAGGCAAAATGAAGAGCAAAAGTTTCTTTAAGAATGCTATAACTACATAATTATTTAATGGCGAAACCTAAACAGCGATCTATCCGTCTCTTGAAAACAACTACAATACTGCTTCTGATAATAATATTTATAAATGCTGCGAACATTTTTATTCAATCTTATATTATTGACTGGTTTTCGTGAAGAAGAGTTTTTAAGTAAAGAATACTTTGGTTTCTGGTTAGCTTTAACCGTTTTACCATCGAGTCAATTTGCACAAGACTACCGAATTTGCGAGGGTTTTAGTTAGTGCACGAGGAAGAAACATGCTTCTCTTTGCATAAAAATTTTCTTTTCTGTAGCAATGACAAAGACATTCCAACACCTAAAACTATGGCAACCTACTTCTATTGTTTCTGCATTGTCTCATGAAAGTGTGAGAACTGTTAACCGCTATAAAGTTCATAAGAGACCGAAAATGGCGGTAGTCTGTGAAACCTTGTTTTTGCTCGCAAAGGCTAATATGTACCCCACTTTTCACAGGCGACGTTTTTCAATGGGCGCATTTCTGTAATGAAACATCACGCAATCTAATAAAACGCAATCTTCATTGCGTCAGCGTGCGATGTGAACTGTTTTTATTTTAAACTCAGAGGTTAATTAAGCATTGTTTAAACAATATGTTTAAGCGTTGGTGTGAACAGTGTATTAGTTTGGTTAGGTCTGGTCCAAATATTGCATTTCACATGGGGTGAGACTAATCCAATTGAGAGTGGTATTTTATAGATTTCCCTCATACCATTAAATTTTGAACATGTGAAATGCAAAGTTTGAACCAGGGCTTAGGCATTTAAGCAATTATCTCATGGTTTCCTGGGGTGAACCCCTGCAGGATAAGCCATTGATTAATTTATACCATGGTGTAGAGTGATTCATAGAACATTATTTGAACCTAGTTGGAAACTCCCATCTGATTTCTAAAATTTCAAAAAATGTTGGTGATGATCGAGACTTTGAGTCTCCTTTTGTGAGTTAAGCAAGGTTTCAGCAGCTTGGCAAGTCTCAGATTTCTTCTTCTTCTTTCTTCTTCCATCTCTCGATCATGCCTATAGTGTGTTAAACTAGACAAGGCTTAATTCAGATGAATGATATGTACTGGTATTTATGAAAATTAGCAACTGAGACTAATTAAGGGTACTTGCTCACACTTCTACAGGTTAAATGAATTGGAAGACTTTTCACCATTAACTTTTCCAGCAAATCAAAAAGAACATTGTGACATTTTGGTTGAAAAACCAACATTTTTCATGAAGCTTGATGCAGGTATGTTGAGTACATCTCCAGCCTCTAGATAAAATTAAGTCCACCAACAAATTTTATAGTCCTTTGCCATTGATTGTCACAAATATACTGTACATGTCAACACTCATGTATTTATAATCAATCACCTGAAGGAATTACTGCCAAACAAGGTTACATATATCTTGTTCAGTCTACTGGCCTGCTTTTTGTATTAACTCTGCTTTGCTAAATCCATGCTGTCCTGTAAAGTTGTTGTTGTAAGTTTTTCTGGTTCATTATTTGAACGTGAAGACAGAAATGGCCCATTTCAGAGCCATCACTACCTCTAAGAATCTAAGAAATAGTTTTGCCTTACACATTCCTGTAACAGATTACATAACATGATGTATGCCACTGACAGCTGAGTTAGGCCAGGTTAAGTCAAATGCAAAGACCTGTGAAGAGTCTTTTCATGACCAATAGGCCCACGAAAATAGTTTTAAATTGTGGTGTCCTCTGTATCATGGTATGATTAATCCTGGTATCTCTTGAAAGGTTTTTATGAAAGGTTTGTTGCTCAAACACTGTGTCACTGAATTGTGTGACCAGGATTTTCCACTGCATAGGATATTTAACAATTAGTCAATAGCCCATGAGGGGAAGCCGAATGGGCTATTGACCCATGGCCCTTGAGGGCGAAGGGTCTAATAGTTATTGTTTTAGTATCACCCAACTAGTCGGACAAAAAAGGCAATAAAAAGGTCAGCAAGTGCAAGTTGAAGAAATAGTTATTTGGGAATATAATGAAAGAAAGCGTCAGGCTTGGTTGTGCCAAATTTGCATAAATTTACATAACTGTCACTTTTTTGAAACACATGATACAAAAGCGGAGCTTGTGAAAACTCATTCATTCACTCAGATGTGAAGTTGGTGAAAGTCCAACCAAAACTGTTCATAAAAAAAAGCATCTTTAGCATAGTGCAGTGACCCACAATACTTTTATGAACTGCAAGGAAAGCTCAAGTGAACTAGATCAAGTTGGCGATTGATAATTGGGCCAAGTTTTCAACAGTTTGTTGATTTTTAGTTCATCGCATGTAGTTGTTGCTTATGATGGAAACAGAGCAGCCATGAAAGCTGAAAGACTGTGGCATTCCACAAAACACAAAGTGGCCGCCATTGTTTTGGTAGGTTTTCAAAATTGGCGAATTGCGCTACTCGAGGACTATTACTAATACAGTCCTCTAGTAGTGTAGCCAATTAAAATGCAGGATTTGCATTAGTCTACTAGTTTGGTGATACTAAAGGTTATTAGTAAAATCCAACTAGTGGTCTATTATCAATGCTGCATTCTGATTGGTTGAGCTACTACTAGGCTATATGTTATAGCATACTTACTGTAAGTAGCGAAAAGCGCAGACTTGTTGGCAGCAAAAAAGGATTTTTTAACCAGCTAAAGTTGTTTTGTCTTGGTATTTTTGACCAACTAGTTGGATTTTACTAAAACAATTATTCCTCTCGCCCTCATGGCCTCTGAGTCAATAGCCCATTCGGCCTTCGGCCTTGTGGGCTATTGACTTTGACTCAGAGCGCATTCGGGCTTGAGGAATAATTGTTAAATAATCACTACAGGGCTTGAAAAACGTTTGGTGTACACACTGTAGTCCAGGACAAGTAGTTGGTTTTGCTTGTCAAGTAGCTTTAACTGTAAAGTGCACAATAAGCAAGGGTCCAGGCAAGATATCCATTAATAACAAGATCATTAACTAGGACTAACAAGAAGTGCAGGCTCTGTACAAGCAAAGTGTGAGAAATTCCTGCCCAAAGGATAAGCTGAAATTCAAGGGTTTTTTTAGTCCTGCACTATAGAAACCACAAGAATGTTGTTGGTTTGATTCTTTGTCCTTAGTGTTCTTGCTTCCTCACAATTTTAGATTATTACCTACTGACTGTATTTTAAAACCATTTCCTTTTTGTGAAAATAAAATAATCAGCATGTCATGAGAAAGTCTGAGTCCCCAACAGAATTCAAACTTATGACCTTTTGGGAGCTGCTACGTCATCTAAGGTTTGAATGCTGTCACGGACTCAGATTTTTTCTTTGTCCCTGCATGCTCGTGACATGCTGATGATTTCATTTCCACATTTGTTCACTGAGCTTAAAATTTACCATCTTTCATTCTTTCACCATTTCGCTTTTGTTGCAGTTGTAAATATGTACCATCATTTCTGTGACTTTTTCAATCTGTATGCTACACAGCATGTCAATGGATCATTTGACACTGATGTCAATATTGTATTATGGGAAAAGGTCAGAGCAGAGCACGTTATTGTTGGTGTTAATCCTAGCTCATGTTACTGAAAGTACTTTTTAAAAACGTTTTTTTGTTAAGGTTTACCCTTATTCACATCTGTTTGCTGCCTACCACATATATGCAGGTCACAGTTTTAATAATGCTATATACATATAATGCTTGAAATGTTTTGTGCATTTTTACATTAAAATGAGTCAACTACTATCAGTTTTTGCATTGTTATTAGTAATGATGAAACTATAATAAGTGCATATCACTTTTAAACTTTATAGTTGTAACTTGTACTTGTCGTTTTACCTTTCATTTAAAAACAGTGCTTTAATCTTACTTTAGATGAAACAAATGAAATATTCCTTTTTAATTCTAATAGACAAGGAAATAGTTACATTGTAGGTAATTGTCCATAGTAGTTTTTTTTAATGTAGCTTAATTAATATTGTCCACAATTAGTTATTTAGATTCTCTTGTTAAAAACGTTGTAAAAATGAAACCTTCAAACTTCCTTTAAATCATGCCTTGAGTATTAATTCTAAAAAAGTAAGAAAATTGATTAGAACTGATGACTACAATGTTAAAGAATAAAGTTTTTACAAAGTAAGAGAAAACGGTTATTGTATACAGTTAAAGCATTATTTTTATTTGCTTAACTTTCATGAATGCAGTACCAAAGGAGAAGTCTGGGGAATTTTGGAGCCACATGGAAAGCATTCACTTCAAATCCTGTTGTTTATCTTGGTCAAGAATACAAGAACAAACGGGTAAATGAAATAATGTTAAGAAGTTGTTGTGTACAAAATAATGTTCTGCATCGGTGGTATTTGACCGAAGGGGGGGGGGGGGGGGGGGGGTTGGGAAATGATGATCTACACAGGGAGGCTTCACTCGAAAGGGGGAACTTTTCAGGCTTCAGGTAAATAATTATTATTTATGGGTGGGTATTTCACTAGTTGAACTATAAGAGAGGGTAGGGAGGGTAAGGAAATCTGTCATTGCGTTTGGTGAGAGGACCTAAAAGGGCTAACAGGTTCAATTTATGGCTATGAATCAGACAACAAAACTTCATGGCTTAGTGTGGTTTATTTATATTCAAAAAACGGTGCATTTACAGCAATTAAAAGGGATGCAGCATTCTAAACTAGTATGTGAAAGGGGTACATGTACTATTTGTCAACAAAAGGCATACGTAAGGGATTACCTTTTCTGTCAATAATGGTATAAAAAAACCTAAGGGTTTGGGCCTTTGGGGGGAGCCTCCCTGTATAAAATTTTGTTGAGTATGCCCCCCTCGGGGTATTTGATGTGGTTTTTAACCTTAATATCTCCAGCATGTTGTGAGAAAGGGTGTTTAATATATGGTATGTGGTTTATGAACTTTTAAAGGGATCAGCTGCATAACCACCACTGTAAACCAATTAACAACATTGACTAACAACAACAACAACAAGAAGTTTATTCAGTATTACTATTTATATACATGGTGTTACCGATTAAAATACAACAATGAACAATGAGATAAATTTAAGGAAATACAGAACTGATATACCGGTGATTGAATGGTATAATTAATTATCATTATTATGTTTCTTTCGTCTTTCAAACGCTTGAAAAACGAAATGAGCAGTTAGCCTGCCTATATGCGAATCAGTATTGTCGAAAAGAAAACAGTCTTTATCATGGTTATTGTAAATTGTAAATAATGTATTTCGTTCGTTGGTTTTGATATAAAGAGTCTTTCTTAAATCATCCGTCATATAGCTAGATCACAATGAAATAATACGTGCATTTCATTTTCAACTGAATTTAGACTGCAGTGATCACAAATTCTAAGATCTTCAGGAGTTTTGGGAATTGTAAATCTTCCAGTTATGATTTCTTACCCTAAATTTGGAGGCAACACATTTATGTTCACCTTTTCTGTGAAGTGTAGCTATCTCTGTTTCAGTGTTGGCGAATAATTATGTGTCAAAATATGGAGAGCCATGAGGAGGAATGTTGAGGGCACATAGATAAACATCTTGTTCTAAATTTAAAAACGTGTGCGGATTTAGTTTACACCAGATATAGTTAAGTGGCTAAATCTGAAGGGTCAGCACTTTATAACACCTGTCGAAAGGCCCTTGGACACCTTATGAAGTTTACACAACGTAGTATTCCTTATCGTTTTGGATTAGCCGGTTAAACACTGCGTTTTACAGATTAGGGTTAAGCACTACCTTTACTGATTAGGGTTAAGCACTGCCTTTACTGATTAGGATTAAACACTTCCTTTACTGATTAGGGTCAAGCACTGTTTCGAAACTGGTTAGGTTCCTTTTTTGGGTTGGGGTTGATGCTATGTGTACTTTAATCTACCTTGTGTAAACTTCATAAGGTGTCCAAGGGCCTTTCGACGGATGTTAACGAGTGCTGACCAATCTGAAAAACTGGACCAGCAAAAAGGTAAAAAAAAATCAAATTTTAACACTAAACGGATCATCTTGGCAAAAAGAGGAAGGAGAGCCAAAATAAAACTGATATATTTTTATATTACTTGTGCCCTGTTAATTTTGGTCTGAAAGACAGTCTTTTCACGCGCTGACACTGGAAAATAGATTTTACTTTAGCATCTGTACCAATCTTAACGTATAATTATTCCAGAATGGTACTGATCAAATCTAATGTTTTCTATGCAGGTATGTTTTAAACAAGCCATCTTTGCTCTTCTTCCTAGAATGGTGTTTGGATTGTACTATAATACTCCTTTGGTAAGTTTTTAGTACTTAGTTGTTTTTAATGTTTCATATCTTTCTTACAATAGCTGACAATAGTCAAGTGAAATTTTGGAGCACGAAATTGACACAAAGCAAGGAACAAAAATATGTAAAGGTTGCCTTATATTTTATAATGATTTACACGTTAGCATAAGTGTAGCGCCTGGATCGGGGCGAAATTCTCAGCCAATCTAGACGACTATCAAAACACCTGAGCTGCTGCAGTTTTAAAAAATCGTTGGAGAAAAGTCATTGCTAATCAGATCACGTAATTTTTTTAAGGCGTAAGGTTTGGCTGAACCAAAAAGGCTGATATCTGAAACGGACTTAAGGAGAGAGAGTTTTTACTTACGGTGAAATGAAAGTTTTGCACTTGCCTATTATGCTTAACTGAAGGGTTAAGATGTTTATGTATGTTTTTGTTCCTTTCAGATTAATGGTTGCTCTAAAAGTGGCCTATTTAAAGCTTTTTCAGAACATTTAATGAACAGGCTTGGAATCATGCAAGAAAAGAACTTACAGGTGAATTGGGATAAAAAATTATTGCTGACAATTTACACGGCTAAAAGTTGTGTGGGCACACAAACTTTAAACGTTTTTTACTTACAACTCAAACTGCTAGTAGCTTTTCAGTGTCATCTTTGGTAAGGTACAGTGGAAACTCTTTTAAGGGGACACCTTCAGGACCGAGGCTATCCTGGGACCAGGCTCCGCAGCTGGGGAAAAAGGCAAAAACGGGGTCAAATAGTGAAAATATCGGCCAGCGAAGCGAACCGAGCGGTGGCCTGGGGAGGGGGAAAGCGGCTTTACCCTAACCAGACTACTTCTCGGCTCGCTTCGCTGGCGGATATTTTTTTTCGCCCACACCGATTTTTTTTCTTCTTTTTCTACCAGTGCGGAGCCTGGTCTGTGGCTAGACCGAGGCTAGTGTCCCTTGAATTCTTAAAAATTAGTTCTTTAATTCTTTAGGGACAGTCATGTTTTGAGTGCTAAGGTGTCCCCTGAATGGAGGTCAAACCCAGGCAGTGGGCCACAGAAAACGTGTCCCTTGCTCGTAAATAGAGATTTCATTTCAGTAGAGTAGAGGTAACAGAGACAAAGATTATGTGTACGTTTATCCCCGCGGAACAAATTTTGTGTCCCCTGTATGGAGGTGTCCCAAATGAGCGGCTCCACTGTAACTTCTTTATGCACTAAGACAGCTGAAGAAGTTTATTTTACCTGTTGCTGATGATCCTTGATATCTCAGTACTGCTCGCTAATTTGCTCTTTTCTTGTTAGCGTGTTCAGCCCAAACTCATTCTCTCTTGCTGTATTCTAGAATACCTCTTCGTTTCCTTTGATGTATTGTCTAACTATTATGGTAGTTATCTTGAGAACATGCAATAAAGGGGCTCTTTCCATTATTTGGCCGGGCGTGTCGTATGACTTAGTAGGGATCTTTAGCATCGACAACGGCGACGGTAGCGAATACGTCACTTTTAAAATGAATTTGCGTTTTTTAAACTTTGTCGCGTTTATTCCAATTCATCCTAGTTCCCAGGGTGCTCTCCTACCCGTCTCTACCGAGCGAGGGAGAGCCTGGGAACGAGGTTGCTTCCAATCCACTGAAAAATGTCAAATGTTGGCGAATTTCCCGGAGTTGATTTCTTGGGAATCTCACTCAAGTTTAGAAGGAGAAAGAAAAATTCGTCGTAGCTTGTTTACGTCCTCCATAAAACGTGAAATTAGGCATTTTCACGTGGTAATCGCACAGTAACGGCAAAGAAATGTAAGTAAGTAAGTAACTAATTAAGTAAGTAATCGGGTTAATAACAGGGTTTCCACATTGCGACTCTTTATCTGCCACTTATAACTAAGAAATAAAAAAATATGTATCAAAATGTACAAAAATCAGTACAAAATGCACGTGCAAAGTCCCTGTTTTGCTAATCAAACCCATGTTTTTTTTTACGTTCTCGTTTCCGTCGCCCTCGTCGTTGCTTTTTCCGCAACAGAGTCGTACCTATAAGTATCAGTGTGTGAAGTACAAGAGCTGAACATGGCATCATTACCGTAAAATATCAGTGGTAATAATAATTTATATGATAGTACATATCTATAATTCTGTATAGAACCTTCAATTCAGTCATCTGACGCAAAAGGTGCAATAAACCAGTGATTTGATTTGTCTCCAACAGAAGTGTAGTGGTGACATCATGTATCCTGTATTTTAGTGATGACCACTGCGGATTTGTCAAGGGTTTTAACTCTAACCTCTTAACTTAAAGGAGTGTTTTTTTTTTCAGAACAGCAGTGAAGCAATCCGCATAACTTTACTGTCTAGAGGAACAAAGTTTAGAAAAATATTGAATGAGGACGAGGTGAGAATTTACTCACGTAACGATTACAAGTCATTGTGCCGTGAATGTCGTTTTTGATGTATTTGTAACTTTTTTTGTTACACCTTTCGTATCGTGAGTCTCTTAGAATAACTCTGCGGTTGTGAATATTGTAGATTTGATCCTTTCTACTGATCGTGTCTTCGTGAAGGTTCCAGACCTGTTTATGGGAGAATTGGCCTAAGCGGTTATACAGTATTACGTCGCACCAACATTCCAGTTTCCAAGCGAAAAGCCCTGAGGAAGAGGTTGATGTCCTACACGTGATACCGGTGCGAAGGGAGGGGCAAAAAATGTCTTTTATTAGCTTCTTTAAGATGTGCTGGAAAATTCCGGGTGCCAAACGACAAAACAGTTCTCCTACGTTTAACTCTTGTAAAAACCTCAACTTAGAGATGAAAAAGTGCACATCTAGTACACCTTTAGCTGTTTATTACGATAAAAATACGCATTCATTTGCGTGAAACGGCGACCAATAGCGCGGAGATACATTTATTAGCCGGTAAAACCGAACATTTGCGCATAAATCAGATTCAATTACGATTTTTGTATTTTAATCAACACCCAATAACTCTTTTTGGCATTCATATGCGTCATTTGGCATACAGGAGAGAAAAAAATGTACTTTCGTTAACGCTAACGCCCAAGTCATTAACACCATCTTAAAAGTCAATAGGGACAGCAGACGAACATTAAAGTGCAAACACTATTCATCAACATTTTTATGGCACTGTTTGTAATTCAATAGCACTCATGAACAACCTTAAGGATGGATAAGAGAAACATTAATGTGCTTGTACAATCAATTAAGCGTTCTTTACACGTAATATACAAAAATCGATTTCAATTAAGCAACAGAAATTCTAACAAATTTGGCCTGAAATGTTCGTATTTTCGCGCTAATGAATGTATCTTCGCACTATTGGTTCACGGAAATGATTGGGTATTTTTTCGTAATGAACAGCAAAAGGTGTATTATTACTGTGTCTTAGGTCCCCACAAACCACCTTGGACTTCCCCTCCCACCTCCTCCCCAACATACAGACTCGCGTCATCTCATCTCCCTCTGAAAAAAGACTTAATTCGTTTTATTTTACACTTAAATACTTTGCCTTTTTCTGTTGCAGATTATTGAGGCCTTGGAGACATATCCTGAAGTCAAACTAACTGTTGCACAATATTCCTGGTACTGCTCCGATTTTCTCATTTTACGATTTACGTGATATTTCTTTTTGTCAACTGTTTATTTCGTCATTAAAAAAATATTGAATTGTGAACACTGCTCTAAACCTGGACTTATGTGAAAATTAATCACGTGACATTTAGGACATCAAGGACGGGTATGTTGCTTTTTTCATGTTATAATTTTAAATTGTACTTTTCAGGGATGTGCCTTTTCTTGATCAAGTTAAAGTGAGTATTGTTGAGCATTTACGTAACATAAACGTCAAATCAACAAAGTTAAATAGCTATCATCTCCTTTTTTATTTCTTTTTATAGCATAAATTTCCTAGTTTCTTTACTTTTTCACAAGTGGAGTGGTGGAAATGCAGGAATATTGCTGGGTGATGCTAGATAAGAGAAAAAATATGCAGTTTGAAAAAGTTAACTTTAAAAACATAACTGTAGCGCGAACTATTCAAGTTGCCGTTTCTCTGTTGGCAGGCATTTGGGTTTGAACAATCTGGCATATGAAGAGAAAAAACTTCAGGAAGAAATGCGGCACTATCGAACGGACGTCTAAGAACTTTCCTTAGAACTCTCTGTCGACAACTGATTTTTATTTTTTCCAGAATCGTGTCAGTGAGGTTGAAACTCGATGTATCGAGCTCTTGAACAACAACCATGATATGCTTTGGCTGAACTACATTGTGTATCATCATAAAATGTGTCGAAAAGAGCTCCATCGAATGGTCCTTCGGCACGACGGCAGCGAAAGCGTCGCTGTTTAAATGAATTTATGTTTTTCTTTTCACACTTCGTCGCCATTTCGAACTCACTCATTGTATGTCAAATGTGGGTGAACTTTCCTGGAGTTCAGTTCTTGGGGATCGCACCCAAGTTTAGAAAGAGATGGAATAATTCGTCGTTATGAGTTTAACATCCTCCATAAGACTTTGTATCAGAAAATTTCGCGTCGTAGCCTTGTATTGGGGACAAATACGGTACAAAAAAGTGTAATGCTCTGGCAGAGTTGTTTTGCTCATTTAAATTATTTCTTTTTTGACGTTTTCTTTACTCTTGCATATCTTTGTGGTTGTTAAAGCTCCCTGTCTCGTTTATATCGAAGTTGTGGCACTTTTGCGTGGTTTCTTTACGGATTAAAAAGTAACTAAATAAAGTAAAAATTTGAATTGGATACTTTTTGTTCGTTTTCAGAATAGTCACAACACAGATATATTTATTGGGATGCATGGAGCTGGTTTAACGCATGCGCTGTTTCTTCCTGACTGGGCCCTTTTATTTGAATTGTAAGTCGTTGGGTTCTACTCTAGAATGACAAGAAGCCTTCATGGCTGTGTGTACACTTTAGTATTCACTATTGTAAACAATAGGTAACAAAATAATTATTGGAAGCTGCAAGATTCCGGGTGGTTTTTCTTTTATGGCTACTGAATAAATGAAGAAAATATGTTAGCTTTCTTGTAAATGTCCAATACGACTGGAAATGGTGGTTTACCAGCAATCTAGGACCTATTTCATGGTTGTGATTGAAGGTCAGCCACTCAGGTAGTGATCCATAGAAGGTGTTGTATCAAATCGTTTATAGGACTCTATTTGTTTGTTAGGTACAATTGTGGTGATACAAATTGTTATCGGGATTTAGCAAGACTCAGGTAATCACATATGTTGGTTTTGGATTATTTTGTCAGTAGTTATAATAGGATGCCTTGTTCCTGAAAAAAACCCCTGATTATTTTATGTCATTTCCTGATTAACTCTGTCATGAAACCATTTAGTACAAAAATGACAGAAATTAAACAGGGTTTTTTTCAAAAATCTTAAAATTTTAAACCTAAAAACCACCTCCCCAGATTATCTTTTGTAAGTTGGGGAACAGGCAGAAATTTAATGCTCGCCCTGCGGGCTCACGGAAATGACGGAAATAGACAGTGAAAAAAGTCAGGAACAGGCATCCTATTATAACTACTCTAAGGAAAGAGTGAGTGAGTGAAGTTTTGATTTAAAAGTTATTTAATTATATAATAAAAGATGAGGGACTATAAAAAATGTTTTGAAGTTTCACCAAGTTTTTTAAAAGGAAAAATAAAAACATTTAATCCATTTGAAAGAATTTTTAAAAATTTTTTATTTAATGAATTAATAAATCCATTTCCTGATAAAGTAAAATATAATAAAGAAAATTATGATAAAATGGTAGAAAATTACTACATTTATAAAAATCAGTTTAAAAAATATGGTTTAACTTTTAATGTAAATGAAGAATATGGTGAAAATGGAGGAAAAAGAAGTTATTTAAGTAAAATTTTTTTCCTTCCTGAAAACTATAGAAGAGAATATACTATTAATGAAAATAAAATTTTGTATAAAGGAAAAGATTATTATTTAATATATACTTTTTATATTGATGAAAATTACAAAGAAAAAGATAATAAAGTTTATTTTGAACTATTTTTTTATGATGATTATGATAGCCATAAAAAATTTGAGTTAAAAATAATAACTTTAGATGAACAATATCAACAAAATATTAAACCTGGGGAAAGCGACTTATTATACATAGACACAAAGAAAATAGGAAAAAGATTTAAATCATTATACAAAGAATTAACAAAGAGAGAATTAATTAATTATAGAAGGATAATGGAAATACCTTATTTATTTGATTTTACCAAATGTGCTAGGAAAGACCCGGAACCAAAACCAGATTTAATAAATTATGATACTTTTAGAGATTATTGGTATAAATTATTAGAAAACGCTCCTCTTTATTCCACTGATAAATATGATTTTATAACAATGTTAAATATAATGTATGAAGATCAATATTTATCTTATTTTAAAGAAGAAGATTATTCAGAAGAAGATGATTATATAATGACAGATGAAGAATATTTAAAAGAATATGGTAGTAAAGGAGATATTGATGTTAAAGATGTAGAAAATTTAAAAAAAGAAGAAGAAGATTTTTGTAATGGAAGTTTTTTTAAAAAAAATTTAATGTCAGAAGAATACCCTTTTATAGAAAGAAAAAAAGTTATTTATGAACTTTGTGAAAGAAATGAAAGATCTTTTTATAGAAGATATCTTATATACGATCCTATAAATAATTTTTTTCGTTTTTATCAATTAAGAGATGATTTTGATAATAATATTTATGGTTTGAAAAAAGATCAAGGTCAAAGTTGTAAATAGGAAAAAATGATTTAAAAGAATTATTTTTCATTATATAAAATGCAGTTGTCAAGTTACGATCGTCTCACTCCAGAAAATATTGTTTTTAATGAAGCCAAAGAATTCAAAGTAAAGGATAGCAAAATCAAATACAAACGAATACCAATTGAAGTCAAATACCCAAATGGAAAGAAAGGTGCTTTGGTAATTGAAACTCCTCTTCTTTTCTCTTTTGGAGTAAGTGAAAAGAAAAACCAAGAAACAGGAAAGTTAGTTGGTTATAGTATTCCGGTTTGTCTCTGGGGAAAAGATAGTGAACCAAACGAAAAGGAAAAAGCATTTTTTGATACTTTGAGTAATATCAGGGAAATATGTTGCCATCATCTAGAAAGTGAATACGGGCCTGACATGGCATCAACCCTGCCTTCTCTTTTCTATTACAAACAGGTTGAATATACTGATAAAAAAGGGAAAAAGAAAACACGAGTTGATGAGTCAGCTGCACCAGTTCTTTATGCAAAACTTATTTACTCTGAGAAGTCAAAAAAAATACTTTCTCTATTTAATACCAAGGCGAACAAAGCTTTGAATCCCCTTAAATATGTTGATCAGTACTGCAATGTCAAAATGGCATTGATAGTTGAAGGAATATTCATAAGCAAGACTGTCACATCTTTACAAATAAAAGTTCATGAGTGTTATGTTAAACCACTGAAACCTCGAGAATCTTTACTAACAATAAAAGAGGAAGAAGGAGATAGTGAAAGTGATGATGAGACTGATGTGAATGTTGATATCTCAGATTTAGATATTTCTGATAAGGAGGAAGAAACTGATTAATTAGATTTTTAATACAAAATTTGTATTAAAAATTAATCAAATCTTTGAAACTCACCCATGAGTTAAACTTATCAGGGTATCCACTCCATTTTACTAATGCCATTTTTTTCTTGTTATCTCTCCTGATAACTTTTTCTATTCTAAAAGTCTGCTGTTTTGCTTTCTGTAATTCTTGTTTATAAAAAGATCCTTTTATTGATTCCCCCATCAAGTCAACAATAGAATACGTAACAGGTTTTGACGAAATAATTTTATCAATCACAAATATCTCCTCTGTCCAGTTTGGTGTGTAACCTTTATCAAATATCTTTCTCTTATACTTTGAAATTCTAACATGATCTCCAATCTCGAACTTTGGTTTATCAGGTTTCAAGTAAATAGAATCACCATACAAATTATTCCAAACTTTTTTTCTCATTCTTCTTTTTACTCGCTTCAACAGGAGTCATTTTAATACTAGAATGTCTCGTATTATTGTAATCATTAACCAGTTTATCTATCTTATCCACATAAACAGTGTTGTTATTCACAGTAAACATCTTCCACATTTTGTTTTTCATTGTTTTATTCCATCTCTCAACAACACTAGATTTCTCTTCATTTTCAGTGTGATATAGTTTAATACCTTTGCTTTTCAGAAAATCTTTGAAATGTTTGCCGATAAACTCAGAACCTTTATCTGTCCACAACATCTTTGGTTTACGTTTACTTAATATATCATCAAATGCTTTACTGGCAGTTTCAGTTTTCTTGTCTTTCAAACCTCTTATCCAACCATACTTACTAAACACATCAATAACCATCAGCAAATATTTAATACCTTTGTTCCATTTACTAAACTTTTGCATTTCCACCAAATCAGCAGCCCAGATTTCATCAATCCCGTTTGAGATTACTGTTCTCTTTTGAAAGTTTCTTGTGATTGGTTTGTGAAGTTCATCGGCTAGTTGTTGAGACCAATCACTACTCAACGCCGCCTCACGTTTTTTTGAAGACCAAGTCCAAGTTTTTGTTTTGTGTTAATCATTGTTCTAGCCAAAGCATGCCCCCATTGTCTCTGGTTTCGAGGAATAGAATCTAATGCTTTTATCATTTTCCTATCAGCTTCATTTTTACATTTAACTTGATCGCTTGATGGTCTGTTACCACAGACAGAGTAATCAACATCGTGTTGCATACTTACAGCATCTGTTCTTCCAGTTGGTTGTTCAAAAATTTCCAATATTTTGCCAGTCTGAGGATCATATCTCAATTGAGATTCCAGTGGATTACCGGGGCCGGTATACTTATGACCAGGAAGTGTAAATCCTTTACGTGGAGCGACTTTTAAAATGGCTTTGTGAATATCAACTCCACTTCCAAAACTTGTCAGAGGATTGTTTTCCCAAAAGTGATCATCAACAATTATCTGATATTTGGTTCTTAATATCTGAGGCCATGTATCAGGATTAGATGAAATGATGTTATTCATATCTGCCAGAGCTTCTGGATTATTTTCAAAAAATCTTGACTTTTTCATTCTTCTTGAAGGTTTTTCAAATTTAAAAAATAATTCAGGATTAGAACCTTTGCGTATTATTCCCATCTTGGCTTCTTCAGCGGCTGTGGGTCTTCTCCAGAATTTACCAGAAGTCATTCCATGATCCGATCTAAAAGCTGATTTCATGATATCGCCAGATTTATATCGATCATAAACTGGTTTCAATGATGGAATCAATTCTTGTGTAGTTGACATTGCAATTTCTGGTGCTTTTTTTACAACGGTCATTGGATCAATTCCTGATCCATCCAAATCGGGTCTATTAGTTTTATATCTTTTCTTTGGTCTAATTTTGGTTGAAAGCTGATCCATTGCCGATCCAACACTCTCTTGAATAAAAGGAGACAATTTATTGATTCCATAATTTACAGCTTTTTTCTGTAGTTTTTTATTTCTCATTAATTCACTTGCTCCATACCTTCCCATTTCGACTGCTTTTTGCCCCATCCAAGGAAGAGCATGTTCAACAAATGCATCTGTAGCTGTTCCAACAACAGTGTCAAATAAATCTCCTCCTGTTTGTTTGCCCGCCTTCTCAGACGGGCTAATTAGTTTTTTGACTTTACATATTTTACTTTTTTAATTCCACAAACCGCACAATGACAAAAGAATTGAGTTCTTCCTCTTTTATCGGTTTGGTAGCCACTTGGCTCAGTGCAAGGAGTTACCATTTTATCTTTAATGCAATATGATTCTTTCATTTAGTATAATGTTTAGATAAATCTGATTTATCAGAAGGGTGGTAAAAGTGAATTATATAAACTAAAGATAAATGGAAGCTAAATTCTTTTCTGAGATAGAAAAAAATATGGATGTTGAAACTATCAAAAATTTTGAGAAAGAAATAAGGACAAAAATAAATGATGAGTTTGAGACTCTCCGGAATAAAAATGCAGATCTTTCAAGAGTGTTAATGGCTGGTGAATGTGATATGTGGGAAAAAATAAGAAGAGGAGATTATTCTTGGTTGAAAATAAAGTCTGATAAAAAGAAGAAACTTTTTAGACTTATTGATATTTACTTAAAATTTGATTCCATAGTTGATACTGTTCAAGAATTAAAAGAAAAAGTAGAGAAGGTTAAAAAGTTGAAGGATTCACCAGTGGATAAAGATTAAATATAACATTTTATATTTAATCTTTGAAAAATATTATTACAAATAATTAAATATTAAATCTTTTTTTAAAATATAAAAAAAGATTTATTTTATATTTTTGTAATAATCTTTTATAAAATATTCTTTTATAAAATCACTATTGTCATTATCAAAATGAGGATTATGTATTACATCAAGAAAACTTTTTCCATTCTGTCTCTCAAACAAATAGTAAAGACACCAATAACCACAGAGAACAGTGTTTCGATTTTGTATTTCATCCATCGAATAAACAATATGTTTTCCAGAAGTGTTAAAATACTTTAAAGCATCACTTGGCATTATCAGGCCAAATGGATCAAAATACTCAACAACTGAATCCAGGTTTCTATAACAAACCCAGTGTGTGCCAGGTCCTTGAATATCATCAAGATTGATTATTCCACATTCTTTTTTTATCTTTTGTGGCAAACGGTCTCGACTGTAAATACCTCTGAGATGTTTAATACCAAGTTTCTTTACCCATTCCATCAAGTCAAAGTTTGAAAGGGGTTTAATTACAAAATGGAGCCTATTATGGGAATATCGTTGAATGGACTGTTTTTTCCCAGTAGCAGACCCTTGCCTTTGGACTTTTTTTTTGCCCCCATTCCTATTATATTTTCCCAATTACCATTAAAGGGAGGTGGGTAATAACCTTCTCCTTGTGTGGGTGGAACATAAACACTTCTTGTGTTACTAGATGATCCCCTATCAACTTGTAAACCAGATCCAAACAACTTTGGAAGCAGACTAATTGCCATTGGAATACCAATCGATGCAAGTGTTCCCAGGAATCCTCCTTCTATTTGGGCCTGGGTTGGTTTGATAACCAATCGACCTCCTGTTTTAAAAACTTTTTTAATTTGATCTATTTGTGCTTTGGTAAACACATTAGCAATAGGAGGTAAAAATGGGAAAAACCTTTTGGGGATTGTAATTCCTTTTCCAAACAGTTTTTTTATTCCAATGTCTCCAAGTGCAGTTGCAGCTCCAGTAGCCAGTGCAGGAGCAACTTTTGAAACTCCTTTTATTGCAAAAGGAAGAAGTTTTGAACCGAGACTTATTAAACTAGTGAATAAGTTTCCACCATGTTTTACTGATCGTGTAATCTGTGTTTTACTTATTTTTATATCTGATCCTGTTCCATTTGCCAGTGATTTTTTTATCCTCGCTATCTGTCTTTGGGTCAACATTAACTCATCAGGCCCTTGAAGATGAGAATGTTTTAATCGAAGTGTTAGTGGTGATTTATTTTTAATTGCGTTAAAAAGTTTTGTCTTTTGTCCATCTGTCAGCGTTACCCTATATTCGATATAAGTTGTCATTTTATATATTATGTTATATTAAATTTTTTTTTTATGCTCTAAGAATTAGTTTTCCACTTTGCTGTTCTATTTCTGCTTCTCTCTCATGCAGTACAAGAGCGTAAATATTATAATCTGCAGCAGTCGCTCCAGATAACTCATAATGAAAAGCAAGTTTTGTTACTCCATCTTTTATGTCTAATTTCTGCTTTGTCAAATCAAAATACACAAACGGGAAAATATTCTCAAAATTTTGTCTATTAAGAAGTGTTCCACCTTGAAAATCATTGTTGGCAAAAACATAAGACATTACATCTCTAAAAACTCTTGAAGGATCTTCTGAAGGTTTGTAGTGAATATCAGGGTATTCATTTCCATTTCCAACTTCAAGATAGCATCTATCGAGAGTTCGGGGATCTGTGGAAACACTGAAAGTATTGTATAAAAATGGATTTGCTGTCTGTGATTCAATATTTGGAGTATTGATAAAGAAAACAAATACATGTCTTGGTTTTGAAATTCCGTTTGTAATTTTAAAATTACCAACTCTTTGACTGCCAGCGATGTTAGGTTGAATAACTTCATTAAGGTAAGTCCATTTGTATGGTTTGAGATATTCACTCATATAAATCTTACTTCCTTCTGAATTGAATACTAATCGAGGCACAAATAGTTGAAGGCGTGATATGACTACTCAACAATCATTTCCACCACTCCTCCATATAAGATTATCATCTTTTTCAATCTCAAAATTTATTTCGATTTTAGTGTTTGGAAGTAGTTTATCTTCAAGTGCCTCAAAGAAAGAATATCTGTTAAGTGGTATCTCACAGCGTACTGTGCTTGAAGTTCCAAGCAGAGCTTTTCGTTTTGCAAATCCTTCATTATATGATGCAGGAGTGTTATCTAACATAAAGCCTGCTTCATCTGCACCAGGGTCAGCTTGATTTTTTCTATGTTCAACTCTTCTTCTAGTAAATCTATTTTTATTAGCACTTGTTGATGTATCAAGAAAATAAAATTCATTTGTTGCCACACTATCAGCATATGATTTATTATACTCAAGCAAATTTTTTATATTTACACAATGATTGGCGTAATTACATTGATAAAGTTCCTTTCCATTTGCCAGCACAGATAATCTTGAAATAAAAGAATTAGCACCATTTACTATTCCCATTTGATCAGCTTCATATGCAACCATTTGCGCTAATCTAGCAGCAGTAATACTATCATCATTTACATTAGCACCAATAACAAAATCATTTCCGTCAAGTTTCTCAACTTTAAAATCCAGTGCTATTCTAGCATTATACCAATCAAATGGGGTGACTTCACCTGTATTGTCAGCAGTAAATTTAAGATTATTTCTAACTTGTTTGGTGTTGTTTGCTGGGGCAATATTAAAAGATTGTTCGAGGTCAAAAACAACATCTTCATATCTTTCAAGATATTTTGGGTTTCTAAAAGACTTCATTTTATTTTAATAATAGATTATATTATTTTTTCTTTCCAGATCCAGACATAATTTGTAGCACTCTATTATTGATTTCTTGCTGTGTCATTTGCCGCTTATTTGTTTTACGTGATGGAGTATTTTCTCCAGAAAGCATTTTTACTATTTTGTCACCAGCTTTTTTAGTTGTACTAGCAGGGGTTGGTTTGGGTGGAGGTACTGCAAATGTTACCTTTTTTCTAGTTGGTTTTTTACCAAGAAAAGATTTTACTGAATCCATTATTCCTTCTCCATATATGTGTTTTCTTGAAAACTTTCCTCTGTCAGGATCATATTTTTTTTTAAACTCTGATTGTCACATCATTTTATCTAAATGTTTACATTATCTTCAGCATGACGAAGAAGCAATGTCATAAACCAATCAATACCATTGAGATCAATAGGTTGGCCGAGTGAATCATTTACTGTTATTGTCATTTCAGAAATAGTATTAGAACTTACAGGACAGTACAGTGTCCTCCTTGGTTCAAAAGTGAAAGGATAAGATCTTGTCAAATTATCTGTTGGAATAACAGCAATTGTGTTTGTATTTACTCCATTTACAACAGAGTCTTTTATTGCACTTGTGTTTATGTTAAGGGAGTCAATCGATTTTGTAATATTTGGAAGACGAGTTCCATACTCAGTTTTAGTCACCAGTTTTTTTTCAAATCCGATGAGGTCTCCAAAATCTGTTCCTCTCAGATCAAGTTGATAATTGCCATCAAGTGTTACCAGTACTCGATAAGTAGAGAGAATAAAAGACAGATTTATTGAGTAATTTTTTACACCTTTGGAGTCTGTTGTATGATGAGATTTTTGTTCCATGTATTGATGAATGTAATCATTCAAATCTGAATAAGAATACATTCCATCTGAAAAGGTGATAGTTTGCCATGTTGTTCCATCATGGGTGTATTTGATTTTATTGTTTCCATAACTACTTCTGATGTTGTACCAAGAGTAAGTCATTGACAACCTATCCAAGGCGAGAAAATGCTGTAATTCTGGGTCAAGTTCCAAAGGAGGATTAAATTTAACCAAGAAATCATGGGGTTTGTTTACTCCTATTTTTTCTCTTTTAACAGATGAAATATGAATAGCACTTTCATTCATTTATCTTATAATTATATTAATGCGGCGAAGCCAAGGGAGGGGGTTTTGGGGGAACCGTAGGTTCCCCCATTAGATAATTTTTCTAAGGAGTGTATTAAGTTGGTTATTAGAGAGAATCCCGAGATCTCTGAGTCGATGAGCTATTTGAATGTATTCTGGTAATACACCATTGTTTCCTGCAGCAAGTGAACCATTGAGTAATTCAAATCTATGAAGTAGTTCCTGAGGAGAGGAGTAAAACATTCCAGAGCTGGATTGATTTTTATATAAGAAAAGAAGGCTTAAATTTTTTGAATATATGCTTAATATATTGTAATTATTTATATATTCTATTGTTTTTTCTTGAGGTTTTTTAGCTGTTGCTTTAGCTAAATTATAGCCTTCTTTATTATAACCAATTATTGCAGTATTTTTTATTTTACTACCAGCAATTTCTAAATCTGAATTAACATCATCGATTAATGAAGAAATTTCAGAAACATCTTTATCAAAATAATAAGAAGGAAGATTGATGTAACTGTTACTTTCTAGAATATCTTGCGCTTTTTTATTATTTAGATATCTATCAAAATAACCAACATCAAATTTTGCTGTTGTATCTTTATCCTTTTTTGCTATTGGAGCTTGAGCTTGATCGTCTTTATCTTCTTCATCTTCAATAGCTTCTACTCCTGGTAACTCTTTCATATCAGCCAAACGTTCAAACTGACTAAATCCATCTGTAATGGCTTTTTGATTGGCTTTGAGTCCTTCCGTAAGAGCCAACTGATTTTGCAGCATTTTCTGGTTTTGAGTGAAGATATTTTCTCTTTTGGGGTCCTTCTCAGGTTTTTCAAACTGAGAAATCAGAGGTTTGAATGTTTCAGTAAATCCTTCTCTCTGGTTCTGTTTTTCCCAAGTAGTTTCTTTTATTTGTTGTCGAACCTGTTTAATAAGATCATCGGCTTCAATCTTATTTTTAGAGTATTTTTTCATTTCTTCAATATCCATTTATATAATAAATATATAAAATGGAAATACCAAATTATGATAGCACTGATAACAGCGATAAAAACTTCAAACAGCTTTTTCCTTTTATGCCATCGGATACATTTCGAATGCTGATTTGTGGAAATAGTGGAAGTGGAAAAACTAATTTGCTTTATCATATGTTAATGAAACCATTGTTGTATTATGATGAGATTTACCTTTATGCTCGTAATTTGGAGCAGGATAAGTACAAGAGATTAACGCAAAAAATGAGAGAGATGTCTCATAAACTCGGCTATGAAATACTTAATGTGAGTAATGATCAAATAACTCCAGTAACAGAAATGGATTATGCAGACAATCAAAAACTTGTGATATTTGATGATTATGTCTGTGATAAAAATCAGAGACAAATCGTTGATTATTTCATTCAAGGTCGACATAAGAATTGCTCAGTGATTTATCTGAGTCAATCATTTTACAAAACTCCCAAGGATATTCGATTGAATTGTTCTCATTACTGTTTATATGAATTTCCATCATCCAGGGAAGCCAACAGAATATCATCTGAATTGGGAGTTGATAAAGTTGTATATAAAGAGGCAACTAAAAAACCATTCTCATTTCTCTATGTCAATAAACCAAAGAAAACCATTTCAAAAAACTTTACTGATTATCTAATCAATAAATAAGATGGGAATATTTAATGAACATTCTTCTAATCAATATCAATTTGCGCGAGGAATTCAAGGAGCTCCAGGTGTAGGTTTTAATCTCACTGCAGATGGAAATTATGATATGGTGGGGAAAAAACTAACAAATGTTGGAGCACCAACATCAGACACTGATTCAGCAACCAAGAAATATGTTGATACCCATTCTGGCGGTGGAAAAACATCATTAATAACAGTAGATTCAAATATTGATATGAAAAACCAGTATTCAATCAAAAAACTCAAAACACCATCAGACAATGATGATGCTGCGACAAAGAAATATGTGGACGACTCCAAAGTTGATGGCAGTGTCTTTTTGAAATTGGATGGAACAAGAAAAATGACTGGAAATCTTGACATGAACCACAATCGAATATTAAGGATTCCAGCTCCAACTGCAAATAACCAACCAACACCATTGGCTTATACTGATCTTGCTTATCTCAAAGTTGATGGATCAAATAAGATGACTAATGATTTGAACATGGATAATAAAAAAATAATTAATCTTATTACACCAACAAATAACGCAGATGCTACACCCAAAAAATATGTTGATGATAGCATATCTAACCAAGATTTCAGTTCTTTCTTGAAAAAAGATGGGAGTATCTCAATGTCTTCAGATCTTAACGTTGGAGGACATAAAATAATTAATCTTATTACACCAACAAACAACTCAGATGCTACTCCCAAAAAGTATGTGGATGATAGCATATCTAACCAAGATTTCACTTCTTTCTTTAAAAAAGATGGGAGTAGGGTAATGACTTCAGATCTTAATGTTGGTGGGCATAAAATAATTAATCTTGAAGATCCAGCTTCAGATAGTGATGCAGCAAATAAAAAGTATGTTGACGACCATTTACACCAAACTCAAGTTCAACCAAGTCATTACAAAAATGAGTTTGCTTACCTAATGTCAAGTCCATCTATTTGGACAGATGAAATAGGTGATAGAACTAGTTTTATTCCAAGAAAGATAGCAGACTTATCAACAAGAAAAGGAAACTTTCACGATTATAATCATAAAGTTCTTTATATGAATATATTGAAAAATTTTCAAGGTGGTTATAAGTATAAGATGGGACTTAATTTTTACAGGTTAGTTGGAGGTGCTGACTATACCCTTTGTTTGGAAATACTTAACAATGATTATCAACTATGGCATAAAACTCAGATAAGTGTTGACAACAACTCATCACAAGGATTGCAACTAGGAAATGTTAGTGTAAAAAAACTTCAACATAGTTTCATCGATTCAAAAAGTCAAACACAATTTATGTATTAATACCATAGAGTCATAATTAATTTTAAAAAGTTGACAACTGGTAATAAATTCTTTATTCACATTTTGGTTAATATTCCAAATAATGGAAATGATCTGTCTGTGTATCCAATGCAGTTTTCTGGAGTTTTCATTATTGCTTATGGGATTATGAGTGCAGTTAGCAATATCGACTCAGATAAAGTTTATGACTATCACAAAGCATTTGATGCCAAACCAACACAAGTAGTTTACAATGTTGAAATTAACGCAAATAATAAAAGGATATTAAACATTGCTCTCGATAAAAGCCAGGATACTAGTGCTGCAACAGTTGGAATGGTAAAAGAGTTAATTCCTTTTACTAACGACTATCTTTATAGACGATACTTTGAATTTATTTATGACTTTACAAATGCAAATAATTACGGATTAAGTAGAGGGTCATCTGGTATCATAATTAATGCTTTAAATTATTACGGCCACAATCGTGGTTTACATGGTATTGGAATACCTATTAGAAACATAAATGATATAAGAAAAGAAGGATTAAATATTAAAAATTATACTATTACTTTTTCTCCTCCTAATTTTACAAATTTTACTTTATGTATTGTTTTTTATCATTGGAGTAATAGAAATTTTGCTTTAATTAAGAAAAATTCAGACAATGATCAATCTTTATTAAGTTTAACCTTTGCTAAAGCTGCTGGTTATTTAACTTTACTTTCCAATAGTATAAGAGATTATTTTACTTTAACAAACAATTTTAATGGAAAAAAAATTGTTTTATGGTTGACGCAGAATGTTGATACAATTGTTACAAAAGTTAACATAAGTAACCACAGCGCAACATTAACGCTAAATAACGCTAATTACACAAATGATCAAGATTTTGACTTTATAACTGATGAAGGAATTTTGAGTAAAATTATGTTTTCTCCAAATTTTTACGACTTTGACTCTGAGCAATTTCACAGAGTAATGTTACAAGAAAAGATAAATGGAAGTTATGTAGAGTAAAGAATAAATGAAGGATGTGTTTGAATTTAATCACATTGATAACAAACTATCAGAATCAGAGGTCACAACTCTCAAAGATTTCTATAAACATTATCATAAAAAATATTGGTGTTTTAAGAAGTCTTTTAAAAGATGCAAAATTCTTGATGAAACACTTACTCTGTCTGGAGGAGGATTAGTTGTGATAGGAACTATTGCTGGAGGAATAACACTCAATCCAATAATCCTGGGTGTTATCAATGGTGCTGGAGTTATTGTAACATCCATTTCAAAAATGAAGAATTATAAGAAAAAGATAGAAATGTCACAAATTGCATTTACGACATATGAGAAAGTATTGGTTGAACTGCGATCAGCTTTGAGAGGCGATGAGTTTAACAAACAAGAGTTTATTGATAGAATGAAATTGATAGATGAAATGATAATTGATCAGTCTCCTATTGCAGATAAATTTTCAAAAAAATATAATAAAAAATATATATAGAAAAATATTACTACATAATTAAAATAAGATTAGTTAAATTAAATTTAAAAAATAAATTGAATAATATAATATTGTAATAATCTTTTTCATACAATGGCAAAGTATTACCACCCATCATATTCAAGATTCTACACAACTGATAATGGCGGTATTTATAATTCAAGAACAGGAAAAGAATTAATAGGAACATTAACTAAAAATGGTTATATTAGAATCTCTATCAGACCAAGAGGAGAAAACCCAATTAGCTTACCAGCTCATGAGTTTATATGGGAAACTTTTAATAATGAAGAAACAAATAAATATTTTAAAATAATTCACATTGATGGAGACAAACAAAACAATGAACCAGATAATTTGAAACAAGTTATTAATAATTCCTCTAATCCAGAAGGAAAGGAAAGAAAAATAATAGCAACTAATCTTACAACTGGTGAAGATAAAGTATTTGAATCAATATATTCCACTTCTAAATCACTTCAGATTAACACTGGGTCTATTAAACTAATCGCAGATGGAAAGAGAAAAACAGCAACATCAAAATTAAATAATAAGTACACATTTAAATATTATAATCCAAATGATTTAAATACAGTAAAAGTTATTAAAGATAAAATAAATAAAAATATAGAAAAAGGTTTATACAAAAATATAAAATAAATAAAAGTTTTTATATTATAAAAAAGATTCCTTTATTAATTATTTGTAATATTATTTTTCATCTTCTATCTACTCTATAGATAGAAGATGATAGAGTCAATTGTATCATATGTTAATTTTTACTTTCCTTCTCATAAAACAAAATTTTACGATGATAACTTTATCAAAGCTTGTCTTGTTTACCAGTATTTATATATAAAGTATTTTACACAAAAACTAAACTTGATCCAAATTATTTATAAACTATCAGACTTTAGACATAATTGCAGATCAAACTCATCAATACTATCCAATCATCTTATATTTAATCTCGCTTTTCGAGAATTTTGGAAACATTACCATCTTGGTCGAGGTTGTGTTTATACTTTCAATTCACCGTTAAAATCTGAAGTACTTGCTTATTTGACTGGTATTATTTACTGGTTTTTTCATCAAGGGGTTGTTTGAGTGATTTATAACTATTCCACCATTTTTCATAATTCACCATAGTTTGATCTCCAATATTCAGATTAACTAGTTTGTACTTTTCATTTCCCATTTCTTCCAGTATTTTTTTTATTAAATATCCAATACTTATCATTCTCTTTCGACAAAATTGTTTGTTTAATTTTTCCATGACATTGTTATCTATTGCCATTAGTTTTTCATACAAATCATACTTTTCATCCTCTGTCAGCTTTATCATTTTACTTACTTGATCAACTTTTTTCTCATAATGATACTTTCTCTGATAAATACTCTTCTTTCGAAAAAGTAATCGATCTTGATCTTTTTTATCAAAATATCCAAGAACATGTTCGTTTTGACAACCACAGTTTTCACAAAGTTTAAATCCTGAAACAATAGTAAAACAATCATCTCTTTGGCAATTCCAACACCTTGTCTTTTGACCGGTTTCCTTTTCTGGAGTTTTAGTATGTTTATGAAGGATATCTAAATATTTTTTTATTTCTTCTGGATAGATCATTTTATTATTTATATTTTTTTATCTAATAGCCCGCATATTTATTTTATCCTTAGTCAATATCCTTTTATCATCTTCACTACTTAAAGCTATTTTATTTATTTCCTTCGAATAAATATTGTGATTTTCACTTCTTAAGATATTCATCGATCTCATTTGTTTTTTACCTGATTTTAAACAATCAACATAATCCTGAAAATCAATCCCCTTTTTCACAACATTTTTTTTTATCCCTTTGCATTTTTTACTTGTATTAGAGTCTTCAACTTTGAAGCTGTATAATTTCGGACGAAGACCAACAAAGTGAGTAATTTGTTTTCCAGCTACTTCATCTTTGAACATCCCGATCACTTTTTTATTGACTCCTGTGAGTATGCCAGACTTGTGGTCCTGTGGATAATCTGAAGTATCAAACTTGGTTCTGATATCTTCTGATATATCTGCGTAAAAATCATCTGTTTGGATCTCGTACATCAAAGAATCCGTATCTGTAAATAACAACTTGGCTCGGTTATGACCGTATTTCTTTTGTATGTAATTATAATGAAAATTAAACATCAGGGTTTTTGACAGATCAAGTATTGCTTGACCAACATACACTGGTTTATTAAAATACACCTCAGTCTTCTTCATGTGAACTGCTACCAAATTTCGATCAAATATTGTCGCTCTGTCAAAGTTTGGTCGACATGTTAATTTTACAGCTTTGGCACGATTATCAACAAGTATTATATTTTGTCTTTTCCGGATGTTTTCAATAGTCTTTCCAAACACAGAATTATTCATCAACTTGAAAAAGTCTTTTTCAAAGCTGTTAGCCGCTGTTTTTCGAAGTTCAGTATTCTTCTTGATGTAAGGCTCCATCCAAGGACTCTGATTAAAAGATATTCCTCGGTGAACAACTGTAATTCTCAAACCCATCTCAAGACATTGTCTGAGATTTCGATAATGTATTACATAGTTTTTATGTGGTTTGAAATGACTAATAAGTTTTTCCACTCCGTTAACTTTCATCTTCTCTGGAGCAAGAGGATAATCGTTATGTGATTTCCACAATTCTTTTGGATATTCCAAATCTACTTCAAAGATGTATCCTTTTTTCTTGATTGGATTTGCCATACTATCATTGGCTTTATCAAGAATATCCATTACTTTGTCTTTTGTCAGGTTATTCATCCATTTAAATCCATTCGTGGGAAGTGATTGCGACATTGCCCATCCATAGAGATTATTGGCATCGAGATATTGAATGAATTTTGAAGGTTTATCAGGGTTGTAATCTTTCATGTATTTGTTATTGGCTTCTGAATACCTTTTTGATATGTGAGTTATTCCACCTCGAATTCCCCTCTCAAACATCATTAGCATATCGTAATCATGGAGTAATTGTAATTCTTGACCTGTTTCCTTCAAGCAGGCATCCCAAGCCAGACCAGGAGATGTATAATAATGGGCTGGATCCAATTTGTAATGTTTTAAACAAGTTTTTCTGAAGTTTTCAAATACATCTGCCAGCAGAAGTACATCTGATTTAAGATAAAGATCATGATAATCTCTTATTGTTTGGCATTTGAATGTATTCCAAACATTGATTGCGTGTTGATAATCTTCATCTGTTATATCTTCGTCATTCAGTTTTGAATAGAATTGATCCTTGGATGGAAGTTGTGTTTCTCTTAGTTTTTCTATTGAGGTCACGTAGTCATAAGGATAAACGCCCTTTCGAGTAAGGAGCTCAACATGGACTTTCATTATTTCTTTTGTATTGTAAAAATCATCCGGTTGCAAGTTTCCAACAAGATTAGCAAGACTGGTTTGGAGAAACTTAAATGAATCAATAAATCTTATTTCAAAATTCAAAGATACCATCTCTCCAGTTCTCTTGGATCTGTACTCATCCACTTTTATCTTTTTGGAAAATGAGATATACTTCTCCTCAGTTGATGGAATACAGTTTAACTCACCTTGGATACCAGAAAGTTGTTTTATAAACAAATGCGCATCATAGCCTTGAAGATTGTGAAATATCACTGGGAGTATCAATGGTTTTCGACACTGGAGATTACAACTGTTATGAGCAGCTCCACGGTAATGACCAGTGAAATGGCAATGATCTCTAACTTTATCTTCAAGTAATTCTTTTGAGCAAATATGACAAGTCTTTGCTTTATCAAAAGATGCTTGTTCTTCTTTTGTTAATTTCAGAGGTTTTGGATGACGATAAAAATCGTTATATAATTTATTAGTTATGTCTGCAAGTCTTGAAACAAATATTTCAGCAATGTTATCAGTATCTTTCTTTTTTGTGTAAATGATAGGCGCAAAAATGTTAGGTACTATTCCTTTGATATAAAGACAAAATCCTGATGGTTCATGTTTCTGGTAACCAAGTGTATATGAATCTTTTGGATTGGGGTTACAGGTATTAATAGGTTTAGTAAAACATTCAAAATCAGCATAAACTACAAAAGGAATTGGAAGCTGTTTGTGATAGTTATTAAAACTTAATTTTGAGTTTCTTGGGGGCATTTTCACACAAACTGTTTCATTATTTGAACAATATTCAACATGTTTTTGGAATAATTCCTCTTTTGAGAAATGAGTAAAACACCTCTTGCAAATATGTATTTTTCCATTTGTTCTTGATGTTATTTGAGATCGGAATAATCTTGAAAAATTTCTGATAAGTGAATAATGATATTTCCCATCTTCCTCATACAAAAACAAATCTATTGTTTCCTGTGGATTTCTCTGTGCCATCCGGAGGGGGTAAAACTTGTTATTATCATTAACTGAAAACACATTTATTCCTGGGAGGCCTGGATTAAGTTTTTCGAATTTTGAAATGTCTTTTAATTTGATTGGAAATTTTATTCCTTTTGTATTCAGGCTATTTTCTTGTTGTTTCAAGTCTGTTAATAGTTCTGCATTCTTTCCCTTTGGATTGAGGTATCTTAATACACACCAGAGAAAACATTTATCATCTTTATTTTTAATATTTAATATCGCTTTCTTTTTCTTGATCCAATCTGGAAGTAGAATATAAGATGAACCTCTCATTGGATTATAATCAACAGTGTGAATTTCGAGATGAACTATTTCTTTAAAATACCAACCACTACCATTCTGCTGATAAATAGTAATCTTCTCAATGATGGCGCGAATAACTTCATTTAGTATTTCTTTTACATCAGATGTTTCTAGATTAATATATGTATTAGAATTAAAATATGCTTTATCTTGAACAGTAAGTTTTAACTTACGATCACCTGTCATTTGTTCCATCAAACAAACTAATACAAATCTAACTTTAATATTTCGATGATTTCTGAGAAACTCTTTTAAATAAGTGGATTTGGATTTGAAGAACTCAAATGGGGTAATATCAGTTTGTCCCTTTACTAAGTATTTATTTGCAAATCCTTCCAAAGATGATTTCTCTTTCTCTATTCCTTGATCATATTCCCTGAGAGCTCTCTCAAGTGCTTTGCGCAGATAAGATGGAGTATCTGGAGGAATTGTTTTATTCTTGATACAATCTTGAAAATGCTCTTCAAATGTTTTGGGTTTGGGTTTTGATTTGGTTTTGGGTTTGATTTTTTCTCTTGCTTTTTGTATTTTCTTTATATCATCAATCAACTTCTGTTTATACTCCTCCTTGAGTTTTTGTTTATTATCTTTTTTTATTTGTTTTAATTCGGCAATAGAAAGGTTACTTAGATCAGTAGCCATCTTTATTTATAATTATTTATTTTTTTAAATTGCAATTTTATTTTTTCTGGCTAAGAGATAGTAAAAAAGTCTTATATCAAACAATGATATAAGACTTAAACAAAATATTGATCAATACCTATTAAACCCAAATTTAACTTAATATCTATTATTCTCCTTTCAAAATTATTTTTATATTCACCATCCAAAAATTCATATTCTATAAAACAATTATATATCCCTCTAAATTTTTCAAAAAAAGAATATGCATATTTTTCTTTATATAAATCATTAATACACCAACCACCAATCTTCATAATTCTTTCTATCCTCTCTTCAACTCCACCTAATATTTCATCAAAATATTTTTCATCATTTCTTACGTTAGAATTTTTTATAATTTCACTAATAATACCATAATCTGCTGAGTAAAGTAATCTAAGATATTCATCAATAGACTTAATATTTTCATATACAAACTTTGAGTAAAATGTTATTCCGCCAACTTCATATTTACCATTACTTTGATTAACATTGTGAGTATTCTTTGCTGACTTGAATCCCATGTTTATATTTATTTTTTAAATCTTTAAGTCTAATTTCAATTTTTATTTTTTCTACCTAAAAACTCTATTTTCCCGACCAGAGTAGGTTAACACTCCAAAAATTAGCCGATTCGGGATTTTCATAAGTCAACTCGCCTTTTTTATTTTTAATCTTCTTCGCTCGCAATAAATATTTTTCTTTCCGCTCTTTATCCTTGTGTATTAAAAAGTCTGGATATTGTGGCGAACCAAAATGCAAATTCTTTCCACTTGGCAGCTTGACTACGTATTTGTTATTCTTTCGCTTTGAATAATCAAGAGATTCAGCGCCAAGCTTTTTAGCCTTTTTGCTTAGTTTTTTAAAAGCTTCTCCTTTCACAACATATTTATCATCATCATCAGATGATTCCTCTTTCTCGGGAACATAATCAGGATCTTCATCATGTTTATAGCCATCATCAACAATAAAATCTTTGTCCTCGGGGCTTTGATATTCCATTTTAGTATTTGATTAGATTATTTTTGTAGGGAAATACCCTGATTACTCATTCATGATGATCTCATCAAAATAACTACAAGGAAAACAATAGATTGCATTCCAGAGTTCCCTAACAACCAGCAAATCTGAAAATAGATTTTGAGTTTACTTTCAGCGATTGAAATTGCTAGGGAACTCTGGAATGTATTGCCATCATAAAGTAATATATTCATTAATTTAAAATGGTTTCACAATTTTCAGATAAAAGAAAAGAGTTTCTTAATATATTTAATACTGAATGGGATATAACATATCAATTTTACAAAAATATAAAAGGTATGTTTAATTATTTTGATGAAAACAATGAAAAATCTTTAAAAATTGAAGTAGAAAAAGGAAAATATTATTCTTTTTTAAAATACTTACTAACCTTAAAAATAACAAATGAAGAAGATTTTAATTCTCTTTTAAATTATATAATAATCTTTAAAATATTACATATAATGAAATATAATTATAAAAATATAAGTGAAAATGATCTTAATACCTTAAAATTTCTATGTAAAAAATTTAAGTATTGCCCAAATATAGCAGATATCAGTTATTTTTATGGTATTTTAAGAGATATAAATGATGAAAATTATGAAAAACTAGTTGAAGATAATATTATAGATAGAAAAGTAAAAGATGCTATTATGCCTTTTTTAAAAGAGTTAGAAAAAGCAGAGTATGATGATATTACTAAAATTGATTGGCCAGAAAATTAACTATTATTTTTATCATATTAATCTTCAAATCAAACTTTCACTCTCTTCTTAGAGTAGTTATAATAGGATGCCTGTTCCTGACTTTTTTCACCGTCTATTTCCGTCATTTCCGCGAGCCCGCAGGGCGAGCATTAAATTTCTGCCTGTTCCCCAACTTACAAAAGATAATCTGGGGAGGTGGTTTTTAGGTTTAAAATTTTAAGATTTTTGAAAAAAACCCTGTTTAATTTCTGTCATTTTTGTACCAAATGGTTTCATGACAGAGTTAATCAGGAAATGACATAAAATAATCAGGGGTTTTTTTCAGGAACAAGGCATCCTATTATAACTACTTTTGTCAGAGTTGTTAACCTTTAAAAGTATACCAAAGATTTGATCAGTTTTCGCCGGATTAATTGTCAAAAACCGCTATGTAAGGGCCCAGTTTCCGACAGTGGCCCGAATTCCTGATTTTCTTCTTTGGACTACTCTCCCTCAGTTGGCCAGCCTGACGGTTTTCAATTGTGCAAATGCTTCACCCAGAGTATAAAACCAAAGTGTTTCACGATGAAATGTAAAAAAAAAAAAAAAAAAAAAAGAAACCGCTGTTTTGAAATTCTCTTTGTCCCTTGGCGATAATCTAGCGACGATCTATTGACGTACCTGGGAATTAAGGTTTTTTTCGGGAGTCTTTTCATGTCTTCAGGTGTTTTTCCTTCTCTAGAGCCTTCTTTTAGGGTAGTTTGGCCTGGTTATTAGGGAGTTTTTAAAGTAGCGACGTTTTTAAGCGACGCACGTCGTCCAGAGGTGGACTTGCTTTCACTCTTGAGCCGCGATTTTGAAAATATTTTGGGACAAATCGTCTCTATAAGAGTAAATACACTAAGCAATACATGTACAGATTTGGTAGCGTCAAGCCATGTAAAAAGAGTTGACGTGCGTAGCTCAAAAACGTCGCTGCTTATACCCCCTATTATTTACTACCCACCGGATGTTCTGATTTTACTCATTGTCGTCATTGCTCATCTGGATTTTTAGGGGAGTTTCGTACGTAACTTGGGAAAACCAGGACAAGGTTTTTGAGAAAACGGAGGTACGTGAATTAAAGCAATAGGGATGCGACGGTCACGGATATTCTTTGTGACTTTGACTTTTCACCTCTTTTTCAGGAGCTTCACCCGCAGTACAGTGATCATCCGAAGTTCAGGAACTACGCGTTCGACGTGCGTGAATTTATGAGACTTGTTCAACAAGCAGTCCTCAAAGTCAAGCGTTCTCTCGAAGACTACAGAAAACAGCACATTATTTGATGTCAGATTTGCACTAATTAGGTTTTTTGACAATTGCTCTCTAGAGGACTTGGAAAACTGTCTTTTTTTTCTAAAAATCGGTAAAGATGGTTGTTACCACCTTTATTTATGTAAATGTAGCATTGTAACGTTATTTATGCTACCCATTTCATCCCCTGCTTCAATGAGTTCACTCTCGCCTGTTTTAGGTCAGGCTTTGCCTATTCACACACACACACACACACACGACACACACACATACGTTTTCAACGTTAACTGCTTACCGTGTGAACATTTATACAGAATGAAGCACACAAGAAAACCGTAGATCCTTTATTTAGCCCCCCCGGAGGTCTTATTTATTTCAAACACGTTGGGGGGGGTGCTTATTCAATCTCGCGAAGACAATGTACTTAAGTACAAGAAGTTGGAGGTCTTTCAGTAAAGGATCAAAAACAAAACCGAATTTCCAACAGGTGAATAAAGCATCCCGGACTAGTTTTACAGTCTATCATTTATCAGTGAAAAATGACAGGGGGGAGGGGGGCACTTATTTGCTTACTTCCCCTGAATAGGAGGGCTTATTAGAGAGGCGGGTGGCCAACCTCGTTCCCAGGGTTCTCTCCTACCCGTCCCTACGGAGCGAGAGAGAGAGAGAGAGACCCTGGTTGGGTCTGGTCACGTGGTCCCAGAACAAATTAATTCCGAGGGAGGAGTCCTTTGTCTCTGAATTTTTTTCTCTGGCTCGTTTTCACCGTTCAACCAATGATCGAAAGGGCAAGATAGATTTGCAAAGCATCTAACTATAACTGAAATTCGGGAAATTTCTGCCTAAACAGAACTATCATCAGTTAAGCGAATTACCGGCGGAGAAATAAGAAACTCGCGTTATCGCAGTTAAACCGATGACAACAATTAGATACTAAAATGTGCGCCGATCTTGAGTGAGACACAAGCGCGTGTTTATTTATTGAAGGGAAAATCCCTGTTCGTTGAACTTAGAAGTGATAAAATAGTAACAAGTGGAAGGGTGCTCATAGTAATCTCATAGATGTCGTAGGTTTTGGTGTCTTTCTTCTAGGAAAAATATTTAACATTTTCACAAGACTTGCTCAATGGATGGACCCGTGTTTTTGAAAATGAGATCTTTTCGTTTCTAATCTTATCTCTTATTTGTCGATTCACGTCATTTCCTTTGTCCTTTTTTTCTTTCTTGTAACGAAAAATATCGTCGCATGACTTGCTCAAGGGATGGCCCTTTCCCTTTGAAAATATGACCTTTCGTTTGCTAGTTCTGATATCTCCGTCTGACCTTCTTTGCAGAGTCACTTCATTGGTGACGTCCTTTTCCTCTTCTTTCCTCTGCACTTCATGTTTTTGAGCAGAATCTTCCACTCCCCCAGCGGAAATAAAGCCAAAATTGTTCCTCTTTTGCAGCTGATTTTCTATCTGTGTTTCCATTCTGTTCATGGTCGCAGAGATGTGACCGCTGCAGTGCTTGGGTGGACGCAATCGTTAAACCATTTCTTCGTTCACTATGATACTGTTCACTTAGCCGGGTTTCATTCTCTCTTTGGTTCTCTTGGCCATCGTTTTTTTCAGCGTCAATCTTTTTCTCTCTTTTACGGTATTTTCGCTTCTCCTTGAAGTCGGTCTGTCCAAAGGATCTTTGAGGAACTGCTTGAGAGCAGAGCGAAATCGGTTGGTTCGGTAATAGTAGATAAACGGATTCACTGCAGCGGAAAAGTAAGTAGCGTACCATGCAATGAATCCAAACCAACAGTCGGTCTGGCTTTCCTCCTGTTGGCCCAGTATCACGTAGACAACTGCTGGAAGATAGGAAATGAAATACCCAGCTATAGTTATAGCGATGGTCTTGGAGGTTTTGATATTGCTTTGTAGACGACCTTGGTCTGCGAGAACAGGTAGGTTCATTTCTGCTCTCTGGGAAATGAAAGGATAGACACACTGATAAGAGAATGGGCAAGGATGTGCTACGTTTCCCTGCCATTTTTAGTTCGGGGGTCGGGGGGGGGGGGGCTTACTGGATAGGCGGATTAATTGAAACTTGAGCAGAACCTTTTGGTAGTTCTTTTCACAGACGGTAGCGTGCTCAATAGGACTCCTCGAGCTTATTGCTACAGTGAAGTCTCTTCACCATGCATTTAGTTTTAACCTCCAGATAACAGGCTAGATGTCCCAAAAGATCAGAACATGGGAACATCCCAACTTTTATGGTTTTTGAAACATCTTATCGTACTTAAGAAAAACAGAACAGTTTTAGCGTTGTTGGAGTAAGAGTTGCTCAGCAAACGCGACAATTACGTTTTACATAAATGTATGGTAGGATACGTGGTAGTGGCTGCATTACGGAGAAGTCGCCAGACTGAAACACAATTTATCAAGGAGGATTATAAACATTGTCAAAAAGTTCCTTGGACTGTATTCTTATTTTGCTAAACTTCAACTCTATCTTCACATATAACATACCGCATAAGGTTCACATGATTAAATGAAAAGTTCGCTTAGCCAGCCTCTAAAATCTGTCAAATTATTATACGTCTTATACCCGTCAGCGCAAAAAGGCAATGCGAAATAAGGAGCAAACGTCGAAAAGGGCCTGATCAGAATCACCATATATGCGTGTTTTAGCAATTTTATTATATTTTCACCACATAATAGCAATAGGTACGTTAAAAAAGACGTTTTTCCCATGGGCAAATGGCTGCGTAACCGACACCCCCAAAGTAAAATTGCCTGGACGAAATTTCCACGGATATGTCAAAAAGAGCAATAGAATTCCCCATGACAGTTCTTGAGGTAATTTCTGTAGGTTAATAAGAATTATATCCCAAAGCAGTTCAAGCAATCACAAGAATGCGAAGTGCACCAAACCGTAGAAATCAATACGAAGGGTTGGTGTTACGTGCTATGATTATCTTGGTGCCCAATCCTTTGCGAAACTGATTTTAAGTTGGACAAAACAACAAGATTCCTAGTGTTGTTGTGAATGTTTTTATGTTTAAGGTTGATTTCCACTAACGCGTTTTTGGCTACGCACGTTAACGCACGTAAGTTCTAATCACGTAAATAAAATAGACTCAAGGTAAAAAGTGCCGAGCTTAAACGAGAAGTTGAGCGAGGTTCAACTTTTACGCTTACGAGCGACCTTTCATGCATTACCTGTATTCTATTTGCGAACGCAAATTTTACTCACGTTCCCACGTAATACTTACGCGACACTGGAAATCAACCTTTAATAAACTCAAAGGAACTCGGACGTTTTCGTTACACTAACATTAGGAAGTCGCTGGAGCCAATTCTGTGGATCCGTACTATGGCAATTTGCTCCTTTTCTTTGACCTTTCTAGTAAGTCCGAATGAAGTCGATTTTTCCCGGATATAACACAAAAGTAGGCTGCGAGCAAGCTCTCGGGGACGCTCTGGCGGCGGGACGGAAAAGGAAGGAGAGCCTTAAAGTACGCCTCTGGAATTTGAATTCCACCTCCAATTCCGCTGCGGCTCCTGTCGACTGAGTTGTCAGATTTCCGCCAATCAGAGCAAAGCGGAAAAGAGCGCGAATGTAAGCAAATATTGAAAAACACGTGCCAAGGGTAATGACGTCATTAGTAATGTCAT
This sequence comes from Porites divaricata, assembly GCA_038088405.1. NCBI lineage: Eukaryota > Metazoa > Cnidaria > Anthozoa > Scleractinia > Poritidae > Porites > Porites divaricata. The sequence goes on from JBBMOI010000003.1 coordinate 592,037, forward strand.
CTCCGCCAATCAGCATTTCGCATCGGATTTTTCGATGCAGATATTCAAATTCGAGAGTTATACGTAGTTGCAAGGTCTCCTTCCTTTTCCCACCCCGCCGCCAGAGCACCAATAGCTTGCTCTCAGGCTAACAAAAAAGCGAATCTAATATTTTTTTCTTATATATTTTTTGGAAGAAAATAAAGGTAAACACAGCATTGTATTGAACACAGTTTGACATTTCTCTTGGAAAGCATGCATGCTGGCAGCTAACTAACTAACAAAGGACAGTAAGCGAGAATACTGGAAGTACAAATCACTTTATCGTTTCGTACTAAACAACTGACCCCGCTGGGTTCAAACATTGGATAACGCTATCCACCAGATAAATCACTATCCAGCGGATAATAATTAGGGAAAACAGTTGCGTTGGAAACTGGATAGAGATCCAGTGGATAGTGTTCTTCACCTTTTTAACAACTGGGGCCAGATGCAGCCTACAAACGCTCTGCTAAACGGTGTAATTTCTGCCTGTGGGAGAAGTATTTTATTACCTGCAAGCCTCGTCTGGCCACACTAAACAAACAGAATCAACTTGTAACTTCGTGTAGACACTTCGTAAATTTCTGTTAAAATAATGCAAATCCACTTTTGCTACACGATAGAATCCATGGAAACAGCATTGTATTATAATCAGTGTATTGACAGAACTGTTATAATCTCGGCTACCATTAAGCCATTTCATCTGAGGAGTGCTGCACCAGTTGTGTGGTACGACACTACAAAGTAATAGAGTGTTTTCACTCACGTGGCCAGCACCTATGCAAATTTATTGGGACAAAAGAAAGCGTTTGCATAACAAAAGAGTTCAACTCCCACAGGATTAGTTTGGGACACCAATATGGCCACCGTGACGTCATGTGAAAACACTCTATAGAATACCTAGTCCAATCTTCATTTGATATGGTGTAATTAGATGTATACATAGTCTAGCCGATTTTTTGAAAACCAACCTAACGAAATTTGCAGTCATTTGAGTGAAAAAGCGTCAAAGGGCACGTTTCTTAAGCCCGAGAAGCTCCAAAATCACAGTAACGAAGGAAAAGGAAAGGAGAAAAAGAAAGAGCGAAGAAAAGGAAAGCAGGAGAAGAGAAAAAGCAATGGTTGCACTCTTATAGTTTTTATAATAGCTACTTTGGACAAAGGTCCATTTGGCGATAACGTTATCAAAAATCCGGCTAGATATATATAGACACAGGACTCTGGACACTTCATTCAGGAAGATATCCATAGACCAAGAGAGCTATTGCTATTATAATGGGGAAAGTTTTCAACGGTTATTCGGCATTATCTAGTCATTTAATATAATTATATCTATCTCCGCTTATTTATTTATTCATATATTCATGAATTCATCGTCCACACACTAAAAATAATTACCTGAACTAACACTTCGCAATAAATGTGGTTTTTTTTTTTTAAAGAAAAGAATGAATTCTATACTGAATAGCGGAGTTCCTCGCGCGCGCTTGGGCGCAGCCCCATAGCTAATGTAATTTACCCATCCCAGAAAATTTGGTAATCACGTGACCGACCGACCGAGCGAGCGAGCGACCGTCCGTCCGCACCACAGGGAAACCAATGTTCAATCTCACACTTTCTAGCTAGTTTGGGAGCCCAGGGAGCCTAGGAGAAAACTATCAATGATGAATTGACAGCTGTCAAGACAAGGTATCCGCTGACCAGTATCACCTGGCCGTATCGCGGGCTCAGGTGTCGACCCATCCAGGGCGAGTATTTTTTTGAAGTTATCCGCTGACAAGTTACTACTTTTCAGATGATCGCAGGCTCACTTTTTTTAAAAAATTCATATGAAATATGCTGTGTTTATGTCATTATGGTCCAGCACTATTAACATTTTGATTTCAAACTGACCTCGGAAGCGAACATTCAGCCAGTTATTTAAAAATGCAAGAAGGGAAAACAGATGGTTTTCACTTTTCTCAGGATAGTCACGCTTTGGTCACGCTCCACGTCCAATTTTTATGCCCTGATTGGTCAAAATTTGACAGGTGAGTTCATGCGGAAAATTCATACAACATCTTGAAACTTGTTTGCTTCAACAGCTGACGGAAGCTGACAGAGTTTTGTGTCAACTTGTGATGTTTTTAATAACTGTCTTTTTTCACTGGATGTACAAAATGAAATACAGCTGCTACCAAGAGTCTTCTGTTAACGTTATTCATGGCTGGTTTGTTTATTGAATTTTTTGTTGAGAAATGCGCTGCTTGTCAAAGTCGGAAATCCGATTTCGGATGGCATCGTTTTTGTTTTTCACCTTGCTGGATGCATATTACTTGATAGCTTTCAGGAGCTGCATCTCGAAATATGGTAAGCCTGAGTTATCATTGTATTTATATCTGTTTTCATGAAGTCGAGCGCAGTTTTTGAGGCTAGTTTATGCACGTTTGTATTTAGATTTGAGACACTGATCTGACCTAGTATGAGGTATGACATAAGCTTACAGAACTTTGAAAAACCTTTAGTCGATATTTCACCGCACATAGCAAGAAAAACCGTTCCGAAGAATATTTAGATATTATTTTGGTTGTAGAAAGAAAACTTTGAGCGATTTACTTGTCGCGAGTTCATCGAGGAAAACAGCAAACACCGGGAAGCCGGCGGCTTAAAATTAAACTTAATTTTTAAGCTTAAAGACTCTAGGATTCTTATAGACACTTAAATACTTGTTTTCGTGAATGAAACTTGTTGTCTCTGTAAATGTTCTACCGAATTATATTTCTGATCTTTTATTTATTGTTAGTTGTCTTTTGTAATTTTCATCGCTTTGCCGCCCGTTGCCGTTATTTGTTTACAGTCGTTCATAAACATCCCTTGCAGGAGTACTCAACGTACCGCGCATATTACACATCGCCGTGACGGTCATAAAACTATCAATAAAAAATAAACACAATAAATTCTTTATTATGTTGAAGTGTAACTCTGTTAAAATTTCTTTGCAAACTTGATAGGTGATTTTGGAATTTTTTTGAACGGTTTCGCTAAAAGCCCACGCGTGCTTCGATGGTCCTGAGTATTGAATGAATGGAATTAGTCTTCAAAAATTGTGAAACTGACTGCTAATTGTCTGAGGTCAGGCGGTCTGTATGATAAAAACAGCGCCTCATAGTTAGGTTTTAGGTTTTATTTAGTTTATGCACGTTTTTAATTGTAAGATTTGAGACAATGATCTGACCGAGTATCAGGTTTGATTATAAGCTTATAAAACTTTAAAAAGCCTTTAGTCATTTTCTTACCGCGAATAAAAAGAAAACGTTCCAAAGAATATTTCGTTATAATTCTGGCTGTAAAAGAAAGCTTTGAGCGATTTTCTTGCCTCGAGTTCATCTTTGAAAAAGCAAACACCGGGAAGCCGGCTTACAAAATGAAAAACATAAACAAGGATTTTCTGTCTTGAGTTCGTGAATGAAAATTGTTGTCTCTGTATATGTTTCACCGAATTATTGTCCTTTTATTGATTGTTGGTAGTCTCTTTTGCAATTTTTATCGCTGTGCCGTTTGTTTTCAGTCGCTCATGAACATCGCTTGCATGCAGGAGTAGTCAAAATGCCGCGCGTATCAAACGCTTTTGAAGATTACACATCGTTATAAAAACATTAAATAAAAAATAAACATAATAAATTCTTTATTATGTTGAAGCGTATAACTCTATTAATCATAATTTAAACAGTCGACTTTGGCGCTTGTCAAAAGTGAGAACTGGCCAGCCGTATAGGTGATTTTGGAAATTTTTTTAACGGTTTCGCTAAAATCCGACACGTGCTTCGATCGTCCTGAATATTGAGCGAGTGCAATTTGTATTGCAAAATTATGAAATACTGCATTCTGTCCGAGGTCTGTATGATAAAAACAGCGCCTCATGGTACTGTTTCACCTCAGATGTGATGTATAAAAAGTATAAAAGGTTGGCTTACACATCCCCAGACTTGCTGGCAAGATTTTGTAAAGTAAACTTGTCGAACGCAAAAAATTCCGCCTGATTTGTTTTCCAGGTCTAATCTACTGTGATCAAGAGTCCGCGCTCTTAAATGTGATCGAAGATGATTGCTATTTTTGGGTGTACGTATATAAGGCTATCAACTCGATGTAAGATTAAGTTCACTCTTAGCTTTGACTGTTTGCAAGGGGGGGGGGGGGGGTCACAATCTCCCGCCTCCCGTACGTTTTTGTCCCTTGGTCTCCCGACTCCCGCCCTTTATTGTGTTTCTCCCATTATCATGTAAATCACGCTGTTTGACTCCCCATTCAGATTCTAATAGGGAGTGCTTTGGCCTTGTCCAAAATAAAAAATTTTATTGTAAATCGAACCACTCCGCACTTTCCAGCGCGATCATTGAAGCGGCATTCCTTCGACACAAGTTTACTCCACGCGGCAAAATCTTCATCACAGTGTTTTGTGAACTCCCAGGAAGGTCTTCCATGGACGGATTTTTCCCCACCAAGCCAAAAAATACTAAGACCGATCAAAATGGTCTTTGACAACATTTCACCTGACTCGCTTTGTCGTCCTTACGGAGAATCTCTACAGCTAGCAAGACAGACGAGACACTGACATGACTCACACAGTCGACACACATGTACATATGTCATGCTATCTCATTCATGTCCTATGATGTAAGCGACTTGGAAAGGTTTCCAATTTCACAGGAAGTAATGCCGTTTTTTTTTTTATCCCGAGCACGAATTTTCGTTTTTTGACTTCTCTCCTGTATAAAATTTTGCTTTAAGCCTCGGAAAACGTTAAATGGAAGTCAAGAAACGTTGTTGGGTTCGTTTCTTTGACTGGCTTTTTGAATTTCTCTCCCGCTTCCCGCCATCGTAGAGATCCCGCCTCCCGCCCTTTCTCCTTCCGTCTCCCGTACCCCTCCCGCCCCCTGTTCTCCCGGCCTCCCGCCCCCCTGTCCCCCCACTTGCAAATTACTGTTCTCTAAAATCACTTAACCTTTCCCTCAAATTAGTCACATGAATGTGTACTAAAGTTAACTGAATTGCGGAATACAAGTTTATTGTTTGATTTAAATCATAAATTCGAGTTAATAGGAGCTTCGTTTTTAGCCCTGGCTAAATCTATATATTAGTTGTTGTGCTTGCTAGCCCAGGAAATTGCCGCAATTGTGCGTTCTCTTAAATCAAAGAAAGACTATCGTCAACTCGTGGGTGCGTTGTTTAGAAAAAAATCAATTAGTTATCACCTCTGCTTTTCCCACAGTAAATTTTAGGAAATGATAGAAATTCAGATTATAAATATACTATCCTTGTTCTGGAAACACAATACTTTTCTTGCTGCACGAAGTGCCGAGTAAGAAAATGGACCATTTCCGTGTTTTATACCATAAGCAGAGTTGCGACCCCTCAGTCTCTTGCGGTCTACAGAATGTGTAACGAAACGACTAACGAAACTGTAACGCGAACGAAATAACCCATTTTTTCAGAGGTTTTCGATGGGTTTTGATGTTCTAACGACAAACACATGTCCTCTGGACCCTGTGGCCATACTTAACCGATTGAAAAAACGACTGGAAGCAATCGGATGAAACTTAAGGCTAATTGAAATCAGGTTACTGACAATAAAAAACAATGTAAACACATTTCATGGCAATGAAAGAACATATACGAAACGAAGTCGACACAACTCCTCCGCGAAATAGGACGCAAAACATAAGCTTATGTTTTCTTATCTCGATTTCTGCTGTTGTTTTAAAGCTAATGCTCAAAATCACATCCATTTCCCCCCGTGATCTTAAGGAGCCCTTATAAAGAAGAAGAAGAAGAAGTGCCTTTATTTATTATACATTCATTCATACACATAACCTACTACATTACCACAAGGCTAGTTTATGCACGTTTGTATTAAGATTTGAGACACTGATCTGTCCTAGTATGAGGTTTAACATAAACTTACAGAACTTTGAAAAGCCATTAGTCGATATTTCACCGCAAATAACAAGAAAACCCGTTCCGAAGAATATTTAGATATTATTTTGGCTGTAGAAAGAAAACTTTGAGCGATTTACTTGTCGCGAGTTCATCGAGGAAAACAGCAAACACCAGGAAGCCGGCGGCTTAAATTAAACTTAATTTTTAAGCTTAAAGACTCTTGGATTCTTATAGACACTTAAATACTTGTTTTCGTGAATGAAACTTGTTGTCTCTGTAAATGTTCTACCGAATTATATTTCTGATCTTTTATTTATTGTTAGTTGTCTTTTGCAATTTTCATCGCTTTGCCGCCCTTTGCCGTTATTTGTTTACAGTCGTTCATAAACATCGCTTGCAGGAGTACTCAACGTACCGCGCGTATCACGCATCGCCGTGACCAGAGATGCCAACCTCTGGAAATCTAAAATCGGGAGACTCTTTTTTTTTTTTCACTATCCCCCCGAACTTTCAACGGACCCCCCTCCCTCGATTCCTCGAGATTCATACTATCAAAATTAGATCTAGACTGCAAAACAGTCGGTTTTTTTCTCAAAATCAGTAAAGAAATCGGTAAAGCGTGGCGTAACAGTATTACGTGCGAAGCGCGCGAGTCCACACGCTTGTAAGGCGTGTGAGGCGGGGAAAAAAAATGTATTTTAGCCTCTCTCCCCAGTCTCGCTCTCTGTTTTCAGCCTCGTTCCAGACCTTTTGTTTGACTGCTCGCGCGTAGGTACTTGAGTACGCAAAAAACGGCTGTTTTGCAGTCTATCGTTTTGATGCCAGCAATAATCTCTGTCAGTGACTAAATAAAAGCAAAAATGCGTCAGAAACCGTCTTGCGAATAAGAAAAATTCAAGTTTTGAGCCAAAAATGGGCTAAATCTCAAACTTAAGCACAGAAAAGCTGGAAAGTCCATTATCCGGGTGATTTGGTGACCTGTACGGGAGAGTGGCAGATCGGTGCCGTATCCGGGAGACTTTTAGGGATAATCCGGGAGAGTTGGCATGTATGTTCAGATCCGGGGAAACGTTCAGTAAAACACAGAATTTTGCACTTTTTCATCCCAACTGTTAAGGTAATGTAAGAAAACTGAACAAAGATCATAGCTTGTGTTTTTAGTGGCGTCTTCTTCGTTTTTGTGACGTTTTCGGGGTTGTCAGTTTCAAGAAAATGCCATAAAAACATACGATAAGTTATCTTTTTTCATTTTTCTTTCATTAAATCAGCATTTGGGATCAAAAGGTGCAAAATTCTATGTTTTTTTTGAAGCATTTCTACCGATCACTAGAATCAAACAGAGAGTAGGAGTTATGAAATACAGTAAATGTATGGGATATGCATATGGGATCACATGTCGCGCGTGACATCACAATGCCTCGAACAGTTCGGATGGTCTGCCTGTGGTAAAATCAAAACTAAAGAATTATGCATTGCTTAATCATGTCATTAATTGACGTAAATGTAAACCAGTGAGTGAGTGAGTGATTGTCAAAAAGGTTATGCGCTAACATTGCTTATTTCTTTACGCCTTTCTCCAGGCCAGCACGTCAAATTCTCTCGGTCAATTCGGTGACGGACTACATGTATGTGACGTGACTCATCAATCCGGACGCGCGGCTGAAAATTTAACATGTGGGATGTGGGCAATGTCATTATTTAAAGAATAGTACATCTAGTTCATTAGACTGCCACATAACAAAGGAAATATCCTCACCTTTTATTTCTACCTTCGGCAAACCCTGATAACGCGTCTTTGAACAATGAGCAGTTGACTCCGTTTTCCAGTCCAGCGGTCCCTACAAGCCTTCTGATAGCAGTTGCCCCCTCGTGACTGTTAAAGCTTATCATTAAAGGCACCTTCTTGAATTTCCAGGGGCACAAATCTACACCGCTCTCTGCGATGGCTTGGTGGAAGAGGTCCTTAGACAGAGGTGACATGATATGGAAGTTAACACTTCACCCACCAGCGCTCTCCCCTAAAAGCGTTATCTTGTTGGGGTCCCCGCCGAAGTTTTCAATATTTTCCTTAACCCACTTTAGTGCTGCCACCTGATCCAGTAATCCTAGATTTCCGGGAGCAGAAGAATCTTCGGTCGTGAAAAAACCAAATGGACCGAGACGATATTGAATCACCACAACTACAACGCCATGTAGTGCCAAAATATCGCTAGGAAATGCCACAGAATGACCCCCTGTATAAGCTCCACTGTGTATGTAGATAATCACGGGTAAACTTAGGCTAACGTTGGGAGTGTAGACGTCGAAAAACAGACAGTCTTCGCTATATGTTATATTGTACCCGTAGCGATCAAAGTAAAAAGCAAATCTTTGAGGCTGCATACAAGCACTCCCATGTTTTTTAGCCTGTCGTATGTTCGGTTTCCAGCCTTTAAGAGGTTGTGGTTTTCTCAGTCTGTTTTCTTCAGTCGGCGGAGCGGCGAATGGAACACCCAGAAACTTGTCAACCGAATTGAACTGTAGGTGAATATGAAGACTCGGATAAGAAGCTGTAAAGCCTTCGAGTTTCCCGTACTTTGTTGTAGCGATTACTGAATGAGCCAATGGTAAAAATGAGCATAACACGATAAATGGTGCTGCGAGAAGCATTATGGACATAAAGATTCCAAGGAATAAACTGATTCAGTAAAAATAGACGTCGCTAAGCTGAAAGTCGGCGATCTATATCGGGAACGATTCAGTTGCTTAAAATAAAACGCTAGGCTCAGATTTATCCCGGGAGGGAATACTCAATACAGTAAGTATACGGAGAGGCTCCTCCTACCGTTACTTATCCTTTATAAACCACCTTTGGTTTAAAAGGTACCCCTTTCTTACACCTCCCATTGACAAACTGAATGATTCCCCTAAATGATTCCCCTTTGTACACGTCCCTAGCTTTAAAACACTGCATTTGTTTTCTTAAATGAACTGAGTATATGACTGATGCATCAAGTATTTTCGAAATGTTTTAGTTTTAAAAGGTCTTTCCTACTCTTTATATACTTCAACTCGTGACCGATTCCTGCCTGCCCTCTTATGTTATCTGAACCGGGGAAAAAAATCTGAACCGTGAAAAATGTAACCCATTCCTGCGTAGTCTCCCCATACAGACCCCCTCCCCCCCTACACCAAACCCTTGGACCATGATGATATCATGCAGATTCACCTTCTCTGTGACAGTCGAATGACAATCATGATCGTGAATAACGGAAGTGTATTTAGTCACGCTATTTTCTGCATTTTCAACCCTTACTAAACGTATGGAATAACAAAAAAAGGGGCACGGATGTGCAAACAGAGAAAATTTAAACGCAGATTGCATTTATGTCAACCTGAAAATCGGCCTTATGTTTGTTATTCATTAGTCTCGTTATATGCACGATGTTTACGGTGGTGTGACTTACTATGCTAAAGAAACAATGAATTTTCTCATAAAAAATAAAGATAAGCGAGGAGATATATAAGTGTTGGGAAAAATTTAATTTAATAATTATTCGTTCACAATATTTCTGCGTTAGTGACTGGCTAATTCTTTATAGCCAGCTAGCGTTGACCAAGTATGGAGAGCCTGCAAAGCAGGCGTATTTTGCTGTGCGATCGATTTGGACTTTCGACTGACCGAGAGTTGGGGCGAGTCAAAAAAATGATTCCAAGGGAGAGGTTGATGCGTTCCTTTGGGTCGCGCTTTTTGAAAAAAACGCCTGTACTACAGGCTGAAATATTTTCAACAGCAAGAGACGGGGGGATGGGAAACGAAACATTTTATGGGGATGGCCTAAGACTAATTAAAGGCACTAATTAAGGAAGTAATTATACAAATTTGGGGCTACATGAAAAAGAAAAATTTCTCACTCCCTATTGACACGTGCGTCGCTCAAAAACGCCTTTGCTTGAGCTCCGACGAGACAATATTGAGTCCCCGGGGGGTACTTCCTTATAAGAGGCTAATGGGGATGTGCCGCTGGATGGGGTCGCATTTTCACGATTGGACTGACTATCATGGGGTTGCATTTTCAAAAGAGTTCTTAGAGTTAGAGAGAGTTGTTCATATTTACGGTTAGCAAACGTACCAGGATATTTGTACAGTAGGTAAAAAGTAAAGTGTTCTTCATTCAATTTATTAAAAAAATGAGTCAATTCATTTTTTGACTGGACCTATTTAAAAGATTGATAAGGTAGATACATAAATAGAAAGTGACTAAGCTGGGATCGCAAAAATTACATATTTGCCCAAGAGTGACTAATATGGGGTCTACAATTGGCCAGAGAATAGACTATAATGGGGTAGGGGCTCTGAGAGGCCAGCGGCACATACCCAGCAAAAATTAACCCAAGTAGCCCCCCCGGCGTTGAGCCAAAGTTTGAAAAAACCTATACGGTCACTTGTTACAACGCTAATGCCAGTGGTTAGAAAGGATGTCAGGAAGGATGTCGCGGGCTCAAAAGAAATGTTGAGTCAGGGACATTAAAAGATATCGTCTATTCACTTTGGTCGTTTTTAGATATAACGAGTAAAAAATACAACTGGAGTAAGTCTTGCGGGGGATTTTAAGCTCACCACCGACCTCAACTTAAGGGGGTGTTTACATGACACCGGGGCGACTTTCGCGCCGCGGCGAGTTCACTCCGGTTCCTTCTCATGGCTCTACATTTGTTTACATGATACCACCACAAAATGTCACGCCGGCGCGAGTCGCCCCAGCGTGAGTTCACTCCGATTGTCGCACCAGGGCGAGATTTCACTCCGGTGCGAGATTTCGCAACGGCATCATGTAAACACGAAACGACCACCCGTTTCGGTGTGAAAATCGGTCTGCCAGTAGACTGGAACGGGTAGCGCATGCGTAATGTTCGCGATTTTGAATTATACGTGCATTTTATCAACATGAAGTGTACCTTCAAATAACGAGATGTGAAATGACCCAGTCATCATGTAAACGCCATACGAAATCAAAAAGTCATCGCGGTATGAAACTCGCGCCGGTGCGAGTTTTCTCATGCAAACACCCCCTAACCAGCCCGAATGGTCAGAATGGTTTCCACAACCACAATAACAATTTGCATTTTTACTGTTCATCTAAAACAAAGGGTGTTATGAGTCACGTTCAATGTTTTGTGTTTATGAATTTTAAACTCGGAAAAAGCATAAACACATTATGAGTCAATTTTGGTTTGGCATCAACCAATGCGTGTCAGCTCGTTGTTGAATTTCTTCGTTATACACGTCGTTTTCTTTTCTCTAGTTTAAAATCGGTGGTTAAATGAAACAGTCTTTGTGTACACCAAAAGAAACAAGACAATTATCAATATCAGTATAGTTTTGGTCGTTCTGTGAAAGCGCTAACGGTACAGTAAAATATAAATGAAGGGTCCGCAAGATAGTCGTTGATTCTTCTTTCTTGTATTATGATTTGATGTTCACAGTTTCACGGTTATATCCGACTAGTTGTTTATAATAATTTACGCCGTTTACTTGCCTCGCCAAAACAACGAACAACTAGATGTAATATATGACGCAAGGTTAAGAGAAGAAATATAAGCGTCGCTGTTTAATGATAATCAGAATGCCTTTCTTTCAACGTACTTGAAGTTCTTAAAAACTTTTAAATTAAACGAGCAGGCCAGCAATAGTTTCATTCAAAGGTACTTCCCTTTGCCATTCCAAATCAAAACAACGATAAAGAATCAGTATTGTCCAATCAGCTTTATCAGTATAGTGACGTCAGTATTTTCTGATTGGCTGACATTTCCTCTATTGTTCTGTTCCCTATATATTTGCGATACCACCCGGATGGTTTGGGCGGATCAGTAAAACCAGTGCACTAAAAACTTCTCTTGCCAACACCTCAAGATAGCGAAGATACAATCTCACGCTCAATCTCAATCCCAAGCACCACCCAACATAGTCATGCATATTCAATGAGGCGCCTTTAAATCATTTTACATCTTTGTGTACATCTGCTACATGGTTTGCATCTGATTAACCCAGGTCGCAATGGGATCTTAGTCAAGGCAGTTGAATAGGTACATGAATTTAAAGCACCTTCTGCATTGTTTCAACAGAATATTATATTTTCAATAAATGGAGGCCGAGCAAGTCACTGAAGTGGAACAGCAAAGAAAAAAAACAGTAGAAAGATACACTTTGATTACAAGACTGGTGGCCCATAATTCATACATGTGGAGACAAGAACGAAGTATGAAAATATTACATTTCTACTCATGACAAACTCTGAAAAAGTTTATTATTATAGAGAATTATCCTTTGATATTCTCCAGGGTCTTTATTGGCTTTAAGCTCCAATTGTACTCAGTCAAAATAAAAGTAACTTAAATCCCACAAAACTTAGAAAATGATAAACACCTGAAACATCAAAATGATTCTGTATAGGTTTCAAATTATTCAATCAGTGATCTAACAACCTCAGTAGAGACTGTTTGCGGTTGTCTATGATTTGTTACATCAAGCCTAGTAATTTCTAGTTTATCTTAAACTTCATCACATAAGAAAAAATCTTTGAGGAGTTTTTTTCAACTCGGTCGCTTGATTAAACTCAAAAGGTTTTTTACTGATGGTTCGTTCAGTGATCTTTAGAAAGCTAAGTATATAGCTATAGACTATCTACAGTTGTTATTTTTGCATAAAGCCTAGCAAACCAGTTTATCTTAAAATTCAAACTTCAAACTTAATGTCGTAAGTTAGCCATCGATGTTAAATAACAACTTTATCAAAATCACGCTTCACTTGCACTGCGTCATTTTAAAATTGTGGAACTACAAAACCCCCAAAATTTTCCTCTAGTTGTACTGTTTTGTTTCTCTCAGTCCCGTGAAATTCTTTTATAAATAGGACCTCCGCAATTTGATAAGAGCGAGCGCGCTACCACATATATATATATATATATATATATAGAGAGAGAGAGAGAGAGAGAGAGAGAGAGAGAGAGTACGGAAGTTGGCCTGCCTGAATTGGGCAATTTTATCCCATGTGCCCTATTCATCTGATTTAGCCCTATGTCCGGACTCAGTTTATAAATGATCGAGGCCGGCTCAAGCAGGAAGATCGAGAATACTAATAAGGCCAACTAGGGACTAACCCTACGCGTAGAGAAAACATCTGGAGCAGTTCGTGTTTCTTACAGTTAGCAAGGGAATTAAAACAATCCTTTCTCCTTTTTGAGCCGGATTTGCTTCCATCTTGGCAAGGACTCGAATTCAGTCCTCTCCATATCGAATACCAAGAAAAACTCCTCGATTGATAGGTAGCGCTGTAAAACGCAAACAAAAGAAACTGAATAACCATTAATACCATAACTAGACGAATTTTTCTGTATCGATGATGCTAAACAACACCCGGGCGGTTCTCAGAGGATTCTTAAGGATCTTAAGGTATACAATATATAACAGTATTTATTACCCTATCAGCTATTTGTAAAGAATTAAAACTTGCGCGTCATCTAGTTGTTGTACAAAGTTCACTTTCAGTGTTGACCTTACCTCTCTCTTGGTTTTATCGATGTTTTCTGGAAGAAGATGTTGAGGTTGAGCCAGGACGTCATATGGATAGCACACACCACCAGTAAAGTCAGCGTTGTTATTGTGGTTCATGGTCTTTACAGTCTAAACATGGTGTAAAGAAAAAACACACGAACTCTAAAAATCGGGGAGTGATCAGTTACCCAGGAAAAAAGTACAAGGAATCTAGAATCCCCGCTCTAACGATTGGAATCCAGAATCCAAGTCCACTGGCAAAGTTCATAGGTGAGACATACTTAGCCTGCTTAGCAAGCGTTTCTGCGCGGTTTAGGAGCAAAGAACGAGGAACGAGAGTCAAAGACCGCGCGACAAATAGCGCATTCATTTCTCACTCGGTCAAAACTGAAAATCCCCTTCCTCGGTCTTTCTTTGCTCCGAAACCTAACTGAAACGCTTGCTACGCAGGCTAAGACATACTAAATTTCAATGTTTCCAAAAGGATAACTTCCTGCATCAAGTATGAATGTGATTAATCGTCTTGTCAAACTCACCTTCGGTGTTATTCGTATCTCTGAAAACTTTTTTATTATGTCTTCTCCCATTTCATTTTTCATCTCTTCATAAGTCCTTCCTTCCTAAAGAGAAATAATCGATCGTAGAAAAAAAAAACAATAGGATATAACTATCTAAAACAATTTGTAATTTGAAGTATTCGATAAAATCAAGTGTCAAACGACATTCTTTGCAAGTACAAATGACTTTCCCGAAAAGTGTACTTTTCAAATGTGTCTCATATATTTGAATTAACCCTCAACCGAAGCGTACAAGAATTCTCTGTACCTAGATTATTGTAAATTGCAAGGTACGGTTCTACTGACAATCATAGCTCTTGCTGCATGGGTACACTTTACAATTGAATGGCAAGTAACTCCTTCCCCCAAAGAGGCCGCCCCGCCCCCAGTGACTCACGATCGATTAAGATAGATAATAGCAAGAAAGAATAATCTCTTGATAATAGATAATTAAGGTAAGAGGGAAGCGGAAAAAATGAAAAGGGCAGAAAAGCAAAGCGACTTCTTCCTTTCTGTATTTTGCCATCCACTATGCACCTCCCATCCGCGCTCTGCGCGACTTCATGTTCCCAGTTCACACATGTTGCGCTCCGCCCCACTAACAGATCGTTACGATAGGGGATATTAGCAAATCTTCTAACCACAGGGAAGACGAAAAATCGAATTAAGAGTGAAACATAGAAATATTAATTTAAAACTTGGGGCGAGGAGGCGGATGGCACCCTCCGGGCTTTCAGTTGACTCCTTTTCTGAACAGCCCTCCAGGATTTCCTTTAACCTCTTCCAAAAGGATAACTCATATCCAGGCAGGACGAAAACCTCGTCAGACACCGGCACATGAAACCAAGAGAGGCCAAAGCGCAATTGCTGACTCACCCGGCTAGTGAAGGCGAATCTTCATCAAGAAGAGCAGTATTGTCTTTTATGTTTCAATTAAATATCACATAATATAACACAAGCTAATTAGTTGGATGTTATACTTACGCTCCATTTATCTCTATCCCAGGCCTGAAAATGTCCGGTGAAATTCAGTGGTTCGTAGCCTTGCTTTACTTGGATTATCACTGTATCTTCCAAGGTCCTTCCAGATGGATCAGAGCTCACGTAATCCTGGAAACGATCGAAGATAAAATTAAACGCGTCAATAACTAACGCGTGTTTATCTTATTTAGTCACAGACCGCATGAAAATGAAAACCTCAAGCCCTCAGCTGACAGCGCCAATCTTGCATCACCCTAAGCAAAAGACCGCAGTGGCCAATAAAATACCATGGTATAGCATGGTCAACTTCCCCTGCATTCTTCTTCCCCTTACTTTCCAATTTATAAGACGGACAACTCGGAGGACAGGGGTAGGCCTTAGATACTGCAGTTGACTAGGCATCTTTTTTAGCCTTACCATTGCTACTGTGACTCCCTCAGATTTCTCTACTTCGTTCGCTCCATCCCCAATCCAGACAAACACCTGACGATAAAAACACTACTCAATCAATACAAGATGAAATTATCTACGGCAAAGAACTTTTAAAAACAGCTGTTCACTCGATCGACTGAACTGCATCAAAGTCAATGCATCTGGATTAGATCAATCTATGTTCTCCAGAAAACCTGAAATTTGCATGGTCATTATGTCTCGTCATAAGTGTCTAGAAACATAACATCCTCCTGAATAAGATCCTAAAAAAGAGAAAAAAGAAATAACTTTCTTTAGGAATGTATCATTAAAGTAACTGTGCACAGCAAATGGCTTATGCGTCTATAAATAGTTAAGTTCTTCTAAAAGGTTATGTTAATTACCTCTTGAGAAAATTCGAATATTTCTTCTACTTTAAACGCCCCCGAGGCGTTGGAGCACTGAAACAAACGAGGCGGGTAGCTGGGCCTTTCTTCCTAAAAATTAGATCAGAAAGAAAATCGACGAATTATTCCTTGAGTATTGTCATTCTGGTATAATAGTGAATAAGGTAATTTTTCGGCTTTTGTACATGTTTTATAGTAGTTAAGCTTAATTAGTTTTAAATTTGTCACCGATTAGTGCCAAGAGGCGCTAGAAGGCTTAGACACTTAAATAAAGGCTATGTATTGTACATTCTTAGTGGTGTTGCATTGCACACCATCTTTAAAATTATACACCTGATAAAAGAAGTTAGAATCATGTTTGGGGTAAACGGTACAAAAAAGTGTAATGCTCTGGCAGAGTTGTTTTGGTCATTTAAATTATTTCTTTTTTGACGTTTTCTTTACTCTTGCATATCTTTGTGGTTGTTAAAGCTCCCTGTCTCGTTTATATCGAAGTTGTGGCACTTTTGCGTGGTTTCTTTACGGAGTAATAAGTAACTAAATAAAGTAAAAATCTGAATTGGATACTTTTTGTTCGTTTTCAGAATAGTCACAACACAGATATATTTATTGGGATGCATGGAGCTGGTTTAACGCATGCGCTGTTTCTTCCTGACTGGACCCTTTTATTTGAATTGTAAGTCGTTGGGTTCTACTCTAGAATGACAAGAAGCCTTCATGGCTGTGTGTACACTTTAGTATTCACTATTGTAAACAATAGGTAACAAAATAATTATTGGAAGCTGCAAGATTCCGGGTGGTTTTTCTTTTATGGCTACTGAATAAGTGAAGAAAATATGTTAGCTATCTTGTAAATGTCCAATACGACTGGAAATGGTGGTTTACCAGCAATCTAGGACCTATTTCATGGTTGTGATTGAAGGTCAGGTAGTGATCCATAGAAGGTGTTGTATCAAATCGTTTATAGGACTCTATTTGTTTGTTAGGTACAATTGTGGTGATACAAATTGTTATCGCGATTTAGCAAGACTCAGGTAATCACATATGTTGGTTTTGGGTTATTTTGTCAGAGTTATTAACCTTTAAAAGTATACCAAAGATTTGATCAGTTTTCGCCGGATTAATTGTCAAAAACCGCTATGTAAGGGCCCAGTTTCCGACAGTGGCCCGAATTCCTGTTTTTCTTCTTTGGACTACTCTCCCTCAGTTGGCCAGCCTGACGGTTTTCAATTGTGCAAATGATTCACCCAGAGTATAAAACCAAAGTGTTTCACTATGAAATGTAAAAAAAAAAAAAAAAAAGAAACCGCTGTTTTGAAATTCTCTTTGTCCCTTGGCTAAAATCTAGCGACGATCTATTAACGTACCTGGGAATGAAGGTTTTTTTCGGGAGTCTTTTCATGTCTTCCGGTGTTTTTCCTTCTCTAGAGCCTTCTTTTAGGGTAGTTTGGCCTGGTTATTAGGGAGTTTTTAAAGTAGCGACGTTTTTAAGAGACGCACGTCGTCCAGAAGTGGACTTGCTTTTACTCTTGAGCCGCGATTTTGAAAATGTTTTAGGACAAAACGTCTCGATAAAATTAAATACACTAAGCAATACATGTACAGATTTGGTAGCGTCAAGCCATGTAAAAAGAGTTGACGTGCGTAGCTCAAAAACGTCGCTGCTTATACCCCCTATTATTTACTACCGACCGGATGTTCTGATTTTACTCATTGTCGTCATTGCTCATCTGGATTTTTAGGGGAGTTTCGTACGTAACTTGGGAAAACCAGGATAAGGTTTTTGAGAAAACGGAGGTACGTGAATTAAAGCAATAGGGATGCGACGGTCACCGATATTCTTTGTGACTTTGACTTTTCACCTCTTTTTCAGGAGCTTCACCCGCAGTTAAACCGATGACAACAATTAGATACTAAAATGTACGCCGATCTTGAGTGAGACACAAGCGCGTGTTTATTTATTGAAGGGAAAATCCCTGTTCGTTGAACTTAGAAGTGATAAAATAGTAACAAGTGGAAGGGTGCTCATAGTAATCTCATAGATCTCGTAGGTTTTGGTGTCTTTCTTCTAGGAAAAATATTTAACATTTTCACAAGACTTGCTCAATGGATGGACCCGTGTTTTTGAAAATGAGATCTTTTCGTTTCTAATCTTATCTCTTATTTGTCGATTCACGTCATTTCCTTTGTCCTTTTTTCTTTCTTGTAACGAAAAATATCGTCGCATGACTTGCTCAAGGGATGGACCTGTCCCTTTGAAAATATGACCTTTTGTTTACTAGTTCTGATATCTCCGTCTGACCTACTTTGCAGAATCACTTCATTGGTGACGTCCTTTTCCTCTTCTTTCCTTTGCACTTCATGTTTTCGAGCAGAATCTTCCACTCCCCTAGCGGAAATAAAGCCAAAATTGTTTCTCTTTTGCAGCTGATTTTCTATCTCAGTGTTTCCATTCTGCTCATGGTCTCAGAGATGTGACCGCTGCAGTGCTTGGGTGGACGCAATCGTTAAACCATTTCTTCGTTCACTATGATACTGTTCACTTAGCCGGGTTTCATTCTCTCTTTGGTTCTCTTGGCCATCGTTTTTTTCAGCGTCAATCTTTTTCTCTCTTTTACGGTATTTTGGCGTCTCTTTGAAGTCGGTCTGTCCAAAGGATCTTTGAGGAACTGCTTGAGAGCAGAGCGAAATCGGTTGGTTCGGTAATAGTAGATAAACGGATTCACTGCAGCGGAAAAGTAAGTAGCGTACCATGCAATGAATCCAAACCAACAGTCGGTCTGGCTTTCCTCCTGTTGGCCCAGTATCACGTAGACAACTGCTGGAAGATAGGAAATGAAATACCCAGCTATAGTTATAGCGATGGTCTTGGAGGTTTTGATATTGCTTTGTAGACGACCTTGGTCTGCGAGAACAGGTAGGTTCATTTCTGCTCTCTGGGAAATGAAATGATAGACACACTGATAAGAGAATGGGCAAGGATGTGCTACGTTTCCCTGCCATTTTTAGTTCGGGGGTCGGGGGGGGGGGGGGGGCTTACTGGATAGGCGGATTAATTGAAACTTGAGCAGAACCTTTTGGTAGTTCTTTTCACAGACGGTATTACTACAAAAATGAGGCGTACTCAATAGGACTTCAAGTCATTTTGTGGCTGGACCTCCAGCTTATTGCTACAGTGAAGTCTCTTCACCATTCATTTAGTTTTAACCTCCAGATAACAGGCTAGATGTCCCAAAAGATCAGAACATGGAAACATCCCAACTTTTATGGTTTTTGAAACATCTTATCGTACTTGAGAAAAGCAGAACAGTTTTAGCGTTATCGGAGTAAGAGTTGCTCAACAAACGCGACAATTACGTTTTACGTAAATATATGGTAGGATACATGGTAGTGGCTGCATTACGGAGAAGTCGCCAGACTGAAACACAATTTATCAAGGAGGATTATAAACATTGTCAAAAAGTTCCTTGGACTGTATTCTTATTTTGCTAAACTTCAACTCTATCTTCACATATAACATACCGCATAAGGTTCACGTGATTAAATGAAAAGTTCGCATAGCCAGCCTCTAAAATCTGTCAAATTATTATACGTCTTATACCCGTCAGCGCAAAAAGGCAATGCGAAATAAGGAGCAAACGTCGAAAAGGGCCTGATCAGAATCGCCATATATGCGTGTTTTAGCAATTTTATTATGTTTTCACCACATAATAGCAATAGGTACGTTAAAAAAGACGTTTTTCCCATGGGCAAATGGCTGCTTAACCAACATCCCCAAAGTAAAATTGCCTGGAGAAAATTTCCACGGATATGTCAAAAAGAGCAATAGAATTCCCCATGACAGTTCTTGAGGTAATTTCTGTGGGTTAATAAGAATTATAACCCAAAGCAGTTCAAGCAATCACAAGAATGTGAAGTGTACCAAACCGTAGAAATCAATACAAAGAATTAGTGTTACGTGCTATGATTATCTTGGTGCCCAATCCTTTGCGAAACTGATTTTAAGTTGGACAAAACAAGATATAGAAAACAACAAGATATACTTCATGTCATTTCACTCCTCACGGGAGCCATGAACTCAATAAATTGACTTCGCTCCCAATGTGTGGCTTCATAGCTCAGTTGGTAGAGCAACGCACTGGCAACGCGGAGGTCATGGGTTCGCATCTCGTTGAAGCCCAGATTTTTTTCGGGCTTCTTCTTTCCAATTGCTTAAATTGGAAAATTTACTGCGATGATCACTCTTTACTTTCATCTACAACCGAGTTCAAATATGAATTATTTCATATACTTCATATCAAGATTCCTATGGTTGATTTCCACTGACGCGTTTTTGGCTACGCACGTTAAAGGAGCTGTGTCACGAAATTCAGCCAAATTAGGAAATTACAAAAATGCCTGTTAAATTAAGAGAAACATAAAAATAACCGCCTAAAACTTCAAAGGAAGGTTAAAATAACATATTAGAAACAACAGATGCCACGGATGGACAAAACTGAAGGAGATTGAAACGGATTGAAATTAGGATTTTTGAAAACTGTTCAGCCTAACAGTTTTTCAAAGTTGATCCCTGCTGCTTGCAACTCCAAAAATAATGCTCAGGAGACATACTTGTTTGTCTCGGATCTCTGATTTTGTCATTTACATGTAATTTCTTTGCTTAGTTTAAGTTCCATTGCGATTGAGGGCAAGCAATTGGCAAAATTAAACAAAATGAACTGGACTGCCGTGACACAGCCCCTTTAACGCGCGTAAATTTTAATCACGTGAATAAAATACACGCAAGGTAAAAAGCGCTGAGCTTAAACGGGAAGTTGAGCGAGGTTCAACTTTTACGCTTACGAGCGACCTTTGATGCAATACCTCTATTTTATTTGCGAACGCAGATTTTACTCACGTACCCAGGTAATACTTACGCGACACTGGAAATGAACCCTTAATAAACTCAAAGGAACTCGGACGTTTTCGTTACACTAACATTAGGAAGTCGCTGGAGCCAATTCTGTGGATCCGTACTATGGCAATTTGCTCCTTTTCTTTGACCTTTCTAGTAAGTGCGAATGAAGTCGATTTTTCCCGGATATAACACAAAAGTAGGCTGCGAGCAAGCTCTCGGGGACGCTCTGGCGGCGGGACGGGAAAAAGAAGGAGAGCCTTAAAGTACGCCTCTGGAATTTGAATTCCACCTCCAATTCCGCTGCGGTTCCTGTCGACTGAGTTGTCAGATTTCCGCCAATTAGAGCAAAGCGGAAAAGAGCGCGAATGTAAACAAATATTGAAAAACACGTGCCAAGGGTAATGACGTCATTACCTATGTCATCTCTGCCAATCAGCATTTCGCATCGGATTTTTCGATGCAGATATTCTAATTCGAGAGTTATACGTAGTTGCAAGGTCTCCTTCCTGTTCCCACCCCGCCCCCAGAACGCACCAAGAGCTTGCTCTCAGGCTAACAAAAAAGCAAATCTAACATTTTTTCTTATATATTTTTTTGGAAGAAAATAAAGGTAAACACAGCATTGTATTGAACACAGTTTGACATTTCTCTTGGAAAGCATGCATGCTGGCAGCTAACTAACTAACAAAGGACAGTAAGCGAGAATACTGGAAGTACAAATCACTTTATCGTTTCGTACTAAACAACTGACCCCGCTGGGTTCAAACATTGGATAACGCTATCTACCGGATAAATCACTATCCAGCGGATAATAATTAGGGAAAACAGTTGCGTTGGAAACTGGATAGAGATCCAGTGGATAGTGTTCTTCACCTTTTTAACAACTGGGGCCAGGTGCAGCCTACAAACGCTCTGCTAAACGGTGTAATTTCTGCCTGTGGGAGAAGTATTTTATTACCTGCAAGCCTCGTCTGGCCACACTAAACAAACAGAATCAACTTGTAACTTGGTGTAGACACGTTAGTAAATTTCTGTTAAAAAAATGTAAATCCACTTTTGCTACACGATAGAATCCATGGAAACCGCATTGTATTATAATCAGTGTATTGACAGAACTGTTATAATCTCGGCTACCATTAAGCCATTTCATCTGAGGAGTGCTGCACCAGTTGTGTGGTACGAAACTACAAAGTAATAGAATACCTAGTCAAATCTTCATTTGATATGGTGTAATTAGATATATACATAGTCTACCCGATTTTTTGAAAACCACCTAACGAAATTTGCAGTCATTTGAGTGAAAAAGCGTCAAAAGGCACGTTTCTTAAGCCCGAGAAGCTCCAAAATCACAGTAACGAAGGAAAAGGAAAGGAGAAAAAGAAAGAGCGAAGAAAAGGAAAGCAGGAGAAGAGAAAAAGCAATGGTTGCACTTTTAGTTTTTATGATAGCTACTTTGGACAAAGGTCCATTTGGCGATAACGTTATCAAAAATCCGGCTAGATACATACAATACCAATTGACAGCAATGAAGCACACCTACCAACTACGCGGTATGGCCAGTACCTTACGCATGCGACAACCATATCACCCGGGCAGAGGCTTTCAATTGGTATTGTTAGATATATACAGCTATTTCGATATTTCGAGAAAGGTTGTCGGAAAAAATGTGCTCGCGACAATCCCGAAAGGAAATATGGGATATGATCTGTTCCTGACAACTGTAGCTGTCGAACCTACTTTTGTTGCTTGCCTTTAGCACTCGAAAACACATTTCCATGGCCTTTCGTACCAATTCTTTCAAATTTCTTTGAAGAACGGAGAACTCAAAACCACCCACAATGCCTTTTGGGATTGTCTGGTGTACTTCTTCCGACAATTTTTCTGAAAATAGCTGTATACATAATTTTCTGCTAGACACAGGACTCTGGACACTTCATTCAGGAAGATATCCATAGACCAAGAGAACTATTGCTATTATAATGGGGAAAGTTTTCAACGGTTATTCGGCATTATCTAGTTGTTTAATATAATTATATCTATCTCTCTACCTATCTCCGTTTATTTATTTATTTATTTATTCATATATTCATGAATTCATCGTCCACACACGAAAAATAATTACCTCAACTAACACTTCGCAATAAATGTGGCTTTTTTTTTTAAAGAAACTGGAATGAATGCTACTTATACTTGTGCTCGGTAGCCCAGGAAATTGCCGCAATTGTGCGTTCTCTTAAAAAAAGGCGAACATAGCATTTGCTTGTGTTGCCATGGTCCTTAGTATTCACCTGCGCATGCGGTCTTAATAACAAGCCATATGCTTTCTTTCGAGGTTATCGTATGAGTCCTCTCACATAATTCCCGAAACAGATTTTCCATATTTTTCAATTAGGAATAACTTTTTTTGACTGGTACATAACCTTTCAGAAATGTTCACAGACATCAGCAGTTTGATGTCAGATTTTCCGTTACAATTACTGACATGGGGCAGTTTTAATTGTTCATTTCCTTATATTGGCTGTCATTTGCCTTTTTTCGTAAATGCGATTTTGAACCTTATATTCCTAAAAGAGCACGGAAAAGATACATTGTTTTTTCTTTGAAAGTGAACAGTTTTTTTTCTCGCTACCCGTACTCGAGGTCATCATAAGATCCCTTGAGGCATAACGTGCTTTTGACCGTTCATTAACTGATTAAATGTATACAAACAGCAGCAGTTTCATGGCAGATTTTCCGTATTAATTACATGGGACAGTTTCAATCGTCTATTTCCTTAAATAGTCAACTTGAATTGGCTGTCATTTGTCGTTTGCCGTAAACGTGATTCTAAACGTGATTCTTCCTTTTGATTGCTTATATGGTCAGAAAACCAAGTATAATCCCACCACATATTGTAAAGAGAGCCATGAACGCTGCGATGTAG
Source organism: Porites divaricata (assembly GCA_038088405.1). Taxonomy (NCBI): domain Eukaryota; kingdom Metazoa; phylum Cnidaria; class Anthozoa; order Scleractinia; family Poritidae; genus Porites; species Porites divaricata. The sequence continues at coordinate 615,683 of JBBMOI010000003.1, forward strand.
TACTTTCCCTGTTGGTAGATTTCCGCTCTGTATTCATAACTTGAATGTCACTAAGGTCAATGTGGAGCAAGGGAATGGAGAACAGAACCACAATCAGGGTGCCACTGAACCAGATGATAAACGAGGATACCACAGCTTTGAAGGTACTCTTCCAAACGAAGTATCTTAGATCAAAGGCCATGGCTAAATACATGTCTGCCATCAGAGCCAGCAAAGATGCAAGGTTCAGTATGATAAATAATCGGTTGAAGAAGCTGGACATGGTCGCCAGACTCTGTCCTCTGAACCAACCCGCCTCTAAGATTGTAGAAATCATGTGGATCGGCATGTTGATGGCTATGTTTAGCATGTCCACCACAGCAAGATTAGCGAGAACAGTGTTTGGAACAGTTCGAAAGGATTTAAATCGTGCGATAACGGAGAAGCTGAGAAGGAGAGAAGCGACGACCAGAAATACCGTCGGGTCCCTCACCTAAATCCGTCACTGCAGAGCGTGTACTTCTCAGACTTCTCATCTGACTTAATCTGTCCTTTTTATATACTTGACACTTGAAGTGTATTTTTTGCGATAATTTTTAATAGCACTTTCGTCTCTAAGCCAGCTTTCGCGGGGCTTTTCCACAATTTTTTTCTTATGCAATGGGCTATTGCATTTAATATTCGCACCTCCCCGGTTGAGGAACCATGGAATTATCCAGGGGTAAGTTATAAAAATTGAGGACTTCTTTAGGGGTAGAGTAAAAAAATATGGCATTCTTTGGGGGTGAAGCCTTAATTTTCACAAAATTCTTCAGGGGTATGACTCAATTCTTCAGGGGTAAAACCATATTTTATGGAAGTCTTTAGGGGTGAATGCCATTTTAGCAGATCTTCTGGTGTTGAAGAAAAGGTAAGTCCACAACCGGGGGGGGGGGGTATTATAATGCAATAGCCCAAGGAAAAGAAACATGCACATCAACTCCAAACCGGTTTGGTGAGATATATGATTGTAAAATTGCATGGAAATAAGACTTTTAGCTCCTGTAACCAGAGGTATTTTTTCCTCTCGGTGCTTGGCGCCTCGTTGACGCGGCTTCACCATTTTAGAGATTCCCCGTTCCTCATTCCCATGCTCCGATTCCCTGTTCCTTATTTTAAAGATAGCCGGAATCCAGGGTAATACGTCCGTTTAGTTCTGCTATTTCCTACAGGTTCAGGTATACAGCGGTAGACTAGACAACTAACCCCAACATGTCTACAATATGGCCCTCTTAATTCGCTGTAAAAAAGGATAAAAAAGCCAGAGAACGGTTTTGAATTTAATTTTTGATTGCGTAACATTGAAAGGCACCTATTGTTCTAGAAAAGAATAACACTGGTAACGCAATCCGGGTTGACAGTCAGCACAGTCAGCAGGCGTCTTCGAGGTCCGGCAGGACTTTTCCGCGGGTGGCGGGTGAGGGTTAGCGGGTGACGGGTGGCGGATGGCGGATGGCGGGTTAAAAATATATATGAAAATAAAATATTATAACTCGTTATAGCGTAATTGATATTGATATAACTGTATGTTGTAATTTTAAAATAATTTCAACGTTTATGTACTAGCTACCAGGCTCCAAATAAAAGTATTGTCTTGTTTTGTTTATCTACTTACGCGGACTAATAATGGAAAAAAAAACCCCCGAGAAATCATGCCTGTGAAAACAGTCACCTCTCCTAGCTCCGCACCGCAAGTGACGTTTCGTCAGGCTACACGCGGTGTGTCAAATGAAAATGGGTTATGTCAAGCAAGACACATGGCACGTGTCGATCTTGTTTGTCTAGTTTGCTTTTTCTTCCACATCAAGACCAAAGATGATTGCACTTCCCCAACTGTTTAGCCGTGTTTATAACAGACTGCAAGAGATTCGGCCTCCCGTGTCGTAACTCAGTTTTTTCCCTAGTATGCGGCATGATTGCGATCCTAATCAGTATTTTTAAGTAGTATTTAAAAAATGCGGATCCTTTTTGTATATATATACAACGAGATCAACGCGTCCGAGGCGCCACATGCGGCGAAAACGGTCCATGCTGTGTCAAAAACGTTGTTGCTCATTCTCTGGTACGCATTAACATTGACAGCTTTGTATTGGCAAAGATTTATCCCACGGGCAATGCAATGTTTATCCCAACTTATAACAAAAGACAAACGCAGTTGTCAAAAATCTGAGACACTGTTCAAACATGTCGAAAAGAGAATGCGATCTTACTTGTCTGGTCTCAGGATAAATATTACTTTAATTTTTATGAGTTCCTCAAGCTATCTCGTGCATGCGATATCGTGTAGAAGAATATTGCTAAAATATCGCTTTTTGTAACGTTTATTATCTTTTTTTATTTTTTACGGCCTGACCCGCCACCCGCCACCCGCTACCCGTCACCCGTCTACCCGTCACCCGTCACCCGCCACCCGTTGCCCGCCACCCGCCACCCGCGGAAAAGTCCTGCCGCTTCGAGGTCTTCTGCCCGGGTCTTCTCATCACGTACGTGATTGAAATGGGGCTGTTCGGAATAAATTCGTCTGTGAAAGCCATTAAGCTGCGAAATATTTGGAGATTACCTAACAAGTATGGTGCATTTGTACGAGTAATCAACTGTACTTCATGGCGTTGCTGTTCAGGTCATCGTGTTCACGTGGCTACTCCGCCAGTTTTCGACTCCAAGGTTGGATTCACCGACTGCGAGAAAGAACGCCGAGACTTTCACCTTGAGGTTCCAGAATATTTTAATTTTGCCGAGGTCATTGACGAATGGGCACAGAAGGAAAAGGTTGGGACAAGTTTTGTACTCATAGTACGAATTGGTAATCGACGAAACGAAACGAAACGAAACAATTGGTAATCGACGAAACGAAACGAAACGAAACAATTGGTATTCGACGAAACGAAACAATCTTTGATCTTAGAAAAAAGTGGTAATTGTTCTTCTGCAGCTCCTAACACTTTGGACATGATAGCAATTTTGTTTCGCTAAATACGAACGCCTGAGGCTCAGTAATTGACGAAGATCCCAATTTTTTTAAGTTTCACTTCCGGTTCAAAATGGCCGCCATTTTAAAACTCTTATTTTTCGCACTTGACGGAATTTTTGACGATGGCACCATATCCTATCTTTTTTTAAACAGCCGCCTTATAATTAGGTATTTGCTGACATTTTCTTATCCAAGTTGCTAAAATTCAGACGTTTTAAAGAAAGTGTTAATTTCACTTCCGGTTCAAAATGGCTGCCATAAGACTCTTATTTTTCGCACTTAAGGACTTTTTGGCGATGGCACCATATCCTATCTTTTTTAGGGTCTTGAAAACTATTCAATTCAAGCACATATTAGTCTGCTACACAGCCGTTTTTAGTGTCGTCAGACAATGTTCCTCCCCACTAACGGCTGCTGAAAATCGAACCACAGTCCTTTCCCTTTGTGTTTGTGGTCTAACGAACAAACCAATCATGTATAAGAAACTTGACAATATGTGAGTCGCAGGGTGCTAGGAGCGAACACGCTTCTCAGTTTTCGACAAATCACTCAATCGTCGCTGAATTTTGATGGGCTCTGTGTCTGCAAGCAACGAAAAGGTTATTTGCAGAAAAGTTTGTGTTAAGCGATTAACAAAATTCCAAGTGAAAAAAAAGGTTTGACAGGCCTACAAGACTCTTACCAGGATCGGTTGGTTTTTTTTAACATGCATATGTATGATGAATTTCATGTGCCAGATGTGCTCATTGTGTTTTTGTACATGTGAAGACTGTGAATATTAAACTCTCGGGGGTACTGATTCAAACAAAAGCAACCTTTTAAATTACCGATAAGCGATTTCCCGAAACTATACCCGCAACTTTATAAACACATCTATGTTGTGCATCATATTTGCTCAACTTGCTTGCTGTTGCTGCTTATCTCAAAAGTTTTGAAAGGACTTCGACTACGACAACACTACTCTAGTCGATTGCTTGTTTTCACGCGACAATTTTGATTGTTCTGTCATTCACACATGGGACAACGATAATAGCAAAGCTGTGATTGGAGGAGTCACCATACCGCAAAGGTGGCGCGAACACCTTCCAGAAAATGGGAGCTGAATTCTAATTGGCTAATTGCAGGAAACGAATGTGGTTCGATTTTCAGCAGCCGTTAGTGGGGAGGAACGTTGCGTGATGACACTAAAAGCGGCTGTGTAGTAGACTAAGCACATATCTGCTCTACTAAAAGTTAATTTACATAACAAACTCGTAACATGAGCTTGGGACACCTGTGATTTTCATTTTCACAAGTTACAATACTCGTTTCGTTTCGTTTCGTCGATTACCAATTGTTTCTTTTCGTTTCGTTTTGTTTCGTCGAATACCATAAGCCCGTGTTAACAATAATTATGTGATGTCATGTCACATGGTTTAAGGTGGCTGAATACAGTTTTCCTAGAATATCTTTTTCCCGTAATTTACTGTGCATGTTAACATCTGCATCATAAGGAGATATGCGACCAGAAATCTTGTAAAGAATAAAGTGCGAGGACATTAGGTGAGAGAAATGTTTAGAAGTTGTCCGTAGAAATTAAATCACGTGATCTCATACAATAACGGCAGCAACAACAACACACTACCATGCACTTTGCGCACAAGTGTTGATCATGTGAGAGTGTTGATGTTGGCAATTGTGATAATGTGATAATGTGCTAGCAGGAGGCAAAGACGCATGTCTTTTTATTATATCTCTCAAATGGAGAGCTATTGCCTGCAAGCTATGTCCAGTGGGGCAGTCATAAGGTCAGTGTTAATTCAAGGGAGGCATCTAGTTCCAAAATCACTGACAACAATTGAAGTGAATCATTTATGAAAAACACGTAAAATGGAAAGATGTTACAGTTCCAATGTCTTACTTTTTTTTGTCTGGAAAGTGTGGATTATGAAGTTGTACCTAATTATTTTTTAAATCCTCAAATAAATGCCACATTCTTCTGATTTGGTGTGGTGTTTCTTTGAGGGTGGCTTTTTTTGGTAATTTTGCTTCCCTCTACAGCATTTAAATATATTGAGGGCAGTGTTTTATCTAGTAAATATGGCATTTTATCTCAGGGTTTATTAGAGTATGCTATTTACCTTATTTGAGGAGAGAGTTATCCATTAAAAACATTTGCAATTGATGGCAAAAATGACCATGGATTTTATATTGTACACTATATTAACATCTTATATCCATCATTGTATAACCAGCATATTAATGTAGGAATGCCCAATTCCCCCACAAGAGTATATTTTCCAGAATGTGGAATGACTGAACTTTAGTCATTAGGGTGATGAATCAAGTTCCAGCCAAAACAACAGCAACAACAGCAACAGCTTATTCAATTTTGCAAGTTATTTAGGACTATGTTACCCACAATTAGCAGAGCTATTCTAGGTGGGCAACAATACAATAATTTTCTCCCATAAATAACAGCAAAGTTCATGGTTCAAAAGTCGGGAAAAAAGAAAGTAACTAAAGAGAAAGCAAAACAACATGGACAGAGTAAAAGGTAGCAGAATTGGAAATAATAGTAGTAAATGGTAAAACTATAACAAGTCTGATACTAAATAAAACTATGAATCTAAGGAAGGAGAACACTTTAACTGAATAAGGAGTTCAGGTAGGAACTGGTAATGGCTAATGGAGTCTAGATCTCTGGATATGAAAATTACCTGCAGCAGAAAATCTGGTATAAGTTCAGTTTGACTTGTGTTGATCTTGCAGGTTGATAAACAGTGTAGGGACAGATTCAGGTCACTATTCTATTGATAAGTAACTGAGATAAGCAGTTTCCCCCTAAGCTAAAACTCTATTTCGGATTGTGATTAGGATTAGGAGCAGGGTGCAAAGAAAGTCATTTATACAGCTTGCCATTCAGGCAAGCTGAAGCTAACATTAAATTTTACTAGCCCAAACATCATTTCAGCTAGCCCCAAAAATGTTTTGACAAGCAGATTGATTTCACAGTTCTTCTGTAATTTGAATTCCTCAAAAAACTTTACTTGCCCTTTCGGCAAGTTAAGAACAGAATTCACTATCCTGATAGCAAAATCCACTAGCCTTAGGCTATCAGACACTACTTTCTTTGCATGCTGAGGAGACACTTGTAGTGTTGTTTATTTACCATAGCACGGTGACCTGTACTCAAGCCTGCACTTGTGAACTGTGACCTGCAGTTTGTTTTGTGCCAGTGTACACTATATGGAACTTGATTCACTCAGCTTCCTTACTCTAATCACTCAACTCAGGTAATTTTTGGTTTTTGGCCTCCCTTTGCATCCACTGCAGTTAATACTGATCTGCTATGTATCATGGCCTGTTCTTAGCATACATTGTTTGTCCTACCAAAATGTGAGTAAGTATCACACTAACCTGTACAACATGCAATATTTTAATATTGGGGCAACTCAAATGTGGGAGAAATAATGGATGCTGAGAGCTGGCCATACATAACTTATCAGTGTTAATGTCAGGAGCTCCATACATTCCATTCGAATGTAATATTCTGATAAAGCATTCTTCCAAGCAAGTGAGTGTTTTAATTGTTATTGTTGTTTTTGTTTGTCATGTTAACATGTGTAGAATGGAAAGAGAGCAAAGGGACACCCAGCGTTTTGGTGGGTTGATGATAAAGGAATAGAAATAAAGTGGACATTCCAACAACTTGCTAAACGAAGCAGAAGGTAATTTCGATAATGAGGGAACGTTTTACCGCAGATCGTTTTTTGTCTAGTTGATAATATTGACAAAGTAAGTGCACAATTGATTTTGGGTAGCTGAAGAGGGGCCACTTTCAAAAACGGTCAAAGAGGCATCTTCCCCAGAAGCATTCTGTCTTCCCTTAGTAATGGATCAATAGAAATCCACTCACCGGGTACCCCCCGGGTACATTGTGTATTAGCAAAAACCTTATCACAAAATACACTGGTGGATCCAGGGGAGAAGCACGGGGCACCAGGTCTCCCTTATTTATACACCAAACTGAGGTTCGAAGGACGGAAAAAATTTTTTTTTGAGACCGAGGCCGGACCTTTAACTGAGGCAAACTGTTCCAAATGTGACAATAGACATTTAACGTGGTTGAAAAATGTTTAAACGTTCGATTTACACAAACGCGCGTGAGATTGTATACAATAAAATCTTAATAACTGGGCGCATGGACTTCAGGCCCCAGTTGTTCGAAGGCCGATCAGCACTTAACCCAGGGTTAAATTTAACCCGGGTTTCTCTTTCTTGTGTTCAAAAGCATTTTCTCGGATAATTTTCTCTGTTGTATTTAGAGCTTTCAATCATCAAATGTAGACAAAAAGAATTAAAACTGAAATTCTTTTTAAGCTTGGAAATCTGAATTCAAATCTTGCACTAACCCTGGGTTATCTTAACCCGGCTTTGAACAACTCGGCCCTGATAATTATATTAAAACTGGGACGTATCATTTATCAGTGTTATTTATTTATGTATCATTTATTTATTTGTATCATTGGCGAGCCCATTTTTTGTGCTCTGTGATAGTTGTTGTTGCATGATTTACCTGTAATTTGTTTGTTTCATTGTTGCTGCTGTTTCTGAAAGAACCGCCAATGTTCTTGTTGGAGGTGGTGAAGTTCAAAGAGGAGACAGGGTCATGGTGATATTGCCAAGACTTCCTGAGTGGTGGCTTCTTAACATCGCTTGCTTACGAACAGGTAAAATAAATCATCATCACTACTTAAACTAGATAGCATTGAATTAAAATAACTCTGACAGGAGGCCGATGGTAGTATATTTTCGCGTTGGCAATGTTACTTTATCAGTTACCTCAGTAAGGAGAGGCAAATATGGCGAACGAGTTTCAGAAATTTAGCCATTCTATGCATACATTTTGCAATACGTCGCCATACCATGAAACTTACGGTAGCTTACGGTTACCCATACAGCTACTATACACAAACAGACTGTGTTGTCTCCTTGTTTTGTAATGGAATACCAAGGTAGTGGTTACACTGCGTGGTTTGTTATATCGGGGTCTGTTCCTTACATTTGACTAATACCCCGTTTATATGGAGAAACCTTTTTCCGGGTAGAAGGGTCACTCGCACACCTGAGCTACCCTAGGGGAGGTGGGGGGGGGGGGGGGGAAGAGGGGAGGGGCGAGCCAACTTTTCCTACATTTCCGTGTAAAGCGAACCGTTCACATGACAAGCAAACCGTTGGCACGCCTTGAGGGGTGGCCTGCCTAGCAGTCACCTTCCTTGTCGGACCAACTTTTCTGCGTATGACCACTTAGAGCCGGGTCAACTCAATCAAGGGGAGACAATCAGAGCATGCGCGACCGCTTTTGGGAAAGGGGTCAACTTTTTTGGCTCATGTAGACGCTCGCTAAAGTTGTCTCTCCTGGGACAGTGACCTTCTTTCCGGTGACTATTTTCCTTATTTAAGCGGGATATAAAATTGGGGACGGGAATGTCAGGTTAGCTACCAGTTTTCTACCATTGTCTTTCTAGGGACAGTTATCAGCCCTGGTTCAACTTAGCTACGAGCTAGAGACATTAAATCACGCCTGTTGGCATCCCACGCCACTTGCATCATAGCGGATGCGGACAGCGCTAAATTGGTTGATGAGGTACAGTAGCACTTAAAAAATTATGTTTTAAACGTTTGAGTTCAGATTTCTCTGCTTGAACGCGCGCTGGGATTTGTCAATGTTTGTGCCGTATTTGGCCGTACAGCCCGCTAAAAGTGAAAATTTCCTTTCTTCTTGTCAGACCTCAGAGATGCCTGAAAGACGGAATAATTTCATAAATGAACTACTACCGAGACTGAGATCAGGAAAAATTATAAAAGTTGGTGGTTTAAAAAACGTAGTCATGTGTTAGAGGATGCTGACTTGAGGCAGTTTGTCATTATTTTTCCTCCTTTTTCTTTCTTGAATCACACCAACTGTAATCTGGTCCAGGAGCTGACAAAGAAAAAACACAAAACAGGACAACGCGCTTACTACGGTCCCCCAAGTGTCCGAATGACTGTACCACGATAATTGTACCATGGAAATTGATAATGGTGTTGTTTCTTACACTTCGCTGGTGTCTAGAAGTCGTTGTAAGCAGTTCCGAGCCGTTTCCAAATGATTTTGAGTGAGGTCTTCGTTTTCTACATCTGGCAGGGTTATGTAGAAAACGAAGACCCTGGGGCCCGTTTCTCGAAAGTCCCGGTAACTTTTCGGGCCCGAAATCAAATATTCAAATCGAAATATAAAGAATAAGAGCGCGGGTCCAGGCTAGCAAACTACTCCATTTTGTTTCATTAACTGATAGTTTTATCATGTTACATGCAAAACTATTGAAACCTCGATCTTTAATGAAAACGGAGACAGCTTACCGGGCCCGTTAATTATCGGGACTTTCGAGAAACGGGCCCCAGGTCAATTTCATTGATAATTGAAGGTCTTGTTGTTTCTTTCACATCTAAGGTCGAGAGATCCGTTTCTAGTTATTTATGAGTGACTTTGAGGGGGGGTCTTCGTTTTCTACCCACCCCCGCCGCCATGTTGAATGGCGAACTGGATGTCACGTGTTCATACTCCATTATCGGAATATTAAATTGAATTGAATCTTTGTTTCCGGAGTAATAACCTTGGATCCAGAGTAAAAACTTTGGATCCGGAGTAAAAACTTTGGATCCGGTGTAATAACTTTGGATCCAGAGTAAAATCTTTAGATCCTGAGTGATAGCTTTGGATCCAGAGTAAAATCTTTAGATCCACAGTAAGAAACTTTGGATCCGGAGTAATAACTTTGGACCCACAGTAAGAAACTTCGGATCCGGAGTAATAACTTTGGATCCAGGGTAATAACTTTGGATCCGGATTAATAATTCTGGATCCGTAGTAATAACTCTGGATCCGGAATAATAACTTTGAATCCGGATTAATAACTTTGGGGAAAACAGCCATGCCGAGTAATGAAATTCATGTTAGCTGGATAAAAACTTTGGATCCAAAACAAAAATATTTATTTTAATGCACTTTTTTTACTTTGCATAGAATGTCACTTACGGACCACCGTACTTTTTTGATGACCCTGAAACATCTCATCTGCTAATGAACTCTAACCTTGATCCTAACCCCAATTTTTTTTACCGCAAATTCAGAATTACTTTCGAACTGCATATATCTAACCTCTTCAGAATTCAACAAAATTCCTTTTCCTCCTGATGCATTTTCTGCTTTCCATATTATTATCCGGAGCCTCTCTAAACACTTTGACGGCCTGTCGGAATATCTGTTGTTGCCGCTTCTAAAACCTGGTTACATAAGTCTAATTCTGATCTCTTTAATATTCCTGGCTACCATTTTATCTCCAATTCAAGAGAACATAAATTAGGTGGTGGAGTTGGTCTTTACATTCAGTCTGATATGAATTTTAAGCCTAGGATTGATCTTCAATCTTCTGACAATTCATTGTACGAATCAGTCTTTGTGGAAATCATGCGACCTCATGGCAAAAATATTATTGTTGGCTGCCTTTATAGACCTCCCGATGCCTCTCTTAATGACTTTTACAGGTCTGTCGAAGATATCTTGTCAGCCATCAGTTTTGAGAATAAGCTATCTTATATTATGGGTGATTTTAATATCAACATCCTCAACTCTCATTCTCATCAACCTACAAATGAGTTCATTAATCTTATGACATCTAATGGCCTCTATCCTTTGATCTCCAAACCAATTCGCATAACTTCTTCAACTGCAACTCTGATTGACAACATATTTACAAACAATCTTGAACTTAACACGGATAGTGGCATTTTAGTGAACTCCAACTAGTGGTCTATTATCATCAAAGATGCGTCCTGATCGTTCGAGCTACTACTAGGCTATATAATAAATCAGCCCTTTGCCGTAGTGCCAGCCCTGCATTCAGGTTTGTTTTATTTTACACTTTAAGTGACGTCTGGCTACAGCATCTCTTTAATTAGAGATCCGGCAAAAGGAACCAGACAGTTACATTTACGAGTTGCTTCGATCTCTGCACTCAAACAGTTTTCACTAGGCTGAATCGCGTCTTGTTAGCTAAAGTTGTTTTGTTTCGATATTTTTGACCAACTGGTTGGATTTGTTCTAAAACAATAATTTACTCCTCTCGCCTTCGGCCTCATGGGCTATAGACTCAGAGCCCATTCGGGCTCGAGGAATAATTGTTAAGTATTGTTGGTTTTCACATGACGTCACTAAAATTCAAACTAAAAAACTATTGATCCAACCGAGATTTTACTTTCACGATGCATTAGAGCAGCTAAAAACTAATTTTTATACGAATTTTCGCTTCAAAAGGGTTCTTGATTTTGAGATAGAGTACGCTTGAATTTCTAAGCTTTTGCGTGACGCGGCATTTACATGACGACCAGGAGAGCTGTCAGTAGGTTAAAAAAATTACTGACTTCAGGACATTTTGCTATCTAAACAGTTCATGTGTTAGAAAAAGTACTACTTTAATGCTTATGAGTTTCTCGAAGAATAAATTCACGCTTTTGTAGCAAAACTCGGTAACAGATGTTTCTGTTGGTTTCCGTCCGCCATGTTGGAGCTCATCCAGGTGAGCACCAGCATGGCGTCTCCATACAAATCTCTAGAAGTTTGGGTAAAACATTTCTTCGGATATCTCGTATACGAAACATTCCTCTGACCTGAATCTTGGCGAGGGTCTTTGTATATGTACCTCCTTTCATTTCCCAGATTCTGACCTTTATTTGTTGAACGGTTTTGATTTTTATTCTGATCTATTTTGAATGGCGTGACACTGAAAACCAGCAATGGTGCGGCTAGTCACTGTATTGGGGTGTATCACCTGCATATCAACCTGACTGAAGCGTTTTAATATTGAAATAAAGGTACGCGGTTGAAGTAACTGAATTTAAAAAAAAGTAAAAAAGTAACTCTTGATAAGTAACTAAGATGAGGTACATGTCCGGTACTATAGATTTTATGAGGGTCTGAATGGGGGGGGTCCACTTGTCGGTTGTCGGTTAAAATTCAGTTATTTTGTCGGTAGTCGATTAAAATTTTCGATCTTTGTCGGTTGTCGGTAAATCTCAGTTAATAAGTAAAAATACATGTTAGTTATTAATATTTGCTATGTATTTCACTCACTTTCAAGATTTTGATCCCTATGAAACGTGTAAAACTTGTAAAAATGCATCTTTTGATTGACCTTTAAAAAAACTTCAATAACTCTGGTCTGTTTATGCAATATGATGCCGTTTAGCCTACGTAGCAGTCGTCGAAAGGGGTAGGGGATGGGGAGGAAGGCAAAAAGGAGCTTTTCTTCCTCCCCCCCCCTCCCCTTCCACTTTTTGCGCCTGCCACGCAGGCTAGATGCCGTTGATTACACCTTTGTTTGCCAATATTATATAGCCTGTACCGATAAAATCACCAAAGCTTTAATTGCAAATACGAACTCGGGTTTCCCTGTTGATTACAGGGCACAATAAAAAGTAATGATCAGAGGCTTTTATCGTTTACGAAGTCATTCGCGTGGCTTGACAGGCTAAACTGACGCTAAAAACCGTGCAAGAGAGAAACCTCTCAGGGGCACCCAACGTCAATTTTCGGGAAATACCTGTTCGGAAGACGATTTGAGATCTAGAATATTTAGGAACATTTGTTGTAAAATTTCGGGCTTGCCTGCCTCTCCTAGGATTTTCGAACATCTAAAAAATGGTATAATTGCCCATTTTTAACGGATTTTTACCTTGAAAAGGTCACCTAGAATTGTAGGGAGCCTTTTTTCTGGCTGAAATTTTCGAAAAGGTAAGTTTTGATCCCTAGAGTTTTCGGATCACTAGACTTTCAGCTAGGAAATCCGAACAGATGAGAAATTTTGAGGGGATAAAAATATGCCTATATCTACCGTTTAAATACCAAAATACGTTTATAACAATGCTATTTTGAACTATATTGTCGTTGGGTGCCCCTGACCTCTGCTCGCGGGGTGGCTCTTCGGCTGGCTCTAAGCCATGATTTTCCATTCTTGTATGAAATAATAGGTGGTTCTTTAAAAATTTGGCAAAGTAGTGGTTGGTTTTGTATGAGGATTCTACTTTTTCTTTTACAGTAGACACTAAGGGCTGGTATTGTGTCACGAAAGGCAACAGTTCTTTTTCTTCCTTGCTGTTTTGTTTCAGGAGCGAAGGCAGTTTCTGCGAGTTTTATGTATTTTTGATAGCATTTTTTATGTCAAACTGTGTTGGTAACCTCTGTCCATCAAGCGTTTTTGTTTTTTAAAACTTGAAATACTTTCCTCAAACGTTGTTAAATTGGCTAAAGCCTTTTCCTTTGAACAATCAGTGTATGACAAGGGAAGAAGGAAGATTTCCGTTTGTCTAAAATGTGTCTTTACATCAAGGATAGCTTTTTCGTTGAATGTTGTGCCTTTGTATGCAACTGTCTAAAACCCCCGGGGGGGGGGGGTACTCAACAAATATTTATACGGGGAGGCTGCACCCCGAGGTCCAACCCCTTACCCTTTTATATGCCATTTTTTGCCAGTACCCCTTTCACATACCTTGTTTCGGAACTTTGCATCCCTTTTAACTGCTGTAAATGCATTGTCTTTTAAATAGGAATCGATCACAAAACTAAAACGTTTTCTTGACTTTATAAAGCCATAAAAATCATCTGTTAGCCCTTTGGGCCCTTTCACAGACCCAAATGACAGATTTCCCTGCCGGCTTTTATATGCTTCTACGAGTAAAATCCCTGCCCTTTCATATGCCTGAAGCCTGAAACATGTACCCCTTACGGGCGGATCCTCCCCGTATAGCAATTATAGGGAGTACCCCCCCGGACTAAAAACATTGCCTCAGTCGGAATTACGGTGGTGAATTTAACAGAATGGTTTGTAAGTTTGCCTGTTCGAAGAAGACTGCGATGTCTGAGGTTTACTTATGTCCCACAGCGAGAAAAATGTCACTCTTGACTGATGTTGCGTTTCCAAACAGTTGGTTTAAAGACGATTTTGCCTCGAGACTTTGTGGTTCAATATATGCCATGAAAATGTTGGCTAAGGAAAAGTCCTGTGTTTGTACCCATCGCGGTGCCGTGGATTTGTAGGTGAACTGCTTTCCATTGAACTGGAAATAATTTCCTTTAGGGATTAATGTAAGCTCTTCTCGCAGGTAATCTGCAGGAATAGGTGGGTTACTTTGTAGAAATTTTCATATGCTACGCAAACTATTTCAATATCCTCGTTTAGTGGTATATTTGTGAAAAGACTTGCGACGTCCATCAAAACAAGAAATGTTCGGTTTTTCACCGTCGTCATTTCAATAAAATTTAGAAAGTCGGTGGTATCTTAGGTTACTTCCCAGAAACGTAGGAAAAATACAATACGCTCTTTTTTCTGTAAAATAAAATATAGATAATGTCTGTCCATGTCGCTAGTCGGTTAATATTTTTCCTGTCAGTAGTCGGTTATTTTTTTCGCGTTTTGTCGGTAGTCAGTAGTATTTTTCGCCCTTTGTCGCTAGTCGGTTAACCCCATTCACACCCTCTTTTATTTAATGAGAAGCTGCCGAGAAGAGCGCAATTATTTTGGCCAGATGCATATACTTCGATCCTGTGAGCTTAGATCACGGACACACACTTCCACTAAGGACACCCACTCTAATATTTTGATTAATTAATTTGTATATGTATTTGTTTAAAGCAACTCGTTTTTGAGGAGCCAGACTTTTTAACTTCCAACGCGTTTTATGGGTTAGAAGCTCTTTAATTTTTTCCATTCAATAAAAATAAATCTGTAAAATTTATCGTGGTGCGGGAACAACTCGCTAACAAAGTATATCCAAATCAGATGAGAAGTCTGAAAGGAGTAAAAAGTTGTATCGCCCAAGAACAAAGCCCCCATTTTCTGAAGATTCTAAAAGGTAATGATGAGAACCATTTGATTTTCCGGGCGGATTTTTTTGTTTTTCTTTCTAAATGTTAAGTTCTCAATGTGAGTCTCAATTCGACAAAAAATAATAGGAAGTTCCGTATCAGTTTGTTCGATAATTACTGTTTTTACTGGAATGTGCATGGTTTCAGAGATTCCATATCGTTAAATAACTAATTAGAGTAAAAATATATGAAAGATACAAGAGAATTAGCATATGAATGTTCCACTTGCTGATATGCCAAGATATCTAACCTACCACTGACATTATTACACGCAAATCTAAATTTCTATTTACATTAAACTAGTTACATCTACAGTAAAAAAAAAATGAATCGAGGAAGTCTTACCACTCGAGGGCCTATGGATAAGGCTCCATTAAGTTAGATAGGAAAAGGAAAAAAATAGTTCGTAGAGAAGAAAAGAGAAAATAATAAAATCAATCTACAGATGGTGATGTTTCCTATGACATCACCAGCGATATATTGATGTTGCACCTATTTTATTCGGTTAAACTATTTTTCCTCCTTTAACTAAAGCACGATATTGTCAGTTGTTAATCGATGGTACCGTATTTACTCGAATAGACGCCGCCCTCAAATAGAGGCCACACTTAAGGCTCAAAATATTAATAGACGCCGCATCTGGGTGCGGCGTCTATTCGAGGAAATAATGATTTATAATAATTATTAAAGAAAAGTCTATTCAAGTTTGAACCAGCAATGGGAATTTATTTTCTTCTAGAACAACATTTTTTAGTTCGAAGTGACTGTACTTTTTTGCTCTTGTGTTGAGTTCTCTTTCAAGGATTCTTGCAATGCGCAATTCCGCTGTTAATGCAGAGAACTTCGCTGGTACTAGAAGGCCGACTTCTCTCTTTCTTCTTCCAGTGACTCGTGCACAAAGTTTGTTTTCAGCGCTCGCTTCAATAAAGTTTTTCAACAAGCGTGACAATTCTATGGGAACATGTCCAGTAAGCGTCTCCTTTTGGTTTGATATCAGGTAAACACCAATTGCGTTGGAATCGTGCTCTGGTGCCTCGGCGCGCGTGTCCCGCTCACACTCAAGTACTTGATCCATTACTGGAGACCACACAGACTTGTAAACGTGATGTCCTCTAATAACTGTCTCAAAATCAACTTTGAAATACATTTCAAATTCCACTGGTAAGCTTCTTGCCATTTTCTCAGTTTTGTGCTGGACTTGCTGACCAAAATAACAACTGTTTCACTTGATTATAGCTTTAAAACTTGATACTTGATATGTGAGGCACTGACGGCTGCTGACAGTTTAATAATGTCATAGCCAATCAGAGAGAACCGTTCCCACGCACACCAGGAAATCAGTGGTATTGTATTTCAACACCTATAGCAAGCAAAATCATTTTGTCTTTAACAAACGGTCCAGATAAGAACGATAGCAACAACGGCAACGAACATGCTGGAATGCAAAAAAGGTGCTAACTTTTCTATTGTCTGTACTTACTTCTGATTGGCTTAAACAGCAATTTAAAGTTAACAAAATTTCATAAAGCGGTACATATATTCATCCTTACTTTCCAACCATCTTCCATATAACAAAATCTGGTCTCAGTTTGAATAACAAAGAAATCCTATATGGGGAACATGTAAAATTGTAAACTTTTCTTGGCTGTTGTTTTCAACTCTTGTGATTGGTCAACATCTTTTAACACAAAAAAACACCCTTTCAAAGTGGAGTGTAAATGCAGTTTATTGCGTAAACAGCCTTCATGTAGGTTTATGCATTCTGTGTGTAAAAATGAGAACATTCCTATGTGGGGAAAGCACCGTTGCCGCATAACAAAAGAAATTGCTATCCACCTTACCCGGATCATTACTTAACATGCTTTTTAAAATACGGTCCTAACCATTCTTTGTAAACGCTATGACCGATTCAAATGATCAAGATATAATTTGTCATAAGGGGAAAAGAAAACAAAATTACAGCCTTGCATTGAAGAAAGAAGTGATTGCGTTTGCGGAAGTACACGGGAATCGACCTGCTTCTCGACGCTTTCAGCTCGATGAAAAGAGAGTACGAGAGTGGCGAGCAAACAAGATAAACATCCAAACTTTGCTTGAAACCAAAAAGGGTAAAGAAAGAAGCAGATTAAATGGGGCTGGAAAGAAACCCTTGAGTACCAAAATGGAAGAAGTCTTACTGGAGTGGATTGACAACAGGCGCGCTCGTAGTTGAGAAGGAAGACATCTGTGGCTCAACAAGATCCCGAAAGAATGGTTGCAAAACTTGTATCCTACATAATTCAAGTTAGGCGACTTCAAATAAAGCACAATTATGCTGCTTGTAACATAATTGCCATGGATGAAACACCAGTCTGGTACGATATGATTTCAGAAACTACCCTCGATAAAAAAGGGAAAAAGACTGTTACTCTTAAAACGACTGGTCATGAGAAGTCAAGAGTGTCTGTTGTATTAGCAGCCAAGGCAGACGGGACCAAACTAAAACCAATGGTTGTATTTAAAGGAGCTAAAAGGGAAGTGGCAGCTTTATCAAGAGTTCAAAGGTCGGGCAGTTGTTGCAACGTCCGCTAACGCGTGGATGGACTCTGAGTTAACTATAGTCTGGATTAATTCTGTCCTTGGGTCATTCTCATTCAATCGTAGGCTGTTAGCCTGGGATTCTTACGAATGCCACATTGAAGATACCGTTACTGAAGCATTAAAGTCAAAGAAAATCGATCGCGTTATTGTGTCAGGAGGATGCACAAAGTACATCCAGGCTCCGGATGTAAGCTGGAACAAGCCATTTAAGTCTTCCTGCACAGAAAAGTATGACCACTGGATAAGTACAGTTGGTATAGATGAAGAAACCGCCTCTGGTAATTTAAAAACACCCCCGAGAAGAGCTATTTTGCAATCGATTTTGGATTCTTGGGCCGAGCTGCCTACAGATGTGATCAAGAAATCCTTTACCACGTGTGCCTTGAACCTTCCAGTAGATGGGTCCAGAGACGACAACATTCACTCCCTAAAGGAAGGACAGCCATGCAGCTCTGGAAAACAATGCTTAAATCACAACTGGGAATTTTGAGTGAACCCGACACTAATCCGTTGGAGTGTACAGACTTGGATGTTGAAGACGCTTGCCCACCGCAGCAGCTGTTAGATTCCGACCATGAGGAGGACAGTGATGTTGAAATAGAAGTTTAACTCTGGTTAAAATCATAATTGAATAGACAAAATGAACACGGCATTTATATATTGAGATTCGTTACTGTTAGCTAGTGAAAAGATACAATATAAAGTACGGTATTTAGTACTGAATAAAGTGGTTTTTGAATAAACGCCGCCCCCGAATAGACGCCGCCCTCGAATAAACGCCGCAGCTGGATCGTGAAAAATGAAATTAACGCCGCGGCGTCTATTCGAGTAAATACGGTATACCTCTAGTACATTTTGAAACAACAACATATGCCAATTATCCGCGACTTCAGTTTTTGAATAATATCTAACAGAATGAATCTAAACCGCTTTAGGGTGCCTTGAGTGATGCATGGTATTTCAGAAAGAAAGTGAACGGAAAAGTTGTTCTAAAGAATCATAAGGGTATCTTTTAGAGCTAGCCACTGAAACGGATTTCTGTCTGTAAGTACAATATTTCACCTTGGGGATGTAGATATTGTGCGTCATCATGGCACAGTTCTTTGTATTGATCGGCTTTGTACATTGACAAGAGTTAATTCGCGGTAGACAATAAATATGAGATAAGAGATCTTGCAAACCACAAAATGCCTGAAAGACGGAATAAATGAACTACTACCGAGACTGAGATCAGGAAATTATGAAAATTATAACAGTTGGTGGTTTAAAAAATGTAGTCATGTGTTAGAGGATGCTGACTTGAGGCAGTTTGTCATTATTTTTCCTCCTTTTTCTTTCTTGAATCACATCAACTGTAATCTGGTCCAGGAGCTGACAAAGAAAAAACACAAAACAGGACAAAACAAACAATCACGCCTTCCCCAACCGCAATGCGTTAGCAAACGTGTTATTATTATTATTATTATTTGCTTGTTAATTTTAGCCAAATAATGTTAAATATCATTTTAATAAAAATGAGTAATAAAAAGGCGATGTTTGAACGACAGCATGTTTCATTATCAAAAAAATATAATGCAACAGGGTCTGGAGCATTATATATGCAGAAAGGAACGCGGAAAATTACTAGACATGATAGTAAGATATGGTGTTGGCTACAAAAATAGAATCTGTAGGGGCAAGTTTATGCTAGTCACGTTCTTTTTATCAGGAGATTATCATAAACAGATCACTCAAATTTTAAATGGGATTCCCTTTAGGGAAGAAATTGCTCCGAGAGAGTGGCTTTACATTGTGTCTTTTTGAGATGAATTTTTAAAGTAACAATTTAAGATAGGCAATTATTGATACGCAACTACGTTTGCTTCTAACATGACTGAGCTCGGGTGGAAAAACTTAGAACCAAAACATTGTATAACATTTAATCTAAGTTACAGGCCTGGTACACAACATATTGATTTACTGTTCTAAAAACGTCTCTTCACTTCTAATACAGTAACTTTATATAGTATTCCATTTTCTTTCTTAATACCGACCCTTGTCAATCATTTGTTTTTACCGCCAATCAATATCAAAAAGTACCGATAATTAGTTTCGCATTACAAGTTACCTCTTATAATATATAACGCTTTGACATACAAGTGCAATATTCGGTCCCTTATAGGATTTAAAGCCATGCTAGGCGTCTGAAACATGAGACCATAATGTTTATTGTCGATGAACACAGCAAATAAGACTGAAACATTAAAAATCTGAAATTAAAACTGATCGACGCAGTCGACTCAGCTTATTTATGGCAGTAAACTTCGTGGACTCTTAATGTGCAATAGTCTATACCGTCGACCTCGTCCGTCATCCTCTGTTCCTTCATGCGGCTTGTGTTCTTACTACAAAGCAGAAGACCTTTGTCCTCCTTACAGTGGTTGAGTTTTCGATTTACCTTTGTCATCGACATCTTGGTTGTAGTTTTTCCATTTAAAATTGTCTTACAATATAATTAAGATATTTTCTGACTTTATGTAAGTAATTAAAACAAAGAAAATAATACTTTAACAAGACGCTTTTTAAAAGAGCTGTTGAGAATAGGTTGCCAAGTTAACAAGTTCGTTGCCTCTTCATTATTTGACTGCCTGTTTAAACCAGACCAGCTACTTGAACAGTAAAATGAAGATGATGTAAACTGCAAATATACGAATTTGCGTGAAGGTGTGATCGTTACAGTTTCATCCCTGAACAGGCAAGGGCCAAATTCGAGGAAACACAACACGAACACGATGTCTCAGCACTGAAATGTTTTACTATTAACGTACCAAAAAAGTAAATTCCTACAAAGGGCGAAAAAATAATAGTTACAATACAGACAAACTACGTAAAGGTCACTGCAAAACGAAATGAAAGAAAACGATGAAAATGAAGCCGCTTACCAAATTCTGGGGATAACAAGGCCTGGTGGTTAGCGAAACCGAGAAAAAAAATCTACTGCCAAGAACACTGTTACACTGATAAAGACGTAAAAAGGGCGAGATAACAAACTATAACCGAATTTACATACAGCACGTAACAAAGGAGCGTAATTAACAAAATACCGGAGAGCGAAAAGAAAAATAATACACGATAACAAGTGAGTGTGAAAAAATGAAAACAAAAGGAGAAAATTTGCCCCAACAATCCCTTTCATCGGGGTAAAATGAACTCAGCAACTTTGCCTGCTCGCAATGTATGGGTCTTTTAATCCGGTTGAAGCCCCGAAATTTTCGGCTTTACCAATTTCTTAAATTGCTATTACAACTGCATCGATCATATCTTCATTTCAACTTACGTAAACTGTGTTACGCAAAATTACAACAATGGTCACTTAGTCGAACCTAGTGATTAAGAACCGGTAGGCTTAGGGCACTTTTCATTTGTCAGAACTGGCCGGCCAGTCCATTTCCGTCGTAATGATAATTTCACTTTTAATCAAAACTCTCCAGCCAGATCAGTCAAATCCTGAATAGTATGCACCAAAGCAGATGGTTTGCTAGCAAAAAAAAAACTGACTGGTCCGGTAATGGTCCGGACGGCCAGTTCTGACAAATGGAAAGCGCCCTTACATATGCACATCGAGATTCCTATTAAACTAAAGCTTGTTACTGCGAGACTGTGAAAAACTGTAACTACTAATACACCTGGATGTTACTGTGTTTTTGAGGAAAACTAAACTGCAAGCAGGAACGGTAACTCCTTCAGTGCAGGTGTGGCTTGTAGTCTGCTCCTGAGTCCTCACCTCTATTCGAATTGGCCAAAACCATGGGAACGCAAAAGCCTCGTGCCTTATGTTCTCTTGGTAATACACAATCAGAAAACTTCGAATATTTCAGGTATCCGCGAGTAACAACGAATGTTGATAAAGATACTTCGTCCGGAAAATAATTAAACTGGATGTTCACACGCCAACTGCATGCGTGGTACACTGTGACCACGTGACCTGATGGAGTATCAATTGCTTATCGAAAAAGAATTATTATTTATTAAACGCTAGGAGCCTTCCTAATAACTTTAATAACACACCCTTATAAGGTATAAGATCCAGACACTAGTTGTACGAGAACTATTTACAGTTAATCTCGATTCTTGTGTTTCATTTCAATTAACTTTGACCGTACGTTCTTCTCTTAACTGCTATAGAGCTAAAAAATGTAAGCGTCACTGAGGCGTCCTATCCATAGCTGTTTTACCGTGCGGAAACTTTTTGTTGCTCCTGTACATGTGCTGATCACGACTGACAAAGGAGAAAATGGAATAAAAACCGTCTGCATCTTTTGACACCAATAAACAGAATGTTAACTTTTTTGCACATAACGGTTTTGATGGCGGCAAGACATGCACTTAAAGCTGTTGTAGACCTCTTCAAAGAATAACAACCTACTTCTCTGTCTACTATCTAGTCCTTGTTACACAAGAGACAGATTAAATCACTTAAACTTGATATTTAGGTCTCTTTTGCTCAACTGTTTGCTAGATATGTGCTGTTTTCCGTGGACCTTGTATTTGTTCTGTGCGAGTATTCCATAAATATAATCATATGATAATCAAGTGCGCAATATCGTTAACCACAAGCGCATAACAATTATTTCCTTTTTGGTACCACAAACGTCGTTGGATCGAATAACAAAACCGACAATTATGCTTGCCCCGAGGTCCTTATAAAACCAGATAAGACATGTTGCTTGAGAGAACTGTTTTTTTTAATAGCCAAACTCTGAAAATAATCTGTTTATTCCGTTTTCTCACTTTCTCAGAAAGTCGATCAGCGTGAACTAACAATATTGCTTAGAGGGCCACAACTTGATCAGTAATGTTCAGTTACTGTTACGTGTCACTCTCATAAAATAAAGTCTCTTACTTACTTACTTACTTCTTGCTTGACGCATAATAACTTGCGTCACAATAAAATTCTCCAATAATTTCGATATTCAACAATAACTGTAACAACAGAATGTTAATCAGTCTGTATATTATAAAAAAGGTAGGAGAAACGATGATTTCGACGCGCACATAAATCGCAGATAGTGTGTTAGTGGCTTGGAGAGAAAGAGGGCGATCAAGATTGAAAAGGACCGTCTAATTCCCCTTAATGAAGTCGAGGCTAAGTGCTTTTTCCAATGAAACTCGTGTATAATAGTTTTCAGCAAATACTACGCTGACTAACAACATGTCAGTTGATAAAAGACTAGGAGTCATAAGCATATTTATCTGGAGTCAAAGAAATGTCTATTTTATTGTATTCCGCGGTTAGTCACTCTATTGGGGGTAATCACTTGGTTATTAATCTGACCACAGGCAGCCCAAGCGCAATATGTGTGGGTTCGGGCTTCAGAGGTCATTTGGTCGAATTTGGTCGGAATAAACTAGAATTATTAGTGTATTATCTGATGCTAAATAAATGCAAAAATCTTAAAGATATGAAGTCTTCTTGTTTGTCTGTTTGTACTAGTAGCCTTTATGATAACGAAGGACGATATTTCTTGAATTATTACATGTGATTCGGGCCCTTAATGTTCGAGTCTTATCACAGGTATTCGAATCTAAAACGCTAAGAAAAAAAATCATGATCACGCGAAATGATTCAAAAAGTTCCCTTACCTTTATTTAATAGCCACTCTGTGTCCCACAGCCGGTTTAAACGCCGTTTAGTCGACTTCCTTTCCATCAAGTACTGAACACTATAAAAGAAGGGAAGTCCCTTCTTTTATAGTGTTCAGTACTCGATGGAAAGGAAGTCGACTAAACGGCGTTTAAACCGGCTGTGGGACACAGAGTGGCTATTAAATAAAGGTAGGGAACTTTTTGAATCATTTCGCGTGATCATGATTTTTTTTCTTAGCGTTTTAGATTCGAATACCTGTGATAAGACTCGAACATTAAGGGCCCGAATCACATGTAATAATTCAAGAAATATCGTCCTTCGTTATCATAAAGGCTACTAGTACAAACAGACAAACAAGAAGACTTCATATCTTTAAGATTTTTGCATTTATTTAGCATCAGATAATACACTAATAATTCTAGTATATTCCGACCAAATTCGACCAAATGACCTCTGAAGCCCGAACCCACACATATTGCGCTTGGGCTGCCTGTGATCTGACTGAAGAGTTTCAACACTGAAATAAAGGACGCATTTGAAGTAACTGAAGAAAAAAAGACCTCTTGATAAGTCGAAAAGTTGAAGTACATGTCCTATACTATGGATTTTGTTAATGAGAAGTTACCAAAAAGAGAGCATTCATTTTGGCCGGATGCATATACTTCGATCCTGTCAGAGGTTAATAGATCACGCACACACAGGTACTTTCATAAAGAACATCCACTCTAAGAATTTGATTAACTAATTTGTGTATGTATTTGTTTACAGCAACTCATTTTTGAGGGGACAGACTTCTTAACGTCCAACGCGTCAGAAACTGTTTCATTTTTTCCATTCAATAAAACACGCAACTGTAAAATTAATTGTGGTGCAAGAACAACTCGCTACAAAGTATATAGAGAAATCTAAAAGAAGTCAAAAGTTCGCCTAAGAACAAAACCCCCATTTTCTGAAGATTCTAAAAGGTAATGATTTGAACCATTTGATTTTCCGCGCGGAATTTTCATTTTCCTATATAAATGGTAAGTACTCAATATTTTCAGCGTTTCTGCTGATAGTTTGTGCGGCTATAGTCTCAAGAAATAAGAGGAACTTCTGGATCATTTTGTTCGATAATTCGTCACCGGAGACTGTTTTTACTGTGGAATGTGTTTTCAGAGATTCTCGTCCTCCGAGACCCAGGGGCAGTTAGTCGGAACGATAGAATGTTCGTGGTGAATGTTTACTGTAAAACTTTCACCACGAACATTCTATCGTCCCGACTAACTTCCCCTTGGTCTCCGAGGATGAGAGATTCCATATGTCTAAATTGCGCAACTAAGTTAAAAATAATGAAAGATGGCACAGAATTAGCCGAAAAGTGTTCCACTTGTTTATAACGTTGTTTATATGCAAATATTATCTAACCTACCACTAACATTATTACACACAAACTTAAATTTCTCTTTCCGTTAAACTAGTTACCCCCACTGTCAAAAAATTGAGGAATCGAGGAAGCCTTACCAGGTGAGGGCCTATGGATAAGGCTCTATTAAGTTAAATAGGAAAAGGGAAAAAATAATTCGTAGAGAACGACAGAAAAAATATTAATAAAATGCTACAGATCTATATGGTATTATTAGTGATACTTTGATGTTGCGCCTATTTTAATCGGTTAGTATTTTTCCTTCTTTAACTAATACAAGATATTGTCATTTGTTAATTGATGGCATATCTTTAGTACATTTTAAAGGAAAAACCTATACAAATTATCGGCGCCTTCAGTTTGTGAATAATATCTAATAGAATGAATGTACACCGCCTTAGGGTGTTTTAAGTGATGGCATTCTAGAAAGAAAATGAACAAAAAGGTTGTTATAAAGAATCATAATGGTAGCTTTTGTAGTTAGCCACTGAAGCGGATTCCCGTCTGTATTTCACCTTGGGATGTAGATATTGTGAATCATCACGGGACAGTTCTTTATACTCATTCACAAGTGATTTTCCAAAGAAAAACAACCAGGAAGAAGCGTTTAGTTGTTTGTATTGATCGGCTTTGTACATTGACAAGAGTTAATTCGCGGTAGATAATAAATAGGAGATGAGATCTTGCGAACCACAAAATGCCCACAATATCACGGACTCGAAACTGAAAGGGAAATGAACCATCACGGAATAAATGAACTACTACCGAGCCGTGACTGAGATCAGGAAATTAAAAGTTGGTGGTTTTGAAATTAAAAATCCAGTTATGTCTTAAATGATATTACTACTTGCTAACTTGAGGCAGTTTGTCATTATTTTTCCTCCTTTTTCTTTCTTGAATCACACTTACTGTAATTTAGAGGTAATAAAAAAAAAAAAATCAAGATAAGACAAAACAAAAGATCACACCTTCCCCAACCGTAGTGCATTAGCACGAGATCGCACGAGTGTTATTTGTGCTTGCTGCATTTTAGACGAGTAATGTGAAATATAATTTTGATAAAAATGAGTGGTAAAAAAGACGATGTTTCAATGATAGCATGTTTTCATTATCAAGAAAATATAATGCAATATGGTCTGGAGCATTATAAATGCAGAAACGAAAGCGGAAAATTACTAAAAAAATGGAACTGTAGGGGCCAGTTTATGCTAGTCACGTTCTTTTTATCAGGAGCTTATCATAAACAGATCACTCAAATTTTTAATGGGATTCCCTTAAGCTCCGAGAAATTTACTTTACATTTTGTGTCTTTCTGAGATGAATTTTTAAAGTAACAGTTTAAGATAGGCAATTATTGATACGTAACTACGTTTGCTTCTAACGTGACTGAGCTCTGGTGGAAAAAGTTAGAACCAAAACATTGTATAACATTTAATCTAAGTTACAGGCCTGGTACACAACACATTCATTTACTGTTCTAAAAACGTCTCTTCACTTCTAATACAGTAACTTTAGTATTCCGTTTTCTTTCTTAAATACTGACCCTTGTCAATCATCTGTTTTTACCGCCAATCAATACCAAGAATACCGATAATTAGTTTGTCATAATAAGTTACTTCTTTTATTTAAAAGCTGCTATAGCGCTTTGAGATACATGTGCAATATTCGGTCCCTTGTAGGATTTAACGCAATCAGGCGTCTTAAACATGAGACCATAATGTTTATTGTCGACGAATACATTTAAAAGTCCGAAGTAAACTGGTCGACGCAGTTGACTCAGCTTATTTATGGCATTAAACTCCGTAAACTCTTCATGTGCAGTGATTTATACCCTCGTCCTCGCCCCTCATCCTCTCTTCCTTCATGTGTGGCTTGTGTTTCTGCTATAAAGCAAAAGACCTTTGTCCACATTACAATGGTTGCGATTTTGATTTACCTTTAGTCATCGACATCTTGGTTGTAGCATTTCCATTTAATTTTTCTTACAATATAATTCAGATATTTTCTGGCTATAAGCAATAAGCAAGTAATTAAAACAAAGAAAACAAAACTTTAACAAGACGCTTTTTAAAAGAGTTGTTGAGGATAGGTTGGCAAAGTTAACAAGTTCGTTGCCTCTTCATTATTTGACTGCCTTTTTAAACCAGACCAGCTACTTGAACAGTAAAATGAAGATGATGTAAACTGCAGATATAAGAATTTACGTGCAGGTATGATCGTTACAGTTTCATTCTTTTCACTGGGGTAAAATAAACTCAGCCAATTCGCCTGGAAGAGTACTGCAGCGTTAACGTAGACGCCAAAAGCTCTAATCCGGTTGAAGCCCCGAAATTTTCGGGTTTACCAATTACTTAAGGTGCTATTACAACTGCGTCGAGCATATCTACATTTCAATTTACGTAAACATTGTTGCGCAAAATTACAACAAAAGCCACTCGTACGAACCTAGCGATTAAGAACCTGTACGCGTAGATGCGCTCATTGAAATTCTTATTAGACTAAATCTTGTTAGTGTGAGACTGTGAAAAACTGTAACTACTAAAAATAGACCTGGATGTTACTGCTGCGTTGTAGGGAAATAGCCAACGAAGCGTGAGAAAACTAAACTGCAAGTAGGACCTGTAATTACTTCAGTGTGGTTCGTAGTCTGCTGCTGAGTCCTTACCTCCACTTGAATTGCACAACACCATGAGAACATAAAGGCATTGCGCTATTAATGTTCTCTTGCCAATATACAATCAACAAGCTTAAAATATTTCAGGTTTTCATGACTTGTTTTGTTTGCCAGCAACAATATGTCGACTTTGTATTTCTTCAGTACAATTATCGCATAATCAATATCGTTAACCAGTAGCGCAGAACAATTACTTCCTTACTGGTACCACAAACTTCCTTTGGCTTGAATTTATCTTAGCTCCGAAATCTTTGTAACACCAAATAACACGTGTTCTTTGCACAAGCTCTTCTTCTTTTTAGTAGTTGAACTCGGACAATAACCTGTTTCTTTGGTTTCCTTACTTTCTCAGAGAGTCAATATTGACAAACAATATTTTACGTTGCATAATAACTTTCCTTGCAATAATATTCTCAAATAATTCCGACACTCAATAATAACTGTAGATTACCAGAACTTGGCTATTCGTTAGATCTAACATCTTTGAACAAAATGAAATAGTCGTCCCGGACTCCCTGGTATGTGCCACAGAACACAAGGTTCTTGAGTT
This sequence comes from Porites divaricata, assembly GCA_038088405.1. Taxonomy (NCBI): domain Eukaryota; kingdom Metazoa; phylum Cnidaria; class Anthozoa; order Scleractinia; family Poritidae; genus Porites; species Porites divaricata. Next base: position 643,451 of record JBBMOI010000003.1, read on the forward strand.
ATAATCAGATTAAACTATTTCTGGGTCTGGAGAAAAGAAGGGCGAGCACAAAGGAAAAGGTCCTTCTTATTCCCCTTAATGAAGTCGAGGCGGAGTACTTTCCTCATCAAACTAGTGGACAGTAGTTTTCAGCAAGTACTATTCTGACCTGTTACTAACATTCCTAGTTTTTGTTCTCAATATGCTAATTGATTACACGACTAGGAGTCATAAACATGATTATTTGGAGTCAAAGAAAGTTCCATTTTATTGTATACGGCGGTTAGTCACTCTATTGCGGGTATCACTTGCATATTAAACTTACTTACTGGAACAAGTTAATATTGGAGAAAAAGACGCATTTTTAGTATTCGAATGAAAATGAAACTCTTGAAGAGTTAAACACTAAGTTGAATTACTGTTCCATTAGTAAAAAATTTGGTCATGAAACCACAAAGAAGAGCGCAATTATTTTGGCGGATGCATATACTTCGATTCTGTGATCTTAGAACACGCACACTCACTTCCATAAAGGACAAACATTTGAATAATTTGACTAATATTGTATATGTAATTGTTCACAGCAGCTCATTTTTGCTATGTCCGACTTTTTAATTACATTCAACAGTCTTCAATAGAACATTTTGCCGTTTCGTATATTGCTTATTCATCCTTTTAGGAAGCTGTTCTGATAGCTCTTGAGCTCTCAAAAGGGTTATTACATGACGCACTCAGTCGGTACTGCTTAGAGATGGTGACCTTTCTCTTTTTTCCGCATATTTTCACCCATTCAACATAATGTAAAAGGTGTTGTAACGCTACTGCCCGTTGCACATTCTGAAGCAAGCATGGGCAGCATCTTTCGACCAATCGTTCTGTTTCTTGCAGTTTTGACTGTTGCACCTGCAGTGTTCTCCGAAGAGAAACTTTCTTATGACACCGTGAAGAGTAATCTCGAAAAGGCGGGAGCTGAGCTCATTGAAGGAAGTTCCGATGGAGACTTTTTCAATCCCGAAATCATCAAGGAAGATGTCAGCGAGACTGTGGCAGTAGCGAAAAGCGAAGGTAGGATAGCACTTATCTCTTATTACTTTTCCTTTAATGGCACGAGAAAATATGAAAACGCTTCCCGCCCTCTAGTATATGGTAACATTAGTGAAACGTTGTAGCTTACAAACCCTAATAGATAGTTTTCCTTAAAAAATAAATCATAATTATTATGTAGTATTAACATTATATCCAGTTTGATTTTTATAAACTCTTTTAGCAGACACTTTTTGACTTTTCCTTGGCCCTCTAGTCTGGCACAGTGTTTTGGTTTGTTTGCTTTGTTGTCTGTTTGAGTCACTCCTTTTTTTTGTTTCGTTATTACTGGTTTGTGTAGAAGCGACAATACGCCAAAAATCGAGAAGATGTTGTTTTCCCTCCTTCCGGCCACCACCTCCTGTGAATTTTCCGTTTAGACCCAAAGGTCTCTATCTAAGACAAGTGTCAGTGAATCAAAACCAGTGCAAGTTTTAAGGTGGTCTAGGTGCTTAAACGCCAAAATTTTTCTCCGAGTGCTCGAGAAACGGGGAAAGAATCTTTTCTTGGCCGATGAGTGAAAACCATGGTAACAGTTGATTGACGTCCACCAAACCGTAGGTTCGAGCCGAAGGAAAAACCCTTTGAGGACACGTGTTGGTGGTAACTGCTGTAAGCTAAAGTTTTACACCGGCTTCGCCCTGTTTGCTCTTGATGTTTCAAGATGAACTCGAGGCAAGAATATCGTCCAAAGCTTTCTTTTTACAACCAATAGGATAACTCAGTATTCTTCAGAACGTTGTCTTTCTCGGTCTTTCTAGTCGCCGTCAGAAAATGTCTAAAGACTTTTTAAGAACAACGTTCGACTTCACCATGATACCATGAGAAAAAAAAGCATCAAATGCAATATACTGTAATTACTCAACCTTACCAGTCGAGATGCAAAAAGGTGAGGCCAGAATCGCTTAAGACTTTTGAAACTTCCTTCGCATCCAGCAAGGTGAAGTACTATAAAGAGTAGCTTATTTTTGAAAACGATTTCCATTACTTTTTTGTCAAGCAGCACATTTCTCAACCAAAAATCTAATAACCACGCCACCCAGACTAGGGAAAGATTCTGGAAGCGGCTACGAGTGAGAGGGTACCCAATTACGCTGACGTCATAACCAAATTTTTTTCGGACATATAGGTTTCCATGTTTCTTTACCTATGGACTTCTGCTACAAAAGCTTGAGGGACCATCTTAATGAGAAATAAAAAGTTAGCCTGGCTATCTGGGTTACTCTTTTTTGACCCTCCTAGTATCCATAAAAGATACTTTGGCTCTTCTAGCTGGGTCAACTCCTTCACGGCAAGACAATCAGAGCAAACACTCGCTAAACTAAAATCGGCTTGGAAGGTGACCAGCTACCGCTGAGCAAATGTTAAGTCAAGAAAGGAATGCTGCAAAAAAATTATTTCTTTCTCACTAGTTGTACGAGAACTATTTACAGTTAATCTCGATTCTTGTGTTTCATTTCAATTAACTTTGACCGTACGTTCTTCTCTTAACTGCTATAGAGCTAAAAAATGTAAGCGTCACTGAGGCGTCCTATCCATAGCTGTTTTACCGTGCGGAAACTTTTTGTTGCTCCTGTACATGTGCTGATCACGACTGACAAAGGAGAAAATGGAATAAAAACCGTCTGCATCTTTTGACACCAATAAACAGAATGTTAACTTTTTTGCACATAACGGTTTTGATGGCGGCAAGACATGCACTTAAAGCTGTTGTAGACCTCTTCAAAGAATAACAACCTACTTCTCTGTCTACTATCTAGTCCTTGTTACACAAGAGACAGATTAAATCACTTAAACTTGATATTTAGGTCTCTTTTGCTCAACTGTTTGCTAGATATGTGCTGTTTTCCGTGGACCTTGTATTTGTTCTGTGCGAGTATTCCATAAATATAATCATATGATAATCAAGTGCGCAATATCGTTAACCACAAGCGCATAACAATTATTTCCTTTTTGGTACCACAAACGTCGTTGGATCGAATAACAAAACCGACAATTATGCTTGCCCCGAGGTCCTTATAAAACCAGATAAGACATGTTGCTTGAGAGAACTGTTTTTTTTAATAGCCAAACTCTGAAAATAATCTGTTTATTCCGTTTTCTCACTTTCTCAGAAAGTCGATCAGCGTGAACTAACAGTATTGCTTAGAGGGCCACAACTTGATCAGTAATGTTCAGTTACTGTTACGCGTCACTCTCATAAAATAAAGTCTCTTACTTACTTACTTACTTCTTGCTTGACGCATAACTTGCGTCACAATAAAATTCTCCAATAATTTCGATATTCAACAATAACTGTAATAACAGAATGTTAATCAGTCTGTATATTATAAAAACGGTAGGAGAAACGATGATTTCGACGCGCACATAAATCGCAGATAGTGTGTTAGTGGCTTGGAGAGAAAGAGGGCGATCAAGATTGAAAAGGACCGTCTAATTCCCCTTAATGAAGTCGAGGCTAAGTGCTTTTTCCAATGAAACTCGTGTATAATAGTTTTCAGCAAATACTACGCTGACTAACAACATGTCAGTTGATAAAAGACTAGGAGTCATAAGCATATTTATCTGGAGTCAAAGAAATGTCTATTTTATTGTATTCCGCGGTTAGTCACTCTATTGGGGGTAATCACTTGGTTATTAATCTGACCACAGGCAGCCCAAGCGCAATATGTGTGGGTTCGGGCTTCAGAGGTCATTTGGTCGAATTTGGTCGGAATAAACTAGAATTATTAGTGTATTATCTGATGCTAAATAAATGCAAAAATCTTAAAGTTATGAAGTCTTCTTGTTTGTCTGTTTGTACTAGTAGCCTTTATGATAACGAAGGACGATATTTCTTGAATTATTACATGTGATTCGGGCCCTTAATGTTCGAGTCTTATCACAGGTATTCGAATCTAAAACGCTAAGAAAAAAAATCATGATCACGCGAAATGATTCAAAAAGTTCCCTTACCTTTATTTAATCGCCACTCTGTGTCCCACAGCCGGTTTAAACGCCGTTTAGTCGACTTCCTTTCCATCAAGTACTGAACACTATAAAAGAAGGGAAGGCTGGAGACCTTCCAACCGACACTCGCTACGCGAAGGCCAATAAATTCCAAACAAAGCGATCGATCTCCTTAAAATTCCCACCAGCCAGACCGAAGAGCGTATTTCTACCCGTTCGACGAGCGCCAGTTTCTAAATTCGGCTGCATGAGCCCAAGGAGCGCTGCATTTCGCATCGATTCTGGCCGGCTTCGCTTCGCCATGATGCGCAAGCTGAGATGTATCCTACGAGATTCAAATCTTGGAGCTTAGCGACCGCGTCAGATCGATAAAACGTGACTCTCGCGCGGGAGGGTCGTTACTTTTGCCCTATGGGAAACCGACACCGTCGGGGGACCCGGTGCGTTTAATTTGACCGGAAATAGCTCTCGCGTGTATAACACATGAAACCCAAAGACGTCCCCAACTGTCCTTAATATAAAATGCGGCCATGTGGTTGTTTACCGCGAAAAGGCGTGCGATTTTAGAGTGTATTTTTTTTAAATAGTCTCAAATTGAGGATTCGTAAAAGCGGTTGAAGCAGACATTTGTTGATTCAAGCGTGTGGGTCAGTGAGTTTTAAAATCGCTTTCTTGCCAATTTTTTCCCTTCAATTTTTAAATTTTTAAAAAATTTCTGTATTGGCTTGGAATAAAATCTTGTAAAATCCTCCTCTTGTCTGGCCACTTTTGATAAGATCGTTATCGACAGACGTTCTTCTACGCTAGCGGACTGTCACACTGGCACGCACCCAAATACATGAAAGACTGCAAAAGCCGTGAACGAGATCCTACTTGCTTGTACGTTGGATCTCACAGGAGATCTAATCAGCCAAACTTGAAAAATAGACGACGAGAAGTCCAAAGACTACTGCAAGGCTGACACAACGTAATATATTTGACCCAAATACACGCGATTTTTACTAACAAACAAGGTACGTGTAAAAGCAAAAAAAATTTAGGGTAGCTCTAAAAAGAACTGTTGTTAAAATACGAAAGGAAATAGCGAAATTGAATAGAACTCCTGCCAAACAACTGACTGTAACGAACTGATTTTTTAACCGTTATTGGCAAGATTTAAATCCAAAAGTTGGGGACGTCTTTGGGTTTCATGTGTCATACACGCGAGAGCTATTTCTGGTCAAATTAAACGCACCGGGTCCCCCGACGTTGTCGGTTTCTCATCTATGGCATCCTCGTCTCGGAGAGGCGATGGTCAGCGCATCAGTGTCGACAGGCTCTTGAGTGACTCAAAAGCCCGATTTTTGTGACTGCCTGGTGCGAAGTTGTGACTCACTTGTCCCCTAAGCCCTACGCACCCAGTAGAGCAGGCGAGACATGGCGGGGCAGCACCTTACTGGCTGGGGGCTGGCCAGCTTGAGGCGGGCGGTAGCTGCCCAATGAAGCTACGAGGGCTTCTCCCACCGCCGGAAGAGACCCCTGGCGCTCCGACCTACGCCAATCGGTAGGAAGCTTAGAACCGGTAAACTGTCTCATCCCGTGTTGTACCGGAATCTTGCGAAACCGCTGGAGTGTCCTCTCCAGTTTGCGCTGAAGGCCTGGGCGGGATTATATGGAGACACTGGGCTGCCCATACGTCAGCGTCCGCCTATCAGTTCCACCGGCTGTGTCCAAAGGAAAGGATGAACCAATACGATTTGGGGCCAGTTTCACTGCAGGAGCTGCCGGAAGGTAGTGCTGTGCATCCACCGTCCGCCTTAGGGTCTCCACTCCGGATTTATCTTCGAGGTTTACTCCTGAAGCCTTTCCTGTGATCAGGTGTAGCCGCAAGGCAGCGGAGGTCTGGAATCAGGGTTTTCCATCCCCTAGATGGCCGTGGGAAGCACTTCGAGAGGCTGTGGGGCCCACTCCCACAGCCCGCTTCCCGGCTATAACAGCCTTGCTCACGAAACCATAGGGCAAAAGTAACGACCCTCCCCCGCGAGAGTCACGTTTTGTCGATCTGACGCGGTCGCTAAGCTCCAAGATTTGAATCTCGTAGGATACATCTCAGCTTGCGCATCATGGCGAAGCGAAGCCGGCCAGAATCGATGCGAAATGCAGCGCTCCTTGGGCTCATGCAGCCGAATTTAGAAACTGGCGCTCGTCGAACGGGTAGAAATACGCTCTTCGGTCTGGCTGGTGGGAATTTTAAGGAGATCGATCGCTTTGTTTGGAATTTATTGGCCTTCGCGTAGCGAGTGTCGGTTGGAAGGTCTCCAGCCTTCCCTTCTTTTATAGTGTTCAGTACTCGATGGAAAGGAAGTCGACTAAACGGCGTTTAAACCGGCTGTGGGACACAGAGTGGCTATTAAATAAAGGTAGGGAACTTTTTGAATCATTTCGCGTGATCATGATTTTTTTTCTTAGCGTTTTAGATTCGAATACCTGTGATAAGACTCGAACATTAAGGGCCCGAATCACATGTAATAATTCAAGAAATATCGTCCTTCGTTATCATAAAGGCTACTAGTACAAACAGACAAACAAGAAGACTTCATATCTTTAAGATTTTTGCATTTATTTAGCATCAGATAATACACTAATAATTCTAGTATATTCCGACCAAATTCGACCAAATGACCTCTGAAGCCCGAACCCACACATATTGCGCTGTGATCTGACTGAAGAGTTTCAACACTGAAATAAAGGACGCATTTGAAGTAACTGAAGAAAAAAAGACCTCTTGATAAGTCGAAAAGTTGAAGTACATGTCCAATACTATGGATTTTGTTAATGAGAAATTACCAAAAAGAGAGCATTCATTTTGGCCGGATGCATATACTTCGATCCTGTCAGAGGTTAATAGATCACGCACACACAGGTACTTTCATAAAGAACATCCACTCTAAGAATTTGATTAACTAATTTGTGTATGTATTTGTTTACAGCAACTCATTTTTGAGGGGACAGACTTCTTAACGTCCAACGCGTTAGAAACTGTTTCATTTTTTCCATTCAGTAAAACACGCAACTGTAAAATTAATTGTGGTGCAAGAACAACTCGCTACAAAGTATATAGAGAAATCTAAAAGAAGTCAAAAGTTCGCCTAAGAACAAAACCCCCATTTTCTGAAGATTCTAAAAGGTAATGATTTGAACCATTTGATTTTCCGCGCGGAATTTTTATTTTCCTATATAAATGGTAAGTACTCAATATTTTCAGCGTTTCTGCTGATAGTTTGTGCGGCTATAGTCTCAAGAAATAAGAGGAACTTCTGGATCATTTTGTTCGATAATTCGTCACCGGAGACTGTTTTTACTGTGGAATGTGTTTTCAGAGATTCTCGTCCTCCGAGACCCAGGGGCAGTTAGTCGGAACGATAGAATGTTCGTGGTGAATGTTTACTGTAAAACTTTCACCACGAACATTCTATCGTCCCGACTAACTTCCCCTTGGTCTCCGAGGATGAGAGATTCCATATGTCTAAATTGCGCAACTAAGTTAAAAATAATGAAAGATGGCACAGAATTAGCCGAAAAGTGTTCCACTTGTTTATAACGTTGTTTATATGCAAATATTATCTAACCTACCACTAACATTATTACACACAAACTTAAATTTCTCTTTCCGTTAAACTAGTTACCCCCACTGTCAAAAAATTGAGGAATCGAGGAAGCCTTACCAGGTGAGGGCCTATGGATAAGGCTCTATTAAGTTAAATAGGAAAAGGGAAAAAATAATTCGTAGAGAACGACAGAAAAAATATTAATAAAATGCTACAGATCTATATGGTATTATTAGTGATACTTTGATGTTGCGCCTATTTTAATCGGTTAGTATTTTTCCTTCTTTAACTAATACAAGATATTGTCATTTGTTAATTGATGGCATATCTTTAGTACATTTTAAAGGAAAAACCTATACAAATTATCGGCGCCTTCAGTTTGTGAATAATATCTAATAGAATGAATGTACACCGCCTTAGGGTGTTTTAAGTGATGGCATTCTAGAAAGAAAATGAACAAAAAGGTTGTTATAAAGAATCATAATGGTAGCTTTTGTAGTTAGCCACTGAAGCGGATTCCCGTCTGTATTTCACCTTGGGATGTAGATATTGTGAATCATCATGGGACAGTTCTTTATACTCATTCACAAGTGATTTTCCAAAGAAAAAAAACCAGGAAGAAGCGTTTAGTTGTTTGTATTGATCGGCTTTGTACATTGACAAGAGTTAATTCGCGGTAGATAATAAATAGGAGATGAGATCTTGCGAACCACAAAATGCCCACAATATCACGGACTCGAAACTGAAAGGGAAATGAACCATCACGGAATAAATGAACTACTACCGAGCCGTGACTGAGATCAGGAAATTAAAAGTTGGTGGTTTTGAAGTTAAAAATCCAGTTATGTCTTAAATGATATTACTACTTGCTAACTTGAGGCAGTTTGTCATTATTTTTCCTCCTTTTTCTTTCTTGAATCACACTTACTGTAATTTAGAGGTAATAAAAAAAAAAAAAAATCAAGATAAGACAAAACAAAAGATCACACCTTCCCCAACCGTAGTGCATTAGCACGAGATCGCACGAGTGTTATTTGTGCTTGCTGCATTTTAGACGAATAATGTGAAATATAATTTTGATAAAAATGAGTGGTAAAAAAGACGATGTTTCAATGATAGCATGTTTTCATTATCAAGAAAATATAATGCAACAGGGTCTGGAGCATTATAAATGCAGAAACGAAAGCGGAAAATTACTAAAAAAATGGAACTGTAGGGGCCAGTTTATGCTAGTCACGTTCTTTTTATCAGGAGCTTATCATAAACAGATCACTCAAACTTTTAATGGGATTCCCTTAAGCTCCGAGAAATTTACTTTACATTTTGTGTCTTTCTGAGATGAATTTTTAAAGTAACAGTTTAAGATAGGCAATTATTGATACGTAACTACGTTTGCTTCTAACGTGACTGAGCTCTGGTGGAAAAAGTTAGAACCAAAACATTGTATAACATTTAATCTAAGTTACAGGCCTGGTACACAACACATTCATTCACTGTTCTAAAAACGTCTCTTCACTTCTAATACAGTAACTTTAGTATTCCGTTTTCTTTCTTAAATACTGACCCTTGTCAATCATCTGTTTTTACCGCCAATCGATACCAAGAATACCGATAATTAGTTTGTCATAATAAGTTACTTCTTTTATTTAAAAGCTGCTACAGCGCTTTGAGATACATGTGCAATATTCGGTCCCTTATAGGATTTAACGCAATCAGGCGTCTTAAACATGAGACCATAATGTTTATTGTCGACGAATACATTTAAAAGTCCGAAGTAAACTGGTCGACGCAGTTGACTCAGCTTATTTATGGCATTAAACTCCGTAAACTCTTCATGTGCAGTGATTTATACCCTCGTCCTCGCCCCTCATCCTCTCTTCCTTCATGTGTGGCTTGTGTTTCTGCTATACAGCAAAAGACCTTTGTCCACATTACAATGGTTGCGATTTTGATTTACCTTTAGTCATCGACATCTTGGTTGTAGCATTTCCATTTAATTTTTCTTACAATATAATTCAGATATTTTCTGGCTATAAGCAATAAGCAGGTAATTAAAACAAAGAAAACAAAACTTTAACAAGACGCTTTTTAAAAGAGTTGTTGAGGATAGGTTGGCAAAGTTAACAAGTTCGTTGCCTCTTCATTATTTGACTGCCTTTTTAAACCAGACCAGCTACTTGAACAGTAAAATGAAGATGATGTAAACTGCAGATATAAGAATTTACGTGCAGGTATGATCGTTACAGTTTCATTCTTTTCACTGGGGTAAAATAAACTCAGCCAATTCGCCTGGAAGAGTACTGCAGCGTTAACGTAGACGCCAAAAGCTCTAATCCGGTTGAAGCCCCGAAATTTTCGGGTTTACCAATTACTTAAGGTGCTATTACAACTGCGTCGAGCATATCTACATTTCAATTTACGTAAACATTGTTGCGCAAAATTACAACAAAAGCCACTCGTACGAACCTAGCGATTAAGAACCTGTACGCGTAGATGCGCTCATTGAAATTCTTATTAGACTAAATCTTGTTAGTGTGAGACTGTGAAAAACTGTAACCACTAAAAATAGACCTGGATGTTACTGCTGCGTTGTAGGGAAATAGCCAACGAAGCGTGAGAAAACTAAACTGCAAGTAGGACCTGTAATTACTTCAGTGTGGTTCGTAGTCTGCTGCTGAGTCCTTACCTCCACTTGAATTGCACAACACCATGAGAACATAAAGGCATTGCGCTATTAATGTTCTCTTGCCAATATACAATCAACAAGCTTAAAATATTTCAGGTTTTCATGACTTGTTTTGTTTGCCAGCAATAATATGTCGACTTTGTATTTCTTCAGTACAATTATCGCATAATCAATATCGTTAACCAGTAGCGCAGAACAATTACTTCCTTACTGGTACCACAAACTTCCTTTGGCTTGAATTTATCTTAGCTCCGAAATCTTTGTAACACCAAATAACACGTGTTCTTTGCACAAGCTCTTCTTCTTTTTAGTAGTTGAACTCGGACAATAACCTGTTTCTTTGGTTTTCTTACTTTCTCAGAGAGTCAATATTGACAAACAATATTTTACGTTGCATAATAACTTTCCTTGCAATAATATTCTCAAATAATTCCGACACTCAATAATAACTGTAGATTACCAGAACTTGGCTATTCGTTAGATCTAACATCTTTGAACAAAATGAAATAGTCGTCCCGGACTCCCTGGTATGTGCCACAGAACACAAGGTTCTTGAGTTATAATCAGATTAAACTATTTCTGGGTCTGGAGAAAAGAAGGGCGAGCACAAAGGAAAAGGTCCTTCTTATTCCCCTTAATGAAGTCGAGGCGGAGTACTTTCCTCATCAAACTAGTGGACAGTAGTTTTCAGCAAGTACTATTCTGACCTGTTACTAACATTCCTAGTTTTTGTTCTCAATATGCTAATTGATTACACGACTAGGAGTCATAAACATGATTATTTGGAGTCAAAGAAAGTTCCATTTTATTGTATACGGCGGTTAGTCACTCTATTGCGGGTATCACTTGCATATTAAACTTACTTACTGGAACAAGTTAATATTGGAGAAAAAGACGCATTTTTAGTATTCGAATGAAAATGAAACTCTTGAAGAGTTAAACACTAAGTTGAATTACTGTTCCATTAGTAAAAAATTTGGTCATGAAACCACAAAGAAGAGCGCAATTATTTTGGCGGATGCATATACTTCGATTCTGTGATCTTAGAACACGCACACTCACTTCCATAAAGGACAAACATTTGAATAATTTGACTAATATTGTATATGTAATTGTTCACAGCAGCTCATTTTTGCTATGTCCGACTTTTTAATTACATTCAACAGTCTTCAATAGAACATTTTGCCGTTTCGTATATTGCTGATTCATCCTTTTAGGAAGCTGTTCTGATAGCTCTTGAGCTCTCAAAAGGGTTATTACATGACGCACTCAGTCGGTACTGCTTAGAGATGGTGACCTTTCTCTTTTTTCCGCATATTTTCACCCATTCAACATAATGTAAAAGGTGTTGTAACGCTACTGCCCGTTGCACATTCTGAAGCAAGCATGGGCAGCATCTTTCGACCAATTGTTCTGTTTCTTGCAGTTTTGACTGTTGCACCTGCAGTGTTCTCCGAAGAGAAACTTTCTTATGACACCGTGAAGAGTAATCTCGAAAAGGTGGGAGCTGAGCTCATTGAAGGAAGTTCCGATGGAGACTTTTTCAATCCCGAAATCATCAAGGAAGATGTCAGCGAGACTGTGGCAGTAGCGAAAAGCGAAGGTAGGATAGCACTTATCTCTTATTACTTTTCCTTTAATGGCACGAGAAAATATGAAAACGCTTCCCGCCCTCTAGTATATGGTAACATTAGTGAAACGTTGTAGCTTACAAACCCTAATAGATAGTTTTCCTTAAAAAATAAATCATAATTATTATGTAGTATTAACATTATATCCAGTTTGATTTTTATAAACTCTTTTAGCAGACACTTTTTGACTTTTCCTTGGCCCTCTAGTCTGGCACAGTGTTTTGGTTTGTTTGCTTTGTTGTCTGTTTGAGTCACTCCTTTTTTTTGTTTCGTTATTACTGGTTTGTGTAGAAGCGACAATACGCCAAAAATCGAGAAGATGTTGTTTTCCCTCCTTCCCGGCCACCACCTCCTGTGAATTTTCCGTTTAGACCCAAAGGTCTCTATCTAAGACAAGTGTCAGTGAATCAAAACCAGTGCAAGTTTTAAGGTGGTCTAGGTGCTTAAACGCCAAAATTTTTCTCCGAGTGCTCGAGAAACGGGGAAAGAATCTTTTCTTGGCCGATGAGTGAAAACCATGGTAACAGTTGATTGACGTCCACCAAACCGTAGGTTCGAGCCGAAGGAAAAACCCTTTGAGGACACGTGTTGGTGGTAACTGCTGTAAGCTAAAGTTTTACACCGGCTTCGCCCTGTTTGCTCTTGATGTTTCAAGATGAACTCGAGGCAAGAATATCGTCCAAAGCTTTCTTTTTACAACCAATAGGATAACTCAGTATTCTTCAGAACGTTGTCTTTCTCGGTCTTTCTAGTCGCCGTCAGAAAATGTCTAAAGACTTTTTAAGAACAACGTTCGACTTCACCATGATACCATGAGAAAAAAAAGCATCAAATGCAATATACTGTAATTACTCAACCTTACCAGTCGAGATGCAAAAAGGTGAGGCCAGAATCGCTTAAGACTTTTGAAACTTCCTTCGCATCCAGCAAGGTGAAGTACTATAAAGAGTAGCTTATTTTTGAAAACGATTTCCGATTACTTTTTTGTCAAGCAGCACATTTCTCAACCAAAAATCTAATAACCACGCCACCCAGACTAGGGAAAGATTCTGGAAGCGGCTACGAGTGAGAGGGTACCCAATTACGCTGACGTCATAACCAAATTTTTTTCGGACATATAGGTTTCCATGTTTCTTTACCTATGGACTTCTGCTACAAAAGCTTGAGGGACCATCTTAATGAGAAATAAAAAGTTAGCCTGGCTATCTGGGTTACTCTTTTTTGACCCTCCTAGTATCCATAAAAGATACTTTGGCTCTTCTAGCTGGGTCAACTCCTTCACGGCAAGACAATCAGAGCAAACACTCGCTAAACTAAAATCGGCTGGGAAGGTGACCAGCTACCGCTGAGCAAATGTTAAGTCAAGAAAGGAATGCTGCAAAAAAAATAATTCTTTCTCACCGTTGATCCTACCTCGCTGTTTTTCTTCCAATTAGAGTCCAACAACCAAAACATCAAACGTCCTGCAAATAAAGACCAGTCTACTCGACAAGAACCGCCAAACGAAGACCCAAGAAGTGTCCGATGTGGTTCGTTGTACTACGACCCATTGACTCGCAATTGCTGTGGTGGCAGGTACTTATACTTCTGGAGGACTCAGAAATGCTGTTATAATCGTGTCATTTCAAAGTATTCCTCGTGTCTCCCCAAATGTGGTTTGCGATCTTACAACCCACTGACCTATGGTTGCTGTGGTGCCAGGTACGTGTACCTCAGGAGAACCCAGAAATGCTGTTATAATCGTGTCATTTCAAAGTCTTCCTCGTGTCTCCCCAAATGTGGTTTGCGATCTTACAACCCATTGACCTATGGTTGCTGTGGTGCCAGGAACGTGTACCTCAGGAGGACCCAGAAATGCTGTTATAATCGTGTCATTTCAAAGTATTCCTCGTGTTTCCGCAAATGTGGTTTGCGATCTTACAACCCATTGACCTATGGTTGCTGTGGTGCCAGGTACGTGTACCTCAGGAGAACCCAGAAATGCTGTTATAATCGTGTCATTTCAAAGTCTTCCTCGTGTCTCCCCAAATGTGGTTTGCGATCTTACAACCCATTGACCTATGGTTGCTGTGGTGCCAGGTACGTGTACTTCAGGAGAACCCAGAAATGCTGTTATAATCGTGTCATTTCAAAGTATTCCTCGTGTTTCCGCAAATGTGGTTTGCGATCTTACAACCCATTGACCTATGGTTGCTGTGGTGCCAGGTACGTGTACTTCAGGAGGACCCAGAAATGCTGTTATAATCGTGTCATTTCAAAGTCTTCCTCGTGTCTCCCCAAATGTGGTTTGCGATCTTACAACCCATTGACCTATGGTTGCTGTGGTGCCAGGTACGTGTACTTCAGGAGGACCCAGAAATGCTGTTATAATCGTGTCATTTCAAAGTCTTCCTCGTGTCTCCCCAAATGTGGTTTGCGATCTTACAACCCATTGACCTATGGTTGCTGTGGTGCCAGGTACGTGTACCTCAGGAGAACCCAGAAATGCTGTTATAATCGTGTCATTTCAAAGTCTTCCTCGTGTCTCCCCAAATGTGGTTTGCGATCTTATAACCCATTGACCTATGGTTGCTGTGGTGCCAGGTACGTGTACTTCAGGAGAACCCAGAAATGCTGTTATAATCGTGTCATTTCAAAGTCTTCCTCGTGTCTCCCCAAATGTGGTTTGCGATCTTACAACCCATTGACCTATGGTTGCTGTGGTGCCAGGTACGTGTACCTCAGGAGGACCCAGAAATGCTGTTATAATCGTGTCATTTCAAAGTCTTCCTCGTGTCTCCCCAAATGTGGTTTGCGATCTTACAACCCATTGACCTATGGTTGCTGTGGTGCCAGGTACGTGTACTTCAGGAGGACCCAGAAATGCTGTTATAATCGTGTCATTTCAAAGTCTTCCTCGTGTCTCCCCAAATGTGGTTTGCGATCTTACAACCCATTGACCTATGGTTGCTGTGGTGCCAGGTACGTGTACCTCAGGAGAACCCAGAAATGCTGTTATAATCGTGTCATTTCAAAGTCTTCCTCGTGTCTCCCCAAATGTGGTTTGCGATCTTACAACCCATTGACCTATGGTTGCTGTGGTGCCAGGTACGTGTACTTCAGGAGAACCCAGAAATGCTGTTATAATCGTGTCATTTCAAAGTCTTCCTCGTGTCTCCCCAAATGTGGTTTGCGATCTTACAACCCATTGACCTATGGTTGCTGTGGTGCCAGGTACGTGTACTTCAGGAGAACCCAGAAATGCTGTTATAATCGTGTCATTTCAAAGTCTTCCTCGTGTCTCCTCAAATGTGGTTTGCGATCTTACAACCCATTGACCTATGGTTGCTGTGGTGCCAGGTACGTGTACCTCAGGAGGACCCAGAAATGCTGTTATAATCGTGTCATTTCAAAGTCTTCCTCGTGTCTCCCCAAATGTGGTTTGCGATCTTACAACCCATTGACCTATGGTTGCTGTGGTGCCAGGTACGTGTACTTCAGGAGAACCCAGAAATGCTGTTATAATCGTGTCATTTCAAAGTCTTCCTCGTGTCTCCTCAAATGTGGTTTGCGATCTTACAACCCACTGACCTATGGTTGCTGTGGTGCCAGGTACGTGTACCTCAGGAGGACCCAGAAATGCTGTTATAATCGTGTCATTTCAAAGTCTTCCTCGTGTCTCCCCAAATGTGGTTTGCGATCTTACAACCCATTGACCTATGGTTGCTGTGGTGCCAGGTACGTGTACTTCAGGAGAACCCAGAAATGCTGTTATAATCGTGTCATTTCAAAGTCTTCCTCGTGTCTCCCCAAATGTGGTTTGCGATCTTACAACCCATTGACCTATGGTTGCTGTGGTGCCAGGTACGTGTACTTCAGGAGAACCCAGAAATGCTGTTATAATCGTGTCATTTCAAAGTCTTCCTCGTGTCTCCTCAAATGTGGTTTGCGATCTTACAACCCATTGACCTATGGTTGCTGTGGTGCCAGGTACGTGTACCTCAGGAGGACCCAGAAATGCTGTTATAATCGTGTCATTTCAAAGTCTTCCTCGTGTCTCCCCAAATGTGGTTTGCGATCTTATAACCCATTGACCTATGGTTGCTGTGGTGCCAGGTACGTGTACTTCAGGAGAACCCAGAAATGCTGTTATAATCGTGTCATTTCAAAGTCTTCCTCGTGTCTCCTCAAATGTGGTTTGCGATCTTACAACCCACTGACCTATGGTTGCTGTGGTGCCAGGTACGTGTACCTCAGGAGAACCCAGAAATGCTGTTATAATCGTGTCATTTCAAAGTCTTCCTCGTGTCTCCCCAAATGTGGTTTGCGATCTTACAACCCATTGACCTATGGTTGCTGTGGTGCCAGGTACGTGTACTTCAGGAGAACCCAGAAATGCTGTTATAATCGTGTTATTTCAAAGTCTTCCTCGTGTCTCCCCAAATGTGGTTTGCGATCTTATAACCCATTGACCTATGGTTGCTGTGGTGCCAGGTACGTGTACCTCAGGAGGACCCAGAAATGCTGTTATAATCGTGTCATTTCAAAGTCTTCCTCGTGTCTCCCCAAATGTGGTTTGCGATCTTACAACCCATTGACCTATGGTTGCTGTGGTGCCAGGTACGTGTACCTCAGGAGAACCCAGAAATGCTGTTATAATCGTGTCATTTCAAAGTCTTCCTCGTGTCTCCCCAAATGTGGTTTGCGATCTTATAACCCATTGACCTATGGTTGCTGTGGTGCCAGGTACGTGTACTTCAGGAGAACCCAGAAATGCTGTTATAATCGTGTCATTTCAAAGTCTTCCTCGTGTCTCCCCAAATGTGGTTTGCGATCTTACAACCCATTGACCTATGGTTGCTGTGGTGCCAGGTACGTGTACCTCAGGAGAACCCAGAAATGCTGTTATAATCGTGTCATTTCAAAGTCTTCCTCGTGTCTCCCCAAATGTGGTTTGCGATCTTACAACCCATTGACCTATGGTTGCTGTGGTGCCAGGTACGTGTACTTCAGGAGAACCCAGAAATGCTGTTATAATCGTGTCATTTCAAAGTCTTCCTCGTGTCGCCCCAAATGTGGTTTGCGATCTTACAACCCATTGACGTATGGTTGCTGTGGTGCCAGGTACGTGTACCTCAGGAGGACCCAGAAATGCTGTTATAATCGTGTCATTTCAAAGTCTTCCTCGTGTCTCCCCAAATGTGGTTTGCGATCTTACAACCCATTGACCTATGGTTGCTGTGGTGCCAGGTACGTGTACCTCAGGAGGACCCAGAAATGCTGTTATAATCGTGTCATTTCAAAGTCTTCCTCGTGTCTCCCCAAATGTGGTTTGCGATCTTACAACCCATTGACCTATGGTTGCTGTGGTGCCAGGTACGTGTACTTCAGGAGAACCCAGAAATGCTGTTATAATCGTGTCATTTCAAAGTATTCCTCGTGTCTCCCCAAATGTGGTTTGCGATCTTACAACCCATTGACCTATGGTTGCTGTGGTGCCAGGAACGTGTACCTCAGGAGAACCCAGAAATGCTGTTATAATCGTGTCATTTCAAAGTCTTCCTCGTGTCTCCTTAAATGTGGTTTGCGATCTTACAACCCACTGACCTATGGTTGCTGTGGTGCCAGGTACGTGTACCTCAGGAGGACCCAGAAATGCTGTTATAATCGTGTCATTTCAAAGTATTCCTCGTGTCTCCCCAAATGTGGTTTGCGATCTTACAACCCATTGACCTATGGTTGCTGTGGTGCCAGGTACGTGTACCTCAGGAGAACCCAGAAATGCTGTTATAATCGTGTCATTTCAAAGTATTCCTCGTGTCTCCCCAAATGTGGTTTGCGATCTTACAACCCATTGACCTATGGTTGCTGTGGTGCCAGGTACGTGTACCTTAGGAGAACCCAGAAATGCTGTTATAATCGTGTCATTTCAAAGTATTCCTCGTGTCTCCCCAAATGTGGTTTGCGATCTTACAACCCATTGACCTATGGTTGCTGTGGTGCCAGGTACGTGTACCTCAGGAGAACCCAGAAATGCTGTTATAATCGTGTCATTTCAAAGTATTCCTCGTGTCTCCCCAAATGTGGTTTGCGATCTTACAACCCATTGACCTATGGTTGCTGTGGTGCCAGGTACGTGTACCTCAGGAGAACCCAGAAATGCTGTTATAATCGTGTCATTTCAAAGTCTTCCTCGTGTCTCCCCAAATGTGGTTTGCGATCTTACAACCCACTGACCTATGGTTGCTGTGGTGCCAGGTACGTGTACTTCAGGAGAACCCAGAAATGCTGTAATAATCGTGTCATTTCAAAGTCTTCCTCGTGTCTCCCCAAATGTGGTTTGCGATCTTACAACCCATTGACCTATGGTTGCTGTGGTGCCAGGTACGTGTACCTCAGGAGAACCCAGAAATGCTGTTATAATCGTGTCATTTTAAAGTATTCTCCGTGTCTCCTCAAATGTGGTTTGCGATCTTAGAACCCATTGACTTATGGTTGTTGTGGTGGCAGGTACGTATACTTCAGGAGGACCCAGAAATATTGGTATATCCGTGTCATCAGTTTTCGCTCAACCTGCCTTTTTTGAGGATAGTTGACTCAAATTTCTGTTGTCATTTAAAACTAAAATATCGTGGTAAAAAGAATACTTTTTTAGGTAGTTTCACTTTTGTAGCTGATATAAATTGAAACGTTGAAGGCTTGTGGATGTAGCGATAGTATTTCATGCATTTATCTGTAATCTAAAAAAAAACGCCGATGGGGAAGCTTTTTTATGCCTATAATTCATCTAAATCCTTTGCGATTATAAGAACAACTATGTCCAATAAAGTGCTTTTGCCATATCTGCTTGGCGCATAACTTTTGGCCATCAAAGTCTCTAGTATGATAACAGCACCTAGGATATTTCTAAAATGTTTGTATTTGAATCCCCGATCTGCGTTTTTGTGAAAAGCAGAATATTTGTCGTAGAAATTGGTAAAGTAGGCAACTTCCTCATAATCCATGCCTTTTGTTGAATTCCAAAGCCTTTAAGTTGGTAAAAAGCAAATTTAGCAAGGAGAGATCAACAGCAACCTCATTTTGGAAAGTTTGGCCAATTCTGACAGAGTTACAAAACAAAAATGGAGAACAAGCCACTATCAATTTTGCTTTTACCCTCTACTCCTTGCAGATTTAATTAGTCCCTTTCCGGAAAGCTGGGCGATCAATAGTCCATGCGACAGACATACAAAAAGAAAAGAACAAAAAAACTGACAAAAAGAAAGGAAAAGAGGAAAAAGCGATTGATAAAGAAAACTCGAAACAGATTCGCCAAAACAGGAAGAAAGAAAGAAAGAAAGAAAAACGAAAGAATATGGGGACAAAATGGGGATAAATTTGATTCTTTCAGAAGAAATCGCTTTCAGAAGAAAGCGATTGGGAAATGTGAGATTTGTAAAATCGAGGACGGTAATCATGGAGACTTTGCGGTGATTAAGGGCATTGCCCAGCCCATGAATATATGAAATATAAAGTTCCAAAGGAAACGGTGGGAGGGACGAGCGTGTTTGAGCGGCATAGCCTGCGTAACAGTCATTTCCGCTTACTTTCTTTCCTCCCTTTCCTACGTCCTCTTGTTCCCTTGAATTACTTTCGCTTTAATAAAGAGAGCTGAAACGACTGCTACGCAGGAAAAAGCAGCCGAACTTTTACTGTCAGTGTCATAGTGATATGGGCATCCCCTCGGTTTAGGCGTCCCTATTCCCAAAACCTTACTGAAATGGACATCCCCCGGAACCCTAACCCAAACCCTAACCGAAATCGCTAAAGTAATATGAGAAGGGGATGCCCATATCAGTAGGGTTTTGGGAATGGGGATGCCCAAAACGCGGGGATGCCCTTATCACTGTAACATTGGCCTGGAGATCACCCTCTGAAGGACTAGGAAGGAGTTATCACAGAACGTCCCAAAATGGAGTTGGATAAAAACATGACAACGCCCCTTTAATGTACTATTTTAATCGGCGATCCTCATCCTTCGTGAAATTAATTCAGTGATTTCCAGACCGTAGCAAGAAAACATGCCCATAAATTGTCTATTTTGTCACGAGAGTGACGTCGTAAGTACTCTAAGTTTTCCCCACACTGCTTAATAAATTTTTTTGAAATCGAGAAGGGGTAGGGCAGTTATTTTTTCGGTTTCAGAATTTCAGCCTCAAGATTTATTCTTTTCTCTGTATCAAATGGGCAACTGTTGTAACGAAAGCCTGTAGGCGTCAATAGGTATTAGTACCTACCAAGCCACTAAAGAGTGATATGCTATATATTCATTTAAGATAAATGTTCCGTATACCGTTTATTTGAAAAGGAGGAAAGGCGTGTTGTTAAAATTGAGGGGGAATTTGAAGATGGCGCTAATTGGAAGGAATGCGGTTATTCGAATAGGCGCCCTTATTTGAGCATTTACAGGGACTGCAGTGACTTTTACATTGGCAAAACGAAACGACGGCTTCATGATAGGAAAACGGAACATTTCAGGGCTCTCACTAAGAATGACCCCACATCAGCCATTGCTGACCATATAAGAGCCACAGGTCACAACATCAAGAGGGATCATTTTGATATTCTAGCTTCTGGTAAAACAGATTATCATTGTAAAATTAAAGAAACTTTGCTTATCCAAGAATTTAAGCCGGCCCTTAATGTAAACGTCAGCAGTGAGAAGCTGACACTTTACTAATTAGCTTAAGCTTTTATTGTTTTACTGTTAAGAAACAGATGTTTCTTAATCTCGTTTCCAGACCCCTTATTTACATTTCATATATAGTTTTCATAAAATTGTAACGGTCTTTATTCCACTTTTGAAAATGTATGTTGCGTAGCATACGAAACGTCAAGTTATTAAAATGCGTAATTTTGATATGTTTATCACCGCTGTTTGTGTTTTATTCCTCGTTAAACTACGATGGCCCAAGAACAAAAGCCTTTATTTACAGTACATATGACGCTTATAATAATAATAATAATAATAATAATAATAATAATAATAATAATAATAATAATAATAATAATAAAATCACTTATATTGCGCAGGTATTCATTAAAATGATCAAATGCTTATTACGTTAGTCATAAAAGCATGAAAAAAACTACAAAACCTATTTACAATAAGCAAAACAATAAGAATATATATACACTTCCGCCATAAAAATCTAAAATATCGATATGTAACAATTAAAATTCATTCAAGCATAAGCAAACTTAAAACGTTATGTCTTAAGATTGGTCTTAAAAGTATGCAAGTTTGGAATATCGCGAAGCTCACGCGGTAGAGCATTCCATAACTTGGGCGCAGCTACCTGGAAGGACCTATCCTCTAGTGTGACAATAGTTCTAACTGTTGACGATACTAGCAAAATCCCACCTGACGATCTGAGGTTATATGTGCCTTGCGATTTCAAAGAAACTAAGTTCTGAATGTATGTAGGGGCTATACCATGGATAGCCTTGAATGCAAATAACAAAATCTTAAAATGAATGCGCTGCTTTAACGGAAGCCAATGTAGTTCATACATCAGTCGTGTAATATGGCTGAAGCGCGGAGCGCAGCAAACAATCCTTGCTGCAGTGTTTAAAACACGCTGAACTTTGTTAAGCTGCGAGGCAGGTCGACCATACAAAAGGCTATTGCAGTAGTGAACGCGAGAAGTAAGGAATGCATGCAACAAGGACTTAACAATTAAAGGAAAAAATAACTACAACATAACATCTATCAGAAAAATGTAAAAACTATGTACATTGTCGATGGATAAAAACTAAGAATTATGTAACTACATAAATTAAGACCCAAAAAACTCTAAAATATTTACAAGAACTCTAAAAAATCATACCATTAAGAAGTGTTTTAAAAATCACTATGGAGTCAACTTCCTTCATATGGGGTGGCAAATTATTAAAAGCCTGGGCTCCAGTATAAAATGTTCCTTTCTTTGCAGACTTTAGGAATGCTTAGTTTCTACGGGGCTTAGGAATTCTTGCGAATACGACTGATGTTATGTAGCAAGCTCTGTAGCTCAGCTTTCTTTCATCTAATATAAGTAGACATACTAAGTTGAGAATCAAACCAGGAACCTAGATTCCTAACAGCCGGCTTTGTGTTCACAACAGACTCACCAACAGTAATATTATTAATGTCAACTTTAGCTAGCTGTTGCTTGGTACCAAGGAACAAAAACTCAGTCTTATTATAATTTAACACAAGTCGGTCTCTAATCACATAAGATCTGGACGCTTATTCGAGGAAATGTAGTATCTGGGTTTCTTGACAGCATGTTCAGTTTTGTTCATGTTTATAACAACGGGACCGTTTTCTAACCAGTTTTTTTTCCCCCAGTATTTCTCGTGTTTTCCAGATGAACGTGGGCAAAGACAGCCAGCAAAGGGGTGTCAAATTCAACCACAACAACAGAGCATATTCAGTTCAATTATTTTTCCTCATGTTCACTCAGGACCCGCGGAGCAGTTTTTAAAGGGCGGGAGCTGGTGACCACCTCTTTTGAAGTGACGGGGGAGGGGGGGGAGGGAGGGGGAGGAGGGGCCCTGTCACTATGTAATATTACGTACATTTATCTAATACACTTACTTTAATATTAAAATTTCAGTCACGACTTGTAAATACAGTATATAGATTGTAATTAAAGATAGACAGTCGTAAATACAGGCTGGACTACATACAGCGTTCATTAATAGTCGTTCATTACCGGAACTATTTTGGTATGATTTCCATGCAGGTGCCTTTGTTTAGGCAAACAAGACTCAGGGCGGTGATATTTGCGACGTAGTGCTTACTTTTCGCTTTCTCTCCACTTCTTTTTTTCTCCTTTTCGTTTATAATTTTTGTTAGTTATTGTAGTTTTTTTTTTTTTTTTTTATAGAGTAAGTTTTTTAAATTTCTAAATTTTCTTCCCTAATGCCTTATCTCCCTTTCTTCCTACTTCTTGCCGTTCCCTTCGGAAGTGCAAATTCAATTTTTTTAAGCAAGGACCAGCTTACAAAAAAGAAGGACCGGATCCTAATAAAGGATCTAATCAGCAATAAGTGAAAATGTAAGACAAAAAAGCAAGGCTGATTTTACAGTCGAGAATATATAATCTTTTAAACAATATTTCGGAAGGCACGGCCTTCCTTCTTCAGGGTCTTACATATAATGAGACGTTACAATTTGAACATAAGAGAATAGCGTGCAATATGATACTATGACAAGTGAACGTTGAAAACAAAAACCGTTGAAGTAGTGATTTTCTTATTTATACCTAAAGGTTCAAGAGTTTTACCTCTCTCGATGAGGTATGCCTCTCTAGCTTTTCGTACACTGTCTCTATTAGATTTGGTAAGTTCTAGTGGGATAAGTATGATGTCGTTAGCAGAGTGATCATTGGTAAGAAAGTGTTCTGAGACTGTGGTGGGCTTAGAGATATTAGATGGGTTGTCAACTGGTCTGCAGTTTTCGTTAAAGCGGTCTTTGAGTCGTCGTTTGGTTTCACCTATGTATTGTTTGGAGCAGGGGTTGCATTGTATCATGTAAATGACGTTTTTTGAGTTACAGTCAATGTGATTAGTCTTAGGTCTGGTTTCGCCTGTGGCGTGGAATGTGTATGAAGTTTGTCTGTCAGATATGTATTCACAAGTGAGACAGTTGTTTCCGCAAGGGTATGAGCCCCGGGGCTGGTTGTGTTGTGTAAGATTGCGAAGTTGAGCCCTCACTAGAAAATTACTGAGGTTACTACTGCGTCTATAAACTACAATGGGTGCAGCTTTAATGACGTTATAGCAACGGAGGATGAAATAAGGATGTGAACGTGTTTGCGAATAATGGATGAGATGGAGCGAAGGGCTGGGTTGTAGGTGATAACAAAGGGAACACGTTCTGGTTTGTCCAGTGTGGAAGTGTCAAGGGGCGTGAGTGCTTCTGTCCGTGTGATATTGTTAACTCGTTGTATTTCCCGTTGAAGGAAATTTCGGTTATAACCACGTTTGTGAAGATAGTCAATAAGTTCATTGGTGTGTAGTGTGAATGTCTCGTTGGTAGAACAAATGCGGCGGAGTCTAAGAGCTTAGGAGCCCATCAAATGTGGAATGTATGACGGCAAAAAAAAAAAAACAACAGCAACAACACTCGCAAAGATAACCTTTCAGTGATCCTCAGTTCGCTGCCCTCCTATCGCTTCATGCTCAGTCTTAGTCGGGTAATTCATTAACTTTTATTTCATGATACCCAGATTCCAGCGGCTGTAAAACCATAAAAATGGACGTACAGTAAAAAAGGAAAACGGTCGAAGGACGGGCTTCTGAGTCAGTCAACTTCATCCAACTTTATTTTTTTTCACGGTGACATACAAGACTCACGGAAATATGACACTTTTCTCGGGAAACAAGCCGTTCTATTTATAGCTCTACTCGGGAAAGGGTTGACTCAAGAAATTAATGGAGATGGAGGCGCCATTTGATGGGCTCCTGAAGAGCTAGACTGAAAGGTATAGCACGTTTGGTGTGTATGGGATGACATGACGAATGTAGTAAGTATTGGTGTTTGTCTGTAGGTTTGGAGTAAAGGTCAGTGACGATTTTGCCATTGTGAAGTGAGACATTGACGTCGAGAAAGGGTATGGATGTGAAGGAATGGTCGCATGTTAATTTTATGGTGGGGTGAATGTCATCGAGAAAGGAAGTGAATGTGTTAAGGTCGTCGGAAGTGCTCCGCGAGGTTCTCCGATTCACGTATTTCTGGTTTGTTGCCAATATTTCGGAACGCAGGGCCTAATAATCCAAACATTGACTTTCGTTTAAACCTCTCTACAACGGCCTCTTTTTAATGTTCCCATATCCCCCACCCCCCGTACTCCCTCTTTATACTCCCTCGCGCGAATTCTTCCTCGCGTGTCCCTTGCACAGTCGTTACCAGTCCTCACTCAGTCGTTTCGATTAGTTTGAGTCAAACATGGTGCAGAGGATCGTCGTTTGTTTGCTGGTAGCACTTCCTGTGAGTTTTACCGGGGAAAAACAAAAAAAGGATCAGAGCAATGACATACACGAGAAAGCAGACTCCTTCTTTTTACAACCAGAGGGTCCTAATCCACAGACTTGTGAAAAGCATGGAAGATGCGAGGTCAGACTATTTAGGAATCCCCTTTTCATGTTTATTTGTACTTACCTTTTAGTACTTTAATATTTCGAATTTATTCAAATTAAACTTGCTAATTTCTTAATGTTTCCTTTTCGATCATAAGCTTTTTTAAGCTCAGTAAAGTTAGAAAATACCGCAACAAGCGTCTGTTTGAGAATTTCCATCGAAACCTCTTTATCACTTTATAAACATGCTCATGCACAGCTGTTATGCAGTTTTCCAAAACTTGCTGTAATCCCTTGCATGGTATTGGTATGAGCGAAATGTTCAAGCACTTAAGTACTTATAACGTTCCTCAGGAGTTAAACTTACCAAAGGAACTATTGTGTCCCCCTTTTTCCGAAATTCGACGTGAATTTAATTTACTGAAAAATTTCTTGTCCAGTTAATTGTGCAGACAGGTGTTTATGTTGTAAGTCTCCTTTGTAGAAGCCCTAATTTGATTAAGAATAATTGAGTTTAGGAATTGTTATAGGACGAAAAGTAAGTTCAGAATCAACCTAGTCTCAAAACATGTTTGCCTAAATTTGATTTTGACCTTCACTATTTACATGCTCTGAGATTGTCTGTTGCAATATACCTGCCTTAGCACCTGCATCATACTCCTCTATTGTTTTTGCTTAATGAGCCCCATTGACATAGGCATTGCAGGACTTGTCGAGATCTTACACTTAAAAAAGTTTGTTTGCCGCATGCAAACTGAACTTCTGGATTTCTTCTAAAAAAGTGAATAATTTAATATTAATTAACCTGTGAAATAGTGTATGTAACAATAAGTGCCAAATACTAATTACAAGTGAACAAAAGAAAACGGTGAATTAGACAGCAATAGTTCATATTAGTCTGCTATCTATTTCATGGGTTAATTAGTAAATTCACTCTATCTTTCACTTCTGAATGAATTAAACTAAATTTCTTTGTGAACAGACTTAAGAATAGAAATCAATGACAATAGTTTTGTACAATTTTTTTATGTCCAGCTTGTATTTAAACTTTTTTTGCTGATTTTTATCTGTTAAAGGGAGTATTTTCACTTTCCTTGATTTTTTGTTCCTCTTTGGATCAACAAAAACTGTCAAATTGCTGTTTTTTAATGTGAAAAGCTAGAGGCAGCTTGTATTGTAACAGGGGATAGCACACCCTTATTGATGAGGTTATGTGCACAATTTATCATACCACAAAACGACCATAAGTACTTTTTTTCATGGTAGATTTCTGCTTTGTGATTCTTGTTCATAAACTAGGAGTCTTAAAAGAGCTATAAGTTGTTCAATGTCTACTCGTTTTTGATGTGACGTTTATTGCAAGCAAAATCAATGTTATGTATGGTTTTGCTTCAGAGGGAAAACACATCACTCCCTAAAAATTAATAGTGTTTTACTACATCTTAATTGTCATTCTTTTCTTACCACCAGGAGGTACAAAAGACACATGAGTGTTGGGGTTATGAAGAAGGCTGCAGGTCACCTGACAAGTGGTTTACAAAGCCTCACTGTGATGACAGTATGACTCATAGATACTTCAAGTCGTGAGTATTTCAATCCTACCTGTCTGTCATTGAAACAACAGCTTTGTTTAATATATAGGTTTAGCCAGGGTTAAAAGTGAAGCTCTCTTTAATATCTATAAATTCCTCAAAGAAAATATAAAATCGAGAAATACTGAAGACATGGTGAAAACGGCAGGAACAGTAAAAAACAAGAACATTAGACTTAATTAGCCAAAAAACAACTTTGCACGTGCAGCACATTATTTTTCTAATTAACCAAAAAAACAACTTTGCATGTGCAGCACACTTTTTTGTACATTTCCTTGCCATTGTTTTGCAGGACTAAACTGTAAGACTACTTTTAACTTGCTATTTACACGTTTTATGGAGGAAATGTTTGTGTTCCTGTTTACTATGTTTTTTCGCTGCCGCTCGTTTTCACCTTGGTAGCTGCTAGCATTTCTCATTTTCTCACCTAAAACTTTAATGTTTTTCTTGCAACCAAATTGGTCTCCATAATTTGTTATTTATTTCTCACTCTAGCTCTATTCCCTGTTATCCAAGTCAATGAAGATGGTAAAATTTAGTGGAAAGAAAGACTTTTTTCGCTCTCTCTCCCTCTCTCTTAAAGTCCGGGTGGCCATGTGATTTACCACCAAAACAAGCGGGGCGCTTGAAATGCAAAATTTCACCTGAGCTTTAACATACTCCTCCCCCAATGGGCTGACTCCTGACTCCATTCCCCCACCCCCAAAGGACGTACATATGTACGGGTGTATGTTGATGTCATGACCAAATTTTCTGGGGCTCCGCTTGTGTGTGCAAGGAGTTCCGCTATGATAATCCTGTTTTCTTAAAAATTATGGATTAGATTCCTTTTGGGAACTCTGAGTTATTGTAAAATTCCAAAAATAAGCCCTGAGGCATATTTTTCAAAGGCTCTTTTTGAGGGGCTTATTTTTGTAGGAGCTTATATCCGGAGGGGCTTATCTACGAAGGGAAATTTGCATTTCAAAAAATCGATTGGGCTAGCCTTATAGCTGCATGGAAGTAAAGTTACCATTTTTTCTTTGTTTTGCTTTGTATTTGAGGACAATATTTTCCAGGTACAAGCCCCCGGGGGGCTTACATTTGGAGGGGCAATTTAACGGATGGTTTTTTGCATTACCAGTTTGGGGGACTTATATTTGGAGGGGCTTATACATGGAGGGGCTTATTTTCAGAATTTTACAGTATTCTCTCCTATTTTTAGATACATTTGTTTTACTTAAAAAATTCCCAACTGGTTTCAGGGTTGCTCAAATCCTATGAGGTCTGTAGTGCATGGTATTTTTGGTTGTATAAATTTTTATGACAAATTTTGAATTGAGTTTTATTAAAACATGTGACTACTCTATCTTACGTATTTTTTAATGATCCTGTATCAGATTATCTTCTAATAGTTAATTAGCTAGCATCATTTTATGCTTTATGATGATTGACAAAATGATGCTTTCACAACACATATCCATTCAAAATATTTATTTTACTTCAATTGTGTTATCAAATTAAATTTTGTGAATGGTTTGAGCCCAAGAGTCATTTCAAAAGTAGGTTGAGTTTGATCGTCCTGGTGAACATAGTCCTGAATAGGACTGTTGTTGTTGACATTGACTGACGTTTTAACTACCTGTGTGGTAGTCATCTTCAGAGCCAAAGTGAGTTGTGTCATGTCAGTTCATGATATACTCTGGTTATTGATCATATTGATCAATTATGTCGCGATGTAATTGGTCGTCAGTGTCAGTTAAGGGGTGATGTTATTGGCTATGAAGACTAGTAATGTAATTGGTGCTTTTCGACCTGTCTATTGTCACAGTTAAACAGTCGTCTATTGTTAGTCAAATTGTCAGTTCTCCAGTCCCTCTCTCATAGTTACTTTTGCTTGATCTCATCAATAAGTCGTTTGTACGGTGCTGGTAACTGTTGGCTATGATTCAGTGGTGTTTGTTCCAAGTTTTTAACCAAGTTTTCTGAAGTAAGTCATTGTTAGTAGTCTATAGAATATGTAATACATGTCGCAGAGTCCCGGTTGATTTGATGTTTTGTCTGTAAATGGTGTTCAGTAATGTGATTGTTGACGTCACCATTTCTCATCACTCGTTTGTGTTCAGTCAGTCACATGCTAAGATTTCTGCCAGTTTCACCAATGTAAGAAGCCTGGCAGTTGCAGCTTTTGATCTTGATACTGCTCCCCATCTGTCCTCTGGTTTGTCATGAAGTGGTTATTGGTTTGTGTGCAACACGTATATTGTAAGGTTGTAGTATATATGCGATGGTTTCAGAGGTGCCTCTGATGTAAGGTATAGTCACTGTGGTAACAAGGCCATAGTTGACGTTGATCTGAGTGTTGAAAACAGTGTTACTGTGAGTGTAATCTATCTAACAAAGTCTGTGTTGTAGTTGTTCTTACTATAAATGTTGTTTAGGTAATCAGTCTTGTCTTGTAGGTTAAACTAAATTTTGTTAAACACCTACACTCTAAGAATAAAGATAAGCAAGAAAAGCTTAACACAACCTTTTGATGTCCCATTGACATCGTTATCAAGTGACAAAGATAAAACTAAAAACTGGCTTCTTTTGTCACTTTAATTAAACCATGCATAGATATATATATTAGGTCAGTTTTTAGTTTGGTCTTTGTCCGTTCATAATGATGTCGTGGCGACATCAAAATGTTGTGTTTAGCATTTTTGATATCATTATTCTTAATTGTTTTATCATTGCTTTAATTTATACCTGTCTTTGCATTAAAATAATGCTGATTAAGGTACATGTAATTCATTACAGATATGAAGATAAGGTCTACCAATTCTGGAAAGATGCAGATTTTGGTTACATAAAATCTGTTCAAGAAAGTATGCAGTTTGTGTGCAAGCCTAAGGAAAACAAGGTGTAATATCGTATCTTCTTTGCCCATGCATGTATAATACTGACTTGTGACTGTGATCACTACTGATCAAGTAAAGTGCGGTGCTTTATTCTGAGGGTTGAATTTTCTCTCTTCATTCACAATCCACAAGACATAATCCTGCAAGGAAGAACTATAGTCTGTAAAAAAAGTTACTTTGTCATAGTCAAAATAATGTTGTTTTATGTGAATAATATTTTGACAGATTAGATGTCGATTCTGATGCAAAAAGTGATTGCATTTAGAACCCAGGTGTAATTTGAAAAGGAGGACAAAGAGAGGATGTTATCCACCCTCCTCAATCTCCATAATTCTTGATATGCTGTACTTAATGTGTAATTATGCAGCACATAAGTATAATTAACACTTATCATGGGTATACCTTATTTTTTAATTAACTTTTTTAGACAATTATGTTACAACTAAGATATAAATCTTGCTGATTTTCTGCAGGCAGAAACTTCTTCTCTTGTCTGCTCAAAGCAGTTGACGTATTGTAAAGGCCAAAACCTTTTTATGGATTTTAGAAGCAGTGAGAAGGAAGTGCAAAGGTAACAGTACCAAAGCTGTAATTTAGAGGCCCACTAATTATTGATAAAGGTAACTAGTATCCAGATAGTGTTTTCTACTAACTTTGCATAGCTGGCTCCAATTTGGTTGATCATAATGCATTCTGTGTTTACTGAGATACCTTGTTATGGACTCTGTCGTACTGATAATGATCTGCATCTCTTGGTTCGTACCTTGATTTCACAATTAATTATAGTTTGAAAAAACCTTCAATATGAGGTCTACAGACTGAATAAGAGATTAAAAAGTACCATGCTTACAAAGAGGGCTACTTTAGTAAATTTGTCCAGAAGATCAGCCTCAGTATACAGAAAACACTGTGTCAGGTTCAAGGGTGAAAATATTCTGGACAATCCTTCAATGTGATGAATGCATTGAGTTTTTTTTTTTTGTTTATAAACTCTGCTTTGCAGATCTAATTCTGATCCATTTAAACCTCAGCAAATTGGTGGATTCTGTGAAGTTGATTTTAACACCCTCACTGGAGACGGCATATACAGAGTGGAACTCAGTTCATGGTAACAAGTCGAAACAGAAGTCAATACAAAAGTCAAAATCTAGGTCTCCATTTATCTAGCAACTCTGACGAATAAGCAATCTAGACTAATTATTGCAAAATTTTAAAACAATAATACATGCATTCTTAAATTTTTTTTTGAAATGATGATCGTATCAGACAAATTCTACACCTCCATATATTAGCAGCTTTGGTGCACCTTTTGTTCACAGAAAGAGATCACACCCATCTTAGGGGCTAGACCCTTAATATGATTGATCAGGTTACAACTGTATTAAGCTTATGTTCTCTGAATACCTCTGGTGATGCTTGTCATTGATAACCAAGTGAAAAGTGTGCCGGTTTCCAACAGTTAGAGCAGGTGTGATATCAAGCTGATCTGTGAACAAGGTACATCATAGGTCCAAGTCTTTTTTATGCTATTTTTAAACTTGTTGTGTATTTGTTAGAATTTTTCTGCTATAATTGCTCATGGTTATACTAAATATTATACCCCTAGCATTCACACCAATTAAACATGTTTAACTATAAAAACACAGTTTAGATAAACACTGGTTTAACTAAACATGTTTCACTGAAAAGCCATTCACATGGAAAAAGTGTGTAGGAGTTACTTTCAGTCTCGTCTTGAAGTTTCCAGCCTCACTTTCATAATATCATTTCAGAAACACACCCATTAAAAAACATCGATCGTGAAAATGCAAATAAGTGAAAAATGATGTAAATTGAGTGTCAATCAAGAAATCCCCTAGGTATATCCCTTTCCTGGTTATTGTTCCTGCTCAGACATCCGCAACATTTGCCCATTCTTTGATGAAGAATAGAACTTCACGCAACTAACAATAGCTCAGTCTATTTAAAAACTGCCTAAATTTACTCTGAATTAGCATGTGACCTTTTGCTTTTAAACGCTTTAAAATTGAAAAATCCTCAATTATTGTTGTTGATTTTGCCGTAAATAATTCAATGCACTGACTTAAAACAAATTTTTACCTTTTACAAACTTCGTGGTGTTTGAATCGATCGATGAAATATGAGCGCAACCGACACGTTAATAGTTTGTTTACATTTTGTCGTGGGTTTAAGATAATATTATAAACCTCAAAATTTATGGGCAAATTCCACGAAAAAGCACTCTCACTTACGTTCTTCATTTAAGATATTGATTTTAGCAAAGTATATTAAAGGCAAAATGAAGAGCAATAGTTTCTTTAAGAATGCTATAACTACATAATTATTTAATGGCGAAACCTAAACAGCGATCTACTCTGTCTCTTGAAAACAACTACAATACTGCTTCTGATAATAATATTTATAAATGCTGCAAACATTTTTATTCAATCTTATATTATTGACTGGTTTTCGTGAAGAAGAGTTTTTAAGTAAAGAATACTTTGGTTTCTGGTTAGCTTTAACCGTTTTACCATCGAGTCAATTTGCACAAGACTACTGAATTCGCGAGGGTTTTAGTTACCCAGGTAAAAATTGAGGCGGGATGTAGGCGGGATCCCGCCAATCCCAACCGGGATCCCAGGTGGGAATGGCGGGATCCCACCTAAGTTGGTGGGATCCCGCAATTCCCACCCGGGACCCACCCGGGATCCCATGTGGGATCCCACCCAACATGCGGGATTAACACATCCCACCCGGGATCCCGATTGGGATTCAACCATCCCACCTGGGATCATACTTCCCACCCAGGATCTTAGGCGGGAGTGACAAATCCCGCCTGGGAACATTAGTGAAATCTACGCATATATCCCATGCAGGATCCCACGTGGGATTTACGTGGAATCATGCTTCCAACCAAGGGTTCTCAAGTAAGAGTTAAAAGCTACAAAAACATAATATGTAAAAAAGGGCTCTGCATTGTTTATTTATATATATAGACAGGCTCCTTTCTGTACCTTCAGTTATAAATAATATTATTTATGTACATGGACTATATCGATGTAACATACCACATAACATAGTCCAATTAAAAAGTATGAAAAATCTATGTTGAAACTATTTTTAGGCTATTTGAAAAGTACACATAGATTTTTAATACCTATATGCAAATACTATTCAAAATCTTTTCATAAATATAGTACCTATGTATTTACTATGCAATAGAAAGTTCTGCTTTTCCTTCCAATTTGCATCCTATGTATTCACTAAGCATCAAAGTAAAATAGCTTTTACATAGCATCTCGATGGTGATAGTGCTATTGTAAAGGACAATACATAAAGAACAATACCTTTCATTGATTTCGTGATTTTCAGGCTTTGATCTTAGTTAACAGCGTAGTTACAATGTTTACCTGATTTCTATTGGTTTCGTAACAAGATATTTCGGCGTCCCCACGCGGATATAAAAGCGTGCGTTAGCGTCCTTTTAGGCAGTAAGTCAAGTAGGATTCGCGTCGTGACATCGTTTTTTGTTTCGTTTTTAACCTTTGCATTGGTACAAGCGGGACCGATATTTTACGGTCAATCTTTGGTCTATAGATTTGGAATTTGGAATTAAATCACCGTTAACCGTCACCTTTGGTTTTCCGTGGTTTTCTTGTTTTGCCGACCCGTAAAATAGTCCCTAACCTGCTGCGACACACCCCTCGAAGTCCGGTTTCTCGTTTGTTTGTTTGGGTCGTCGCCAGCCACAGTAAAATATCGCCAGTCTTGTTTGCCGATGGTTATGAACATTTGTTGAACATTGCTCGAACTTTTGAACTTTTATTTGATGGCCTCATGAGTGTCTTTAGCGTCGCATACCTTCGTAACCAGACGCCGACACCTAACCAAGATAATCCGCCAAAACAAACACATTCGCCGTCAAAGAGCGTAGCAAGCGTCACACCATCTTCTATTTTGATAAACGTAGCTCCTCGCACAAGAAAAATGACGGAAAAAGGAAAGGCTTACCAGTTAGGGGTTAAACAAGCTAACCGTGATTGTGCGCTTGCGAAACTGAATAAAGAGATAGAGAAGATCAATGTAATGCGTGACTTGCCCGAGACAACAATTGAACAATTATCCTCAGAGAGGGATTATTTAGATCGCTTGAAGGATGAGTTTAATGACGCGCAAAAGGCGTACGATGACTTGCTGGAATCGCCAGAGGAAAAGGACGCCTCTTATCAGTGGTTTGATATTCGCGATCGAGAGTTTACGGAATGTAGGATAAGAATCTGCGAGCGCATTCAGGCACTGGAGAAAATATTCACTCGACCTCCATCCGAGAAATCCAGGCACAGTAGGAAGTCGTCTGTCAGGTCTTCTCGGTCTTCCGCGTCCCATCGAATTTCTCTTGCCTTAGTCGATGCAGCCGCTAAAGCAGCGAAGCTACGAGCCGAAATGGAACTTTTCGATAAAGAAAGAGAAATAAGGCGCCTGCAACTTGAAAAGGAAATAGCAATTGCGAATGCCGAAGAGGATGCAATTAAAAGAATAATAGATGAAGACAAAGTATCTATTAAGGAAGAAAACAAAGGCGTGAAACAGGATCTCGAACCATGCACGAGTGGCGAAAAGTTTATTAAAAATGAGAGAGAATTTCCTATACACCCGAACGTTCCTCCCTTCGTCCCAAGTAACTTTCCAGAGTCTCCCGAGATCTTGCGACCAGAACCGTTTTTCTCATCCTCGCAGTACGTTAGTCCAGATATCAGCGCTACCATGCGCGAGATAGTTAACCTTCAAGCAAAACAAGCAGAGTTAAGTTCGCTGATAATAAGCCAACAGAAGACTACCCACCTTCCAGTAAAGGAGCCGCCCATCTTTTCTGGAGATCCATTCGCGTATCCAGCGTTTATAACTGCCTTTGACTCCATCATTTCCGCTAATGTGCCCTCGGACAGAGATCGTCTCTTCTTCCTAGACAAGTACACTAAAGATAAGGCGAACGAAGTTGTGAAAGGATTTCTAGCTATGAGCTCGGACAGTGCTTACAAAGAAGCCCGAAAATTGCTTGACCACCGCTTTGGCAATCCAGTGCATGTAGCAGAAGCGTATAAGTCTAACCTTAGAAAATGGCCGCAGATCAGTGACGGAAATAGTAGTGGACTTCAGGAGTTCTCTGACTTTCTTGTGCGATGTGAAGAAGCGATGAAAACAATGAAGTCTATGGGAGATCTTGACTCAACACAAACACTCCTTCAAATCAGTGCTAAGCTTCCTTCCTATTCTGGCGTTAAGTGGTGTAGGCATGCCCATGAAGCACAAACGAAAACAAAGAAGATTATCACCTTTAGCGACTTCGTAAAATTCGTTAAGGAAGAAGCAGAATTAGCGAACGACCCTATTTTCTCACCAGACGCGCTAAAGAAAGAAAGAAATAAGACGGTGACAGGAAACCAACCGAGGTTCGGACGGAAAATTAGACCAAAGAGCAAAGGCGTTGACGGAGCTAGCGGAACTTCTCTTGCGACCAGTGGCTTACCCTCGGAATTGAAAATTGCCAGTGGGAAGTCGTACCAGCCCTGTCCTCTCTGCGAAGGCCAGCACTCACTCGTTAAATGCAGCAGTTTCTTGAAGATGTCAGTAAACCAGCGCAGTGATGTCATTCGTGAAAAAGGACTTTGTTACGGCTGCTTTAAAAGGGGTCACATGTCAGCGGGTTGTCCTGACAGGTTCACTTGTGAAGAATGCGGAAGGCGCCATCACACTCTCCTCCATAGAGTAAATCCCAAGTCCAGTAGCTCACAGCCAGACACGAAAGCAAAATCGAGCGTTCATCAACCCAAGAAGAAAGAGCCTCAAAGAGAAGCCAGGAGTGAAAGCAAGCCAGCTCCCGAATCATCAAATTCAAACGCGATTAGCGCGGCACACAGCTCAGTCCTGGGAAACGCAAGCTTAATCACCAATTGTCGAATAGTCTTGGTCGATCTGTTTCACAAGGCCTGTCCCGAGAAGCAAATAAAGGTGTACGCACTCTTGGACGATGCAAGTGACACAACCTTCGTTACCACCCACGTGCAAGAGAAACTCGGCATAGAGGGTGTTCAGACCAGTTTGAACCTTAGTACCATGCTTGGTCGTGAAGTTTTAGAAGTAGAAAGAATCGATGGTCTAATAGTACGAAGACTTGACGGACGTGCCCTAGTTGAGCTACCGAAGGCTTACGCTAGAGAATGCATTCCATCCAGACGAGACCAAATCCCGACACCGGAGGTTGCGGATAAGTGGCCACACCTTCAAAAAATACGCGATAAGATCCCGCCCTACGAAAGGAACGCAGAAATGGCTTGTTGATTGGTTGCAACTGTCCCAAAGCAATCAAACCAAAGGAGGTTATACATGGCACGAGTGAAGATCCTTATGCAGTTCGCACTTTGTTAGGATGGTCTATCGTGGGACCTGTCGTGACCTTAGACAGCTCTTTAGAAGACCACGCCCTGAATTCCACATGCCATCGTACCCTAGCGAGAGAGAGAGTTCCCGGAGATCGTGAGAGCCGATTGAGTTTCGTGCTTAAAGGAAAAACAAAGGAGTTGATAAATCCAACTGCGATCAATCAGATGTTCGAACTAGATTTCTCAGATCACAAAAACAGCGGAAGGCATGGTTTGTCTAAAGAAGATAGACGATTTCTGGAAATAGTCGAGCAGGGAATTCATCAGTGCGAAGACGGCCATTACGAACTTCCGTTGCCACTGAAAGCCGAGCGCATCGAACTGCCTAATAATAGAGAGACAGCTCTCCGCCGTCTTAATCAGCTGAAACGAAGATTTCAAGCTCCAAAGGGACAGAAATATAGAGAGGACTATGTAAACTTCATGAAAAACATCATTGAAAATGGCTATGCAGAGAAGGTACCAAACATGCACAAGTCAGAAAGGAACAATGTCTGGTATATCCCGCACCACGGCGTCTACCATCCAAAGAAACCAAATAAAATTCGCGTAGTTTTTGATTGCGCAGCGGAACATAGAGGCGAATCTTTAAACAAGCACCTTCTTCAAGGCCCTGACTTGACAAACAACTTGACCGGGGTACTATGCCGCTTTCGAGAAGAATCCATCGCCTTTATGTGCGACATAGAAGCCATGTTTCACCAAGTCAGAGTAGACGAAAGCCACAGAGATTTACTTCGATTCCTCTGGTGGGAAGACGGTGACGTCACTAGAGAACCAGAAGAATATAGAATGGCCGTTCATTTGTTTGGAGCCACTTCATCGCCTGGGTGTGCGAATTTTGCCTTGAAGTCAACTGCGAATGACTACGAAAGTGAATTTGGTGTTGCTGCCGCAGATTGTCTTCGAAACGACTTCTATGTTGACGACGGTCTCAAGTCTGTTCCCTCAGTGGATGAAGCTGTAACGCTCATTTCAGAAGTGAAGGAAATGTGCAAGAGTGGAGGTTTTAACCTTCATAAATTCGTGTCGAATAGTAAAGACGTCATCAGAAGAATCCCAGAGTCAGATAAAGCAGATGGCGTTAAAGAGCTCGATTTGGACCTCGATTCGCTTCCCTTAGAACGTGCTCTAGGTGTGCAGTGGTGTATTGAGTCTGACTGCTTTCAGTTTAACATCGTCTTACGGGACAAGCCGTGTACTAGAAGAGGAATACTTTCTACGATAAGTTCGATTTTTGACCCACTTGGCTTCGTTGCTCCGCTCTTGTTAGACGGGAAGTCAATACTTCAGGAGTTATGCCGCCTTGATGTAAGTTGGGATGACCCGATACCTGACGATATAAAGATCAAGTGGGAAAAGTGGAGAGCAGACCTGTTGAATTTGCAGCAAATTTCAATTTCGAGATGTTACAAGCCCGAAAACTTTTGCCCTGTTGTGCGGACTGAACTCCACCACTTCTCAGACGCAAGCGTCAAAGGCTACGGTCAGTGTAGTTACGTGAGAATGACTGATGAGCAGCAAAGGATCCACTGCACCTTAGTCATGGGAAAATCGAGAGTTGCCCCCCTCAAACCTGTAACCGTACCGAGACTGGAACTCACCGCCGCTGTTTGTTCTGTGAGGATTAGCCAGCAGTTGCGTCGGGAATTGAGCTATCACATCGACCAAGAGTACTTTTGGACAGATAGCAAAGTAGTCCTTGG
Source organism: Porites divaricata (assembly GCA_038088405.1). Classification (NCBI taxonomy): domain Eukaryota; kingdom Metazoa; phylum Cnidaria; class Anthozoa; order Scleractinia; family Poritidae; genus Porites; species Porites divaricata. The sequence continues at coordinate 681,072 of JBBMOI010000003.1, forward strand.
ATACATAAGCAATGAAAGTAGGCGATTTCATGTATTCGTGGCTAACAGAGTTCAAGAAATTCAAAATAGCACTTCAGTTGAACAGTGGAACTACGTCGAATCAAAACAGAACCCTGCAGATGAAGCTTCGCGAGGTGTTAAGTCTCAAGAGTTGTTACATTCTCGCTGGATCAACGGACCTGCCTTTCTTTGGAAAACTGAAGACCAGTGGCCAATAAACCAGGATCACAGCGAAGGCCCCATTGATCTCCAGAATAACGACCCCGAAGTCAAGAAACATGTTACCATGGCAACAGCACAAATCGTCAAAGTAGATTCAGAGAAAGCAAGCCTGTGTGAGAGAGTGAAGTACTTCTCTGACTGGTATCGCGCGAAACGAGCGATTGCTCTGTGTATACGTTACATAAGAAGTTTAAGAGCGCGAGTACAGAAGAAGCAATGTAAAGAAGAATTGACACGAGAAGTAAAAGTCACTGATTTAGAGAGCGCAGAACGCGCTATCATTCGTGCAGTACAGACAAGCGCATTTAAGGAGGAGTTAGACGTCTTGAAGCAGATAAAGAGGAAGAATCCAGACCCTAACAATAGAATCTTTGCGCAACAGAGGAAAACTAATATAAAGACTTACAGCTCACTGTACAAGCTCGATCCTTTTGTTGATGAAGATGGAATTTTGCGAGTCGGTGGACGTCTTAGACGTGCAAGTCTGTCAGATGACATGAAGTTTCCCATCATACTACCAAGAAATAGCCACGTTACCATGCTCATTGTCAGGTACTTTCACGAACGCACAAGTCACCAAGGCAAGACCATGACGCTCAATGAAGTACGATCCAACGGATTTTGGATAATTAGTGGTTCAGTCGTAGTTAGTAGCATAATCTCGTCCTGTGTCAAGTGCAAGAAACTACGTGGAGCAGTTCAAGAACAAAGAATGTCAGACCTCCCAGAAGACCGTTTAGAGACTGCCCCTCCCTTCACCTACTGCGCCGTCGACTATTTTGGTCCCTTTATCGTTAAACATGGCCGGAAGGAGCTGAAGCGTTATGGTGTTTTGTTCACTTGTATGGCTTCGAGGGCTATACACCTTGAAACATCTAACTCCCTCGACACAGATTCATTTATCAACGCCCTTAGACGATTTATCAGTCGGCGAGGTCCCATCCGCCAGTTAAGAAGTGACCAGGGAACCAACTTTGTGGGAGCTCGTAAAGAACTTGCACAAGCGTTAAGTGAAATGGACCAAGAAAGAATCAAGGCAACGCTATTAGAAGAGCAGTGCGATTGGTTTTCCTTCAAAATGAATGTCCCAGCAGCGAGTCATATGGGAGGTGTCTGGGAACGCCAAATTAGAACCGTTCGGAGCGTTCTCTCGTCGCTGTTAAACAACAACGGACGACAATTAGACGACGAGTCTCTTAGGACTCTGATGTGCGAAACAGAAGCGATTGTTAACAGCCGACCCTTGACAGTGAACCAGATTTCAGATCCAGATTCTTTAAGTCCTTTGACCCCGAACCAGCTGCTAACGATGAAGTCAAAAGTCGTTCTTGCCCCACCAGGTGTCTTTCAGCCAGCCGACGTATATTGCAGGAAGCGTTGGAGGCGAGTCCAACATTTAGCGAACGAGTTTTGGTCACGTTGGAGAAAAGAGTTCCTGCTTAGTTTGCAAGAACGCCAGAAGTGGACACGCCCAAGCAGAGATTTACAAGTAGATGACGTTGTAATCATGAAGGATGAGAGCCTCCCTCGTAACGCTTGGCCGTTAGCACGTGTATCAGCTGTTTACCCCAGTGCAGATGGGCAAGTACGTAAAGTCCAGGTAGCTCTTGCGGATAGTTGCCTCGATTCCAAGGGGAAGAGAACTGGTCAGTTACGGTACTTTGACCGACCGATCCACAAGCTGGTACTGCTGATGCAAGTTAAGAATTAAGTGAGAACTTTCCGGGGTAATTCCCCGACGAGGAGCCTTGAACATTGAACTGAACTTTGAAGAGAAAACATGATTGTATGAACATTATTAAGTTGATTATTTAGTTGATTTAGTGAAATAATTTGATTATTTCAGGGGAGCCATGTAAAGGACAATACATAAAGAACAATACCTTTCATTGATTTCGTGATTTTCAGGCTTTGATCTTAGTTAACAGCGTAGTTACAATGTTTACCTGATTTCTATTGGTTTCGTAACAAGATATTTCGGCGTCCCCACGCGGATATAAAAGCGTGCGTTAGCGTCCTTTTAGGCAGTAAGTCAAGTAGGATTCGCGTCGTGACATCGTTTTTTGTTTCGTTTTTAACCTTTGCATTGGTACAAGCGGGACCGATATTTTACGGTCAATCTTTGGTCTATAGATTTGGAATTTGGAATTAAATCACCGTTAACCGTCACCTTTGGTTTTCCGTGGTTTTCTTGTTTTGCCGACCCGTAAAATAGTCCCTAACCTGCTGCGACACACCCCTCGAAGTCCGGTTTCTCGTTTGTTTGTTTGGGTCGTCGCCAGCCACAGCTATGTATATTCTATACTATGTTAATGAAACATATTTGCAGCCTATGTTTTTACTGTGTGACATTTTAAATTAGTTTTATCATGACATAAAGGCTACATATATAGCTTTTACATAAACGTATTTTTTCCTATGTCACTCATATAAAAAATAATGTAGTCTATGCGTTTCCTATGTGATATTCCAACATAGCATTTAACATACTACGCATGTTGATGGTACAGCTAGGTTAAATTACGATTACAAAAGCCATACATCAAATGTAAAAAGCAGCATTTTAAACTAAAAAGCTTAAAACTAATATACTGTAATTTTTTTGCGCTTAAGAAAGTTTTTTAGTGAGAATTAAGATTATAATTTTTTTGTTAACTGAAGCAATCTCTGCATCCATCATTCCAGCCTTAACTTTCCTTTCTAGCTTTTACCTGGTGTTTCTACACTTGAAATCATACTTCCATGCATCCTTTTCTCCTTTTATATTAGCTCCTTCCTTCGTCTTGATTGTGGACGACTCCTAAATACAACTGGTCAAAACTGCGAAACGCTAGCTGCAGTCCTCGGTGACGGCAAAACGAGCGACTAAATACAGGAATGGCTCCGACCTGTAATTGGAGGATAAAAATAGTTATTATATAATAAGTTAAAGCTTAACTTTCAGCCACGCGTCACACTGGAGAACGATATCACTAACGTCATCGTGATGTGTGACTTTTGTTTCGTATTACGCAATGAAAGTCTTCAATCGAAAGAAGCAAGAAGTCGATGTATGAACCTTACAATTTCACTTACATCGACCAGAACGTTTGTCTAGTGTTAAACAGTATCAACGGTGATGGGAAATTGTCACAGCGTTGGCGAACAGCTTCAGTTCGGACTCAAACACTCGGAGCTATTCCTGTATTTAAACCGCTGACGGGTCAATGTACAGGAATGGCTCCGATCTGCAGAAAGCCGAGACTTGTCACATGGTGATGTGCTTTGGTGGGGTGGGGGCGGGGGGGAGTGGTGGGGCTTGGTTAAAAAAAAAAAACGAACAGAAAATACAAACCTTCACGGAAAAAATGTCAAAATCAACGCAAATAAAAAAGTGGATAAAGGAACTAGACTTTATATTTATCTGACTGTCGTTGGTGATTGTGTTACGGGGTTGTTTTTAAATGTTTTGCCATGATTTGCATCACCCGGCAAACACTTAAAATTTTCGCGCGCTGACCTTGCGTGACCAACCTATTTAGCTTATTTGTATTGTACCCTCTGGTTATAATCGCGTCAGAACGTCCTACCCTCCCCCCCCCCCCGCCCCCACCTCAACTACCTTAGTTTTAGTTTTCTAAAATTGATTTGTTCAAGTTTTGTCCGAGGAAAAAAAAAACTTTTAAACAGACCATTTAAAAACAACCCAGTAACACAACCACCAACGACAGTCAGATAAATATAAAGTCTAGTTCCTTTATCCACTTTTTTATTGCGTTGGTTTTGACATTTTTTCCGTGAAGGTTTGTTTTTTTTGTTCGTTTTTTTTTTTAACCAAGCCCCACCACTCCCCCCCCGTCCACCCCACCAAACCACATCACCATGTGACAAGTCGCGGCTTTCTGCAGATCGGAGCCATTCCTGTACATTGACCCGTCAGCGGTTTAAATACAGGAATAGCTCCGAGTGTTTGAGTCCGAACTGAAGCTGTTCGCCAACGCTGTGACAATTTCCCATCACCGTTGATACTGTTTAACACTAGACAAACGTTCTGGTCGATGTAAGTGAAATTGTAAGGTTCATACATCGACTTCTTGCTTCTTGCTTCTTTCGATTGAAGACTTTCATTGCGTAATACGAAACGAAAGTCACACATCACGACGACGTTAGTGATATCGTTGTCCAGTTTGATGCGTGGCTGAAAGTTAAGCTTTAACTTATTATATAATAACTATTTTTATTATATAGACACGAGTGTTTTACTGGGAAATATACCACTCGTAAAATTCATAAGCGCTACATCCGGGACCCGAGTGGTTTATTTTCCATAATCTCACTAGTGAGTTTATCGATGACGTAATTTCGGTCATTTCCCTCTATTACTTTATCGATGTCTTTTTGTCTATATAATAAAAAGAACATTACACGGCGGCTTGAAGATATGAATTTTATTTTCTCGTGGCAAAAACAATATTTTACTCACTCGCTGCGCTCGTTCGTAAAATATTGTTTTGCCACTCGAAAATAAAATTCATATCTTCGCGCCACCGTGTAATATCCTCTATTTATCCTCCAACTACAGGTCGGAGCCATTCCTGTATTTAGTCGCTCGTTCCTCGGTGTTTGTCCGCCATTTTGTTTCTACTAGTTCCCAGGGAAGTCCGTGAGTTCAACACATGCGTATTTTGCGTTTCATCGTCACGTGTGCCTTTTCAACCAATGAAAAGGTGCGAAAATTGTTTCATTCCACGCGGGCGCTTTCAATTCGAAGAAGACGAACTGCTAAGCGTGCGTGTAAAAGAAGACGCTTCTTTTTACTTCAATTTAAAGACTTTTCCTGCCAGGTTCAACAATAAGTATTCCTGACATCGGTAAGTGATATTTTTCTCAATTTAAGTTTCGATTTGCTTGTGTTTTCTCCCCTTTTCGTGTATCTGAACAAGTTGGATTGGTCACCATTCGATCACGCTTTAACACTCGTTCGATTCGTTTCAGTTATAAAAATTCCACGTTTATTTGCCTTAAAATCTCCACTTTTCTGTCGTTGCAGTCACAAGCAAACTTTATGGCACTGACAAGCATGACATCAGCCAAGAGTCAACACGATAAGCAAACTTTAACTTGAGGTTTCGATTCACTGAAACTGCTGCATATAGTTTTTAATTTTCTTGTTTCAAAACCTATTTCTTACTAACGTTCAAGGCATTCTATGTCATTTTTTAATATTTTTTCTATTCATTTCTGGTGATTATTCCGAGCGTATTTTAAAACCTACACTTGCTTGAACAAATCGAAAGCTATACATACATGAAAGACTATTCAACTATGTAAGTTCTATTTCAACTCTAGTTAAAGGCTGTGTACGTGATATGTTTTACCTATACTACAATACTATTAAAATACTATTTTAATCCTATGCAAAGACTATATTTTGTTCTGTGTTTTCCCTATTTTAATGCTATGGAAAATAAGTCAACTGTATATAAATGAAGGCTATGTTTATCATATGTTTTCTCTATTCCTATGCCATTTAAATTCTAAGCAAACCCTATTCTAAAGCTATTTAATAAACTGTTCCCTGTTCCATTTTACTAATATGTAAACTCTATTTCAGTCCTACTATGTGAAGGCTACTTTTTTTCTATGATTTTTCTATAAGGTTGACTATGAGATACGCTTAGGATAAAAGGAGGGATCGCACCTTAGGTATAGCTGGGATCCCGGATGGGATTGGTGGGATCCCACCTGGGATGAGAAGACAGGTCACACCTCCGATATACCAAAAATCCCAGGTGGGAATGGCGGGATCCCGCCTGGGATTAAGGACGGGATCCCATCTGGGATGTTTCATAATCCCAGGTGGGGTCCCAGGCGGGATCCCACCCAGGATCCCACCTGGGACAGACCTGGGATCCCGGGTGGGAATGGCGGGATCCCGCCTGGGATTAAGGACGGGATCCCATCTGGGATGTTTCATAATCCCAGGCGGGATCCCACCAATCCCACCCGGGATCCCACCTGGGACAGACCTGGGATCCCAGGTGGGATTGGCGGGATCCCGCCACTCAATTTTACCTGGGTAGTGCACGAGGAAGAAACATGCTTCTCTTTGCATAAAAATTTTCTTCTCTGTAGCAATGACAAAGACATTCCAACACCTAAAACTATGGCAACCTACTTCTATTGTTTCTGCATTGTCTCATGAAAGTGTGAGAATTGTTAACCGCTATAAAGTTCATAAGAGACCAAAAATGGCAGTAGTCTTTGAAACCTCGTTTTTGCTTGCAAAGGCTAATATGTACCCCACTTTTCACAGGCGACGTTTTTCAATGGGCGCGTTTCTGTAATGAAACATCACGCAATCTAATAAAACGCAATCTTCATTGCGTCAGCGTGCGATGTGAACTGTTTTTATTTTAAACTCAGAGTTTAATTAAGCATTGTTTAAACATGTTTAAGCGTTGGTGTGAACAGGGTATTAGTTTGGTTAGGTCTGGTCCAAATATTGCATTTCACATGGGGTGAGACTAATCCAATTGAGAGTGGTATTTTATAGATTTCCCTCATAGCATTAAATTTTGAACATGTGAAATGCAAAGTTTGAACCAGGGCTTAGGCATTTAAGCAATTAGCTCATGGTTTCCTGGGGTGAACCCCTGCAGGATAAGCCATTGATTAATTTATACCATGGTGTAGAGTGATTCATAGAACATTATTTGAACCTAGTTGGAAACTCCCATCTGATTTCTAAAATTTCAAAAAATGTTGGTGATGATCGAGACTTTGAGTCTCCTTTTGTTAGTTAAGGAAGGTTTCAGCAGCTTGGCAAGTCTCAGATTTCTTGCAGTGAACCATTCACCATCTCTCGATCATGCCTATAGTGTGTTAAACTAGACAAGGCTTAATTCAGATGAATGATATGTACTGGTATTTATGAAAATTAGCAACTGAGACTAATTAAGGGTACTTGCTCACACTTCTACAGGTTAAATGAATTGGAAGACTTTTCACCATTAACTTTTCCAGCAAATCAAAAAGAACATTGTGACATTTTGGTTGAAAAACCAACATTTTTCATGAAGCTTGATGCTTGGTATGTTGAGTGCATCTCCAGCCTCTAGATAAAATTAAGTCCACCAACAAATTTTATAGTCCTTTGCCATTGATTGTCACAAATATACTGTACATGTCAACACTCATGTATTTATAATCAATCACCTGAAGGAATTACTGCCAAACAAGGTTACATATATCTTGTTCAGTCTATTGGCCTGCTTTTTGTATTAACTCTGCTTTGCTAAATCCATGCTGTCCTGTAAAGTTGTTGTTGTAAGTTTTTCTGGTTCATTATTTGAACGTGAAGACAGAAATGGCCCATTTCAGAGCCATCACTACCTCTAAGAATCTAAGAAATAGTTTTGCCTTACACATTCCTGTAACAGATTACATAACATGATGTATGCCACTGACAGCTGAGTTAGGCCAGGTTAAGTCAAATGCAAAGACCTGTGAAGAGTCTTTTCATGACCAATAGGCCCATGAAGATAGTTTTAAATTGTGGTGTCCTCTGTATCATGGTATGATTAATCCTGGTATCTCTTGAAAGGTTTTTATGAAAGGTTTGTTGCTCAAACACTGTGTCACTGAATTGTGTGACCAGGATTTTCCACTGCATAGCATATTTAACAATTAGTCAATAGCCCATGAGGGGAAGCTGAATGGGCTATTGACCCGTGGCCCTTGAGGGCGAAGGGTCTAATAGTTATTGTTTTACTATCACCCAACTAGTCGGACAAAAAAGGCAATAAAAAGGTCAGCAAGTGCAAGTTGAAGAAATAGTTATTTGGGAATAAAACGAAAGAAGGCGTCAGGCTTGGTTGTGCCAAATTTGCATAAATTTACATAACTGTCACTTTTTTGAAACACATGATACAAAAGCGGAGCTTGTGAAAACTCATTCATTCACTCAGATGTGAGTTGGTGAAAGTCCAACCAAAACTGTTCATAAAAAAAAACATCTTTAGCATAGTGCAGTGACCCACAATACTTTTATGAACTGCAAGGAAAGCTCAAGTGAACTAGATCAAGTTGGCGATTGATAATTGGGCCAAGTTTTCAACAGTTTGTCGATTTTTAGTTCATCGCATGTAGTTGTTGCTTATGATGGAAACAGAGCAGCCATGAAAGCTGAAAGACTGTGGCATTCCACAAAACACAAAGTGGCTGCCATTGTTTTGGTAGGTTTTCAAAATTGGCGAATTGCGCTACTCGAGGACTATTACTAATACAGTCCTCTAGTAGTGTTGCCAATTAAAATGCAGGATTTGCATTAGTCTACTAGTTTGGTGATACTAAAGGTTATTAGTAAAATGCAACTAGTGGTCTATTATCAATGCTGCATTCTGATTGGTTGAGCTACTACTAGGCTATATGTTATAGCATACTTACTGTAAGTAGCGAAAAGCGCAGACTTGTTGGCAGCAAAAAAGGATTTTTTAACCAGCTAAAGTTGTTTTGTCTTGGTATTTTTGACCAACTAGTTGGATTTTACTAAAACAATTATTCCTCTCGCCCTCATGGCCTCTGAGTCAATAGCCCATTCGGCCTTCGGCCTTGTGGGCTATTGACTTTGACTCAGAGCCCATTCGGGCTTGAGGAATAATTGTTAAATAATCACTACAGGGCTTAAAAAACGTTTGGTGTACCCACTGTAGTCCAGGGCAAGTAGTTGGTTTTGCTTGTCAAGTAGCTTTAACTGTAAAGTGCACAATGGGCAAGGGTCCAGGCAAGATATCCATTAATAACAAGATCATTAACTAGGACTAGCAAGAAGTGCAGGCTCTGTACAAGCAAAGTGTGAGAAATTCCTGCCCAAAGGATAAGCTGAAATTCAAGGGGTTTTTTAGTCCTGCACTATAGAAACCACAAGAATGTTGTTGGTTTGATTCTTTGTCCTTAATGTTCTTGCTTCCTCACAATTTTAGATTATTACCTACTGACTGTATTTTAAAACCATTTCCTTTTTGTGAAAATAAAATAATCAGCTTGTCATGAGCGTGGGACAAAGAGAAAGTCTGAGTCTCCAATGCAACAGAATTCAAACTTATGACCTTTTGGGAGCTGGGTAGGTCATCTAAGGTTTGAATGCTGTCAGGGACTCAGATGTTTTCTTTGTCCCTGCATGCTCGTGACATGCTGATGATTTCATTTCCACATTTGTTTCACTGAGCTTAAAATTTACCATCTTTCATTCTTTCACCATTTCGTTTTTGTTGCAGTTGTAAATATGTACCATCATTTCTGTGACTTTTTCAATCTGTATGCTACACAGCATGTCAATGGATCATTTGACACTGATGTCAATATTGTATTATGGGAAAAGGTCAGAGCAGAGTATGTTATTGTTGGTATTAATCCTAGCTCGTGTTACTGAAACTACTTTTTAAAAACGTTTTTTTGTTGAGGTTTACCCTTATCCACATCTGTTTGCTGCCTACCACATATATGCAGGTCACAGTTTTAATAATGCTATATACATATAATGCTTGAAATGTTTTGTGCATTTTTACATTAAAATGAGTCAACTACTATCAGTTTTTGCATTGTTATTATTAATGGTGAAACTATAATAAGTGCATATCACTTTTAAACTTTATAGTTGTAACTTGTATTTGTCGTTTTACCTTTCATTTAAAAACAGTGCTTTAATCTTACTTTAGATCAAACAAATGAAATATTCTTTTTTAATTCTAATAGACAAGGAAATAGTTACATTGTAGGTAATTGTCCATAGTAGTTTTTTTAATGTAGCTTAATTAATATTGTCCACAATTAGTTATTTGGATTCTCTTGTTAAAAACGTTGTAAAAATCAAACCTTCAAACTGCCTTTAAATCATGCCTTGCGTATTGTAAAAAAGTAAGAAAATTGGTTAGAACTGATGAATACAATGTCAAAGAATAAAGTTTTTACAAAGTAAGAGAAAAAGGTTATTGTATACAGTTAAAGCATTATTTTTATTTGCTTATGTTACGCGGGTAATCTTTTAGAGGACGAGTAGCTTGCAAACTAAACTGAACGCAGGGTTGTCGGAACAGCAACAAGAAGATTTATTCCAAAAATGAACGTAGTTTCCACGAAGTAAAACTCCACAACAGCACTTAACTCGATAAACTTACACGGCCTCCGCCAACTTCAATAAATTCACACGGCCTCTGCCAACTTGATAAACACTGCTTCCGTCACACTTGACTACACACGGCTGATCGTCAAAACTCTCTTCGCTTGTGGTAAACTAGTTAAAACTCCACTCGAATTCGCTTACTTATATACGTTTACAATAATATTCTAGAAGTTTCTAAATAGTCTAATTATAGAAAGATTACAAAAAGATTACAAAATATACCGTTTTAGAAACACTTACACAATATCCTAAAATAAACAAATTACGAACTCTCGCGAAGCTTCTAGAAAGTCACGCTAGTCACGCAACAGAGTTTTTCGTAACATAACCCCCTTTCAGTAGAAATTTCCTAAATTTCTCCTAAACACGAAAAATTGCTAACTGAGGGCAGTTCAATGTCAATAAACCTATTCGTCAGCTCGACTCAAGTAATCCGCTCCAACGTTGTCTGAGCCTTTGATGGCTTCAACTCTGAATGTATAACTTTGCAAAAACATAGCCCAACGCATAAGACGTCCGTTCGCAAACTTTGCACTGTTCATATACTTTAAGGGTTCATGATCCGTCTGCAGAACAAAGGGAACTCCGTACAAGTAGAGATGGAATCTCTTGATACCCCAGACTACTGCTAGGCACTCTTTCTCAATTGTGGAATAGTTCCTCTCAGCGCTTGACAATTTCTTGCTTGCGTAGCAAACGGGGAACAACAGTGTTAATGCTTCTGCATTAACACTGCACCAATTCCAGTATTTGATGCATCCGTTTGCAAGTAGTAAGTTTTCTTTGGGTCCGGAAGACGGAGAATTGGCTCATTCGTCAAATGAGACTTGATAGTCTGGTAGGCCTTCTCTTGTGCTTGTCCCCACTCGACCCTAGATGGTTGACCTTTGCGTGTCAGATCCGATAGAGGGGCTGCAATAGCTGCAAAGTTCGGGATAAAGTCTCTGTAATATCCGGCCAAACCAACAAACGAACGAACTTGCTTCTTAGTACCTGGCCGTGGTGCATTCTTAATCTTCTCGACATTCTCCTCGTGTAGACCAAGCACTCCCTGTTCTAGGCGATGACCCAAGAAATCAACGCAGCTAGCTCCAAAAATACACTTTGTTGGTCTAATAGTCATCCCAGCTCTCATTAAACGTGCAAACAACTGTCGGAGGGCTTTAATATGCTCTTCCCAGGTGCGTGTATGAACCAATATATCATCCCAGTAAAAATCGACGTTGTCTAAATCCGCAATTAATTTCTTCATAGCCCTCTTCAGGGTTGCTGCAGAGTTAATCATTCCAAACGGCATCTTTAAGAACTCGTAGGAACCATCGGGTGTTACAAACGCGGTCTTCGGAATATCCTCCTCTGGTATGGTAATTTGCCAATAGCCTTTACTAAGGTCAATCTTTGTGAAAAACTTATCACCACTTAGCTTCTGGAACAGGTGTTCCGCAGTCGGCATTGGTTCAGGGTCAATAACAGTCAGCTTATTTAGCTTACGATAGTCAACACAAACTCGATTGGTGTTGTCTTTCTTCTTCACTACAACAACCGGCGACGCATAGGGTGAATCAGACTCCCTGATAACTCTCATTTTAATCATGTCGGCGATATCTTTCTTCAACGACTCCCTCATGCTGTAAGGAACTGGATATGGTCTTGACCGAACAGGCTCATCTGAGGTAAGTTTGATGTGATGCTGGGCGAGGTCCGTAGTACCTGGTGCCTCGGTAAATAGACTTGCAAACTGATTTGCTAGGCCCATAAACTCAGAACGCTGTTCGACAGTAAGATTTGACCCGGTGGCCACATCTGCAACAGATTCCTTAGCATCATAGCGACCGATCTCTAGGAAATCAACATTATCATCATCCTCCGCATCCTGTACTTCACATTCTTTAACCTCACAGTGCGTATCTTCCTCAGATTGATCATCTGCTTTTACCACCGCTACTGCTCCTTCTGTTGTAGCTTCATCTCTTTCAAAATACTTCTTGAGGAGATTCGCGTGGTAAACTTTCTCCTTTCCTTTCACTTTGACTCTGTAGTCGTTAAGGGCTACTACTGAACTCACTTCAAAAGGACCCTTCCACTGCATCAGCAACTTATTGTGATCTGTTGGTAGAAGTACAAGAACTTTCTCACCTGGCTGAAATTTTCTGGCTCTAGTCTTGCGATCATAATAGTGCTTTCCTTTATCTTGAGCCTTCTGTAACTGACTGTGGGCTAATTTAAGAGTGTCCTCCAACTTCTCTCGCAGCTCAAAAACGTACTGGTAGCTGTTCTTAACCTCCGGTTCCTCAACTTCTTTCGTCCAAAGTTCCTTAAGAATAGTCATTGGACCTCTAACTGCTCTTCCATACAGCAGCTCAAATGGTGAAAAACCAGTAGACTCTTGGGGAACCTCACGATAAGCAAACAACAAAGGGTTGATAAAGCGATGCCACTGTCTTGGTTGTTCACTACACAATCTCTTTAACATAAGCTTCATTGTTCCGTTGAACTTCTCGGTTAAACCGTTACACATAGGGTGGTAGGGCGTGGTTGTGATCTGCTTGATACTCAGCAATCGTGTTACTTCCTTCATGCAATCAGAGACGAACTGTGTACCAAGGTCACTTAAGATCTCTTCAGGAACTCCCAATCGACTGAAGATATTTACCAACGCCTCTGCAACAGTTTCGGTGTCAATAGTCTTTAAAGGAACGGCTTCAGGATAGCGAGTCGCAAAATCAACAAGTGTCAGGATGTACCTATGCCCTTCTTCGCTTGGTGGACTGATAGGTCCGACAAGGTCGATGGCCACTCTCTTAAATGGTTTATCGATCAAAGGCATCTTCTGTAATGGCACCTTCGGAACCGATCCTTTGTTTACAGTCTTCTGACAAACATCACACGATTTGCAGAAACGGGTTACATCACCTTGAATACCTGGCCAATAAAATGCGCTCTGAATCTTGTCAGTGGTCTTCTTAATACCTAAATGACCTCCCATTATAGATCCATGAGCCACTTCCATTATTCGAGGTCTTAACTGCTTAGGAACCATTACTTGCTTCACAGGCTTGCCACAATTCACAAAAGGGTGTTTGTAGATACGGTACAATATCCCACTCTTTACTTCAAAAGAAATCTCAGCTTGACCCTTCACTAGTATATCACCTCGGTCCCAGTACTTCCGCAAACTCTCATCTTCACTCTGCATCTGTTGAAGTTTCTGTTTATCTACAATAGGGCTCTCTCGGTAACTTGGTACTTTTAAAGGGGTAACTACACCGTCTTTCTTAGCTTGACTTCTCGTGGTTACAGCACATGCTTCTTGCCAAGTTGGGTCTGGTTCATCAGCGGGTCTAGCTCCAGGAACGTTACCTATTATCAGGTCGTAAATGGCATCTGGGAGACACTGCGCTTCCACTTGCCCCTTGAGATATGGTGTATCGACAGTAATTCTTGCGATGGGTACCTTCCTCGCTGTATTGTCAATGAGCAGCATAACGTTAAAATCACCAGTAAACTGGTCCTCAGACACAAGATTCTTCTTAACCACTATACCACTACAGCCGGTGTCTCTTAAGACATCCACAGTTTTCTCACCCACTCTTCCTTTTACAACAGGCATTTTCAACCGATCGCCAGATAGAGGTTCAAGGCAGGCATTGCTCACTATTGGGATCTTCTTACCACTGGCTAACAACAGTTTATCATCCTTGATACAGGCTCTAACTTCTTCTTCTGTAGGTTTAACCTCGGGTGGCTGAACTAAACAGCCAGCACTAACTTGCCCACGCTGCACAGGGAGACCATTTCTATTTTGTCCTCCTGACCTCTGTCTACCTGAGCGACAGTTTCTTGCTTCATGCCCTTGCTTGCCACACATGAAACATTTCTTGATCAGAGATGGGCAGTTAACAGCCCTGTGGCCACGAGCGTTACACTTGAAACACACTACTATCGTTGAATCATTCTGCTGATTCCTTGTTTCTTCCTTCTGAGGTAGTACCACAGGCTTCCTACTCGCGGGACTGAACAAATGTTTTCCGTGTGCTTCTAAGTACTGATCGGCAATCTTGGCTATCTGGACAAGCGTTTCCGGGGCTCTTTCACGAAGGTGAATAGCCAACTCTTTTGGACAAGAGTCAATAAACTGTTCTTTCACAATTAGATCTTTCAGGCCTTCAAAAGAACGCTCGGTGTTGGACAGCTCTAACCAACGCAACAAGTATCTATCCAGTCTTACTATAAACTGTTCAGGACTTTCGTCAACTTCCAAGAAACTGGTATCATCTCCGAGTATGAGAAAACAATATTTTGTCGCAATTAATTTGTTTGGCGATTGAGAATTCAAACTATATTAAAATAAGAAGAGCTTAGGGGTTCGTCGCTTTGGACTTTTGTGGATAAGATTCACATTCGCCGTAAATAGTTGTAGTGGCAGTGGTAGCGCAGTGGTAGTTTCTAACTGTTATCAGTTAGCCTGAATTTTAGCTGTGTCCCGAGTCGCAAGTTGAGGACTGGCGATCGACGCTGTCAAAGTGATTTGGGTATCCTCTGACGACAACACTGGTGAGAGCGAAGTTATTTGAGAGATACTTTTGCAGAGTATTTATATTTATCTGCTAATTCGAATGCTTTGCTAACGTGTTTGTTTCTTTGAATTTTGTGACGTTGCTTGGATTTTAATCCTGGTTTCCATATGATCGTCCGGATTGTCCCGATCCGATCGCCCCAATCGTTTCAAAATATTTCGAGACGATGCGGACGACTGGGGCGATTGGTAGTTTCCATATGATCGTCTCGATCGCCTCAAGGCAAGAGACGCGGGGTCGTCAGTGATGTCTCTGGGTCAAAAAAATAGAATTTTTGCGCGTGTTTTGCAAACAAGCCACATAAATGGATAGTTTTTGTTCGTAAAGCGAACCTCGTACCTTGGTATTTGCGTTTTCTCTTGATTTTGCGGCATTGAGAAGCTAGAATAGTTCCCCGAAGACACAGTATCTCTTCGAAAACTTGACGTCACGGACTTTCTCTAATTTCAAATACGCTGTGGCTATATGGCCAGTAACCGGTCAAGGTTTTCAAAATACTAAATGGCCGGCAGTTCTATATTCTCAGTAAATTTCACAAAATCGAAAGATTCCAGCTAATCTAAACTATCATATGTCGATTTAGAAAAGTCAAGCGATCCTGAAATGCTTTACAGATCTTTGGTCTAGTGTTTGGTTTGCGCTTGGCTCAGAGGAGGAAATCATGTTTTGTGACACTTAAAAATTTTTTCAGCTCGACTGCCGGTCAAGGTTTTCAAAACACTAAATGGCCGGCAGTCCGTTATTCTCAGTGAAATCGAAAAATTGCAGCTAATCTAAACTATAACATGTCGTGATCCTGATCAAATCAGCTGGTTTTGTGGGATTAGTCCCGAGTCTTTGGATCCAAAGCGTGGCGTGACAGACGATGTTTGACGTCATGCCATCTTGACCTTTCATGCGGCCTTTGCGGAAAATTTACTGAGAATATGGAACTGCCGGCCATTTAGTATTTTGAAAACCTTGACCTGTTACCGGCCATATAGCCACAGCGTATTTGAAATTAGCGAAAGTCCGTGACGTCAAGTTTTCGAAGAGATACTGTGTCTTTGGGGAACTATTCTAGCTTCTCAATGTCGCAAAATCAAGAGAAAAAGCAAATACCAAGGTACGAGGTTCGCTTTACGAACAAAAACTATCCATTTATGTGGCTTGTTTGCAAAACACGCGCAAAAATTCTATTTTTTGACCCAGAGACATCACTGACAACCCCGCGTCTCTTGCCTTGAGGCGATCGAGACGATCATATGGAAACTACCAATCGCCCCAGTCGTCCGCATCGTCTCGAAATATTTTGAAACGATTGGGGCGATCGGATCAGGACAATCCGGACGATCATATGGAAACCAGGATTAAAATCCAAGCAACGTCACAAAATTCAAAGAAACAAACACGTTAGCAAAGCATTCGAATTAGCAGATAAATATAAATACTCTGCAAAAGTATCTCTCAAATAACTTCGCTCTCACCAGTTTTGTCGTCAGAGGATACCCAAATCACTTTGACAGCGTCGATCGCCAGTCCTCAACTCAGTGGGACTCGGGACAAAGCTAAAATTCAGGCTAACTGATAACAGTTAGAAACTACCACTGCGCTACCACTGCCACTACAACTCTTTACGGCGAAAGTGAATCTTATCCACTAAAGTCCAAAGCGACGAGCCCCTAAGCTCTTCTTATTTTAATATAGTTTGAATTCTCAATCGCCAAACAAATTAATTGCGACAAAATATTGTTTTCTCATACTCGGAGATGATACCAGTTTCTTTTTCTTTATTTCTATATTTTTCGTTGTTTTTGTTGTTGTTGTTGTTATTTTATGTTATTATTTATTTTTACAAAAATTTTATTATTATTATTATTATTTTATTTATTTATTTTTTCTTGAAAATTATTTTATTTTTTCATGTTCCGGGATGTTCCGGAATGTTCCGGAATGTTCCATGTTCTGGGTTTTATCGACGGCCGTATTTTTAAGTAGTATTTAAAAAATGCGGATCCTTTTTGTATATATATACAACGAGATCAACGCGTCCGAGGCGCCACATGCGGCGAAAACGGTCCATGCTGTGTCAAAAACGTTGTTGCTCATTCTCTGGTACGCATTAACATTGACAACTTTGTATTGGCAAAGATTTATCCCACGGGCAATGCAATGTTTATCCCAACTTATAACAAAAGACAACGCAGTTGTCAAAAATCTGAGACACTGTTCAAACATGTCGAAAAGAGAATGCGATCTTACTTGTCTAGTCTCAGGATAAATATTACTTTAATTTTTATGAGTTCCTCAAGCTATCTCGTGCATGCGATATCGTGTAGAAGAATATTGCTAAAATATCGCTTTTTGTAACGTTTATTATCTTTTTTCTCTTTTTATCTTTTTACGGCCTGACCCGCCACCCGCCACCGCTACCCGTCACCCGTCTACCCGTCACCCGTCACCCGCCACCCGCCACCCGCAGAAAAGTCCTGCCGCTTCGAGGTCTTCTGCCCGGGTCTTCTCATCACGTACGTGATTGAAATGGGGCTGTTCGGAATAAATTCGTCTGTGAAAGCCATTAAGCTGCGAAATATTTGGAGATTACCTAACAAGTATGGTGCATTTGTACGAGTAATCAACTGTACTTCATGGCGTTGCTGTTCAGGTCATCGTGTTCACGTGGCTACTCCGCCAGTTTTCGACTCCAAGGTTGGATTCACCGACTACGAGAAAGAACGCCGAGACTTTCACCTTGAGGTTCCAGAATATTTTAATTTTGCCGAGGTCATTGACGAATGGGCACAGAAGGAAAAGGTTGGGACAAGTTTTGTACACATAGTACGAATTAGTAATCGACGAAACGAAACGAAACGAAACAATTGGTAATCGACGAAACGAAACGAAACGAAACAATTGGTATTCGACGAAACGTAACAATCTTTGACCTTAGAAAAAAGTGGTAATTGTTCTTCTGCAGCTCCTAACACTTTGGACATGATAGCAATTTTGTTTCGCTAAATACGAACGCCTGAGGCTCAGTAATTGACGAAGATCCCAATTTTTTTAAGTTTCACTTCCGGTTCAAAATGGCTGCCATTTTAAAACTCTTATTTTTCGCAGTTGACGGAAATTTTTGACGATGGCACCATATCCTATCTTTTTTTAAACAGCCGCCTTAGGTATTTGCTGACATTTTCTTGTCCAAGTTGCTAAAATTCAGACGTTTTAAAGAAAGTGTTAATTTCACTTCCGGTTCAAAATGGCTGCCATAAAACTCTTATTTTTCGCACTTAAAGGACTTTTTGGCGTTGGCACCATATCCTATCTTTTTTAGGGTCTTGAAAACTATTCAATTCAAGCACATATTAGTCTGCTACACAGCCGTTTTTAGTGTCGTCACGCAACGTTCCTCCCCACTAACGGCTGCTGAAAATTGAACCACAGTCCCTTCCCTTTGTGTTTGTGGTCTAACGAACAAACCAATCATGTATAAGAAACTTGACAATATGTGAGCCGCAGGGTGCTAGGAGCGAACACGCTTCTCAGTTTTCGACAAATCACTCAATCGTCGCTGAATTTTTATGGGCTCTGTGTCTGCAAGCAACGAAAAGGTTATTTGCAGAAAAGTTTGTGTTAAGCGATTAACAAAATTCCAAGTGAAAAAAAAGGTTTGACAGGCCTACAAGACTCTTACCAGGATTGGTTGGTTTTTTTTAACATGCATATGTATGATGAATTTCATGTGCCAGATGTGCTCATTGTGTTTTTGTACATGTGAAGACTGTGAATATTAAACTCTCAGGGGTACTGATTCAAACAAAAGCAACCTTTTAAATTACCGATAAGCGATTTCCCGAAACTATACCCGCAACTTTATAAACACATCTATGTTGTGCATCATATTTGCTCAACTTGCTTGCTGTTGCTGCTTATCTCAAAAGTTTTGAAAGGACTTCGACTACGACAACACTACTCTAGTCGATTGCTTGTTTTCACGCGACGATTTTGATTGTTCTGTCATTCACACATGGGACAACGATAATAGCAAAGCTGTGATTGGAGGAGTCACCATACCGCAAAGGTGGCGCGAACACCTTCCAGAAAATGGGAGCTGAATTCTAATTGGCTAATTGCAGGAAAGGAATGTGGTTCGATTTTCAGCAGCCGTTAGTGGGGAGGAACGTTGCGTGATGACACTAAAAACGGCTGTGTAGTAGACTAAGCACATATCTGCTCTACTAAAAGTTAATTTACATAACAAACTCGTAACATGAGCTTGGGACACCTGTGATTTTCATTTTCACAAGTTACAATACTCGTTTCGTTTCGTCGATTACCAATTGTTTCGTTTCGTTTTGTTTTGTTTCGTCGAATACCGTAAGCCCGTGTTAACAATAATTATGTGATGTCATGTCACATGGTCTAAGGTGGCTGAATACAGTTTCCCTAGAATTTCTTTTTCCCGTAATTTACTCTGCATGTTAACATCTGCATCATAAGGAGATATGTGACCAGAAATCTTGTAAAGAATAAAGTGCGAGGACATTAGCTGAGAGAAATGTCCAGAAGTTGTCCGTAAAAATTAAATCACGTGATCTCATACAATAATGGCAGCAACGACAACACACTACCGTGCACTTTGCGCACAAGTGTTGATCATGCAAGTAAGTAAGTAAGTAAGTAAGTAAAGACTTTATTTTATGAGGGTATAAGCACGAAATAGCCGGGGCTAATAAACTTGTGGCCCTCTAAATAATAAAGAAATAAATAATAAAATAATAAATGAGTATACTAAGCTATAAAAATACAAGGTAAAAAACCAAAGAATACAGATACTATAGAATCTACTAAATGATTTAAAAGATAAAATATAGCATTATAATCATCTCACAATTCATCAAGTAACTTAAATAGAAAAATGATCAAGATTCTGCTGTTGCTTAAAAAATTCATTCCACAATGCTTTTTTTAAAGAGTCAACTGAGTCCCTTTGCCTTACAGGCAAAGATAGGCTGTTCCATGCTTTGCAAGTTGTTACAGTAAAAGTTCTACCTCCTTCTGTTTCGCGATTATACCTCGGAGAGGTTAGGTTAAAATTACAGTACCTGGTCTGTCTACTGTAGATGTTACTGTTTAATTTAAGTAGATTGTTGAGATAAACAGGGACATCACCTTGTAATCACTTATAAGCAATGATACATTTAGATATTAAAGCGTCTTTATAAAAAGGCAACCATTTCAGCCGATTAAACAAGGGAACTGATGGTGCTTGATGAGGGGCATTCAGGATTACTCTAGCTGCTCGTTTTTGGAGCTTTAGGACCCACCCAAGGCTTTCCTTATCACAATAATAGTCCAGAGGACACTTGCATAATTAATCACTGGCCTGATCAAAGCATTGTAATAAAGTAATCTTTGTTTAAGGAGCAGATAATTCATAATTTTCTTTAACAAGCCGATGCGCTGTGAAACTTTCTTACAAACAGTCGTAATGTGCTCAGAGAAAGATAGCTTATCATCAATCTCAAGACCTAGTAGCTTAACGTTCATAACGTTAGTTAATAAACTGCCATTGCAAGTAATTTCAGGGTTATGGTTTATTTTGGTCGAGAGTTGCTTTCCCTTCACGGTGAGGACCTTGGTCTTTTTTTCGTTGAGTGGAAGCCTGTTGGCCAATGCCCAGTTAAAAACTTCTGATACAGATGTATTAAGAGATTCCTGCAGTCTTCCCATGCTGCCACAATCTGCTGACGATGTGATTGTAGTATCGTCTGCATAAAGATCGATTTCAGAGGAGCTGACATCAAGTGGCAGGTCATTAATAAAAACTGCGAAAAACAATGGGCCAAGTATACTGCCCTGAGGAACCCCATGTTTCATAAGCACCACGTCTGAGACGCAACCACCCAAATAGACAAGCTGGTGTCTGTCCGCCAAATAAGACTGGAACCACTTCATTGTTTCGCCAGCAACACCATATACTTTCAGCTTATCCAGAAGAAGACCATGATCTACCATGTCGAAGGCTTTACAGTAGTCTACTAACACCATGCCACTAACTCTATTCTTATCCAAATTGAAGAGCAATTCGTCAATATTATCTGTATGAGAGCGGTGTCTGTACTGTGATTCTTCCGAAAACCAGACTGGCGAGGATAAATCAGATTGTTTTCAGTTAGATAACTGTATAAGGAGTCATGCACATGTCTCTCGATAACTTTAGAAAGGACAGGTAACACAGATATTGGTCAAAAATTCTGAACGTCACGTGAGTCACCATTATATTCTTGTAAAGAGGAGAAACTTTAGCCGCTTTCCAACGACTTGGAAATGATCCACTGGAAAAGGAAAAGTTAATCAATCTCGCAACAACAGGTGCTATAACAGGTGCCACTATACGCAAAAGCTGAGAACTTATTTTATCAATGCCAGCAGCTTTGTGCGGACTTAACTTTTGCAACAAAGTAAGCACCTGCGCACTAGTGATGGATGGAATGACATAAGATGTATCAGGACTTTTTCTGGATCTGACAAAGTCTTGCAGCT
Organism: Porites divaricata; assembly: GCA_038088405.1. Lineage (NCBI taxonomy): Eukaryota > Metazoa > Cnidaria > Anthozoa > Scleractinia > Poritidae > Porites > Porites divaricata. Next base: position 702,558 of record JBBMOI010000003.1, read on the forward strand.
TTGAGGGGTCTGATGGAACTTGCGGTAATGTAGATCTTAACCTATCTGCTATACTGGAAAAATGAGCGTTAAAATGTTGCGCCATTAGCTTTTTGTCATCTTTAACAGCTTCCCCGATATTAATACTGTTAATATCGCGTCTGTTCCTTCCTGAGCCAGTCAGTGTTCTTATTGTCTTCCATATTCCTCTTGAATTGCCTTTATTTTCCTTGAAGGCATTGCAGAAAAATTTTCGTTTTGCACTCCTAATCATCGCAACTGCTTTATTTCTTACCGCTCTGTAATTAGACCAATCATCAGCATTATTGGAACGCCTTGCGGTTTTTAGGCAATTATCTCTCAGGTGTAGCTGTTTCAAGACAGAGCTAGTCATCCAAGGAGCTTGGACAGCGCGCTTTACACGCTTTTCACGCCAGGGGCAATTTTCATCAAGTACGCTATTGAAAAGTGACTCCCAAGAGTCCAGCATATCATCAATCTCATCAAATACGAATACTGTATCCCAAGGGGCCTGACTCAGTGCATCTTTGAATCGGTTCTCGTCGAATTGCTTCATGTCACGATATCTAATATTCTGATTTTTCTGCATGCTACAAGATGCGCGCTCGTTGTTATATTTGCGTACAGCAAAAATAGGTACGTGATCAGAGAGGCCACAGTTGAGAGTAGATATATTCAATATTCGCTGAGGATGATTTGAATAGATGTGATCTAAACAAGTACCGCTAACTGGACGAGTCACCTCATTAACTAGCTGCATGAAATTCATACCATGAACCGCTTTAATTAACCGATGTTTTTCAAAGCTCTTCTTATTTCTCCCATCAATATTCACATCGCCTAAAAATATTGTCTCCTTATTCAGCAAGTACACACGTTCCAAATTTGCCTCCAGAGATAAATCATCAGCTTTGGTGTATGAGGGTGGGCGGTAAATACTACCAATCAATAAAGATCGTTTCGACTTAAATGGACAAACTTCAAGCCAAATGACTTCAACTTCTTGATTTTCCAGATCAGTTCTACGAATAACATTCATGTTATCGTTTATATATGCCATGACACCGCCGCCAGATTTGTTTACCCTGTCTCTACGGTAGATAGAATAACCAGGCACCTCAAAGAGAGTATCCGGCACGTTCGGCTTCAAAAATGTTTCATTTAAAAGCAAAACGTCCAACTGCGGTTTACCAAGTTTTCCCAACAGAAACAGTTTTATCTGGTCAAATTTATCCAAAGTCAGATGATTAACATTCCAATGTCCGATCCGAATGCAATTGTGATAATGTGATAATGTGCTAGCAGGAGGCAAAGACGCATGTCTTTTTATTATATCTCTCAAATGGAGAGCTATTGCCTGCAAGCTATGTCCAGTGGGGCAGTCACAAGGTCAGTGTTAATTCAAGGGAGGCATCTAGTTCCAAAATCACTGACAACAATTGAAGTGAATCATTTATGAAAAACACGTAAAATGGAAAGATGTTACAGTTCCAATGTCTTACTTTTTTTTGTCTGGAAAGTGTGGATTATGAAGTTGTACCTAATTATTTTTTAAATCCTCAAATAAATGCCACATTCTTCTGATTTGGTGTGGTATTTCTTTGAGGGTGGCTTTTTTTGGTAATTTTGCTTCCCTCTACAGCATTTAAATATATTGAGGGCAGTGTTTTATCTAGTAAATATGGCATTTTATCTCAGGGTTTATTAGAGTATGCTATTTACCTTATTTGAGGAGAGAGTTATCCATTAAAAACATTTGCAATTGATGGCAAAAATGACCATGGATTTTATATTGTACACTATATTAACATCTTATATCCATCATTGTATAACCAGCATATTAATGTAGGAATGCCCAATTCCCCCACAAGAGTATATATTTTCCAGAATGTGGAATGACTGAACTTTAGTCATTAGGGTGATGAATCAAGTTCCAGCCAAAACAACAGCAACAACAGCAACAGCTTATTCAATTTTGCAAGTTATTTAGGACTATGTTACCCACAATTAGCAGAGCTATTCTAGGTGGGCAACAATACAATAATTTTCTCCCATAAATAACAGCAAAGTTCACGGTTCAAAAGTCGGGAAAAAAGAAAGTAACTAAAGAGAAAGCAAAACAATATGGACTTACAAAAAACAGAGTAAAAGGTAGCAGAATTGGAAATAATAGTAGTAAATGGTAAAACTATAACAAGTCTGATACTAAATAAAACTATGAATCTAAGGAAGGAGAACACTTTAACTGAATAAGGAGTTCAGGTAGGAACTGGTAATGGTTAATGGAGTCTAGATCTCTGGATATGAAAATTACCTGCAGCAGAAAATCTGGTATAAGCTCAGTTTGACTTTTGTTGATCTTGCAGGTTGATAAACAGTGTAGGGACAGATTCAGGTCACTATTCTATTGATAAGTAACTGAGATAAGCAGTTTTCCCCTAAGCTAAAACTCTATTTCGGATTGTGATTAGGATTAGGAGCATGGTGCAAAGAAAGTCATTTATACAGCTTGCCATTCGGGCAAGCTGAAGCTAACATTAAATTTTACTAGCCCAAACATCATTTCAGCTAGCCCCAAAAATGTTTTGACAAGCAGATTGATTTCACAGTTCTTCTGTAATTTGAATTCCTCAAAAAACTTTACTTGCCCTTTGGGCAAGTTAAGAACAGAATTCACTATCCTGATAGCAAAATCCACTAGCCTTAGGCTATCAGACACTACTTTCTTTGCATGCTGAGGAGACACTTGAAGTGTTGTTTATTTACCATAGCACGGTGACCTGTACTCAAGCCTGCACTTGTGAACTGTGACCTGCGGTTTGTTTTGTGCCAGCGTACACTATATGGAACTTGATTCACTCAGCTTCCTTACTCTAATCAAATCACTCAACTCAGGTAATTTTTGGTTTTTGGCCTCCCTTTGCGTCCACTGCAGTTAATACTGATCTGCTATGTATCATGGCCTGTTCTAGCATACATTGTTTGTCCTACCAAAATGTGAGTAAGTATCACACTAACCTGTGCAACATGCAATATTTTAATATTGGGGCAACTCAAATGTGGGAGAAATAATGAATGCTGAGAGCTGGCCATACATAACTTACCAGTGTTAATGTCAGGAGCTCCATACATTCCATTCGAATGTAATATTCTGATAAAGCATTCTTCCAAGCAAGTGAGTGTTTTAATTGTTATTGTTGTTTTTGTTTGTCATGTTAACATGTGTAGAATGGAAAGAGAGCAAAGGGACACCCAGCGTTTTGGTGGGTTGATGATAAAGGAATAGAAATAAAGTGGACATTCCAACAACTTGCTAAACGAAGCAGAAGGTAATTTCGATAATGAGGGAACGTTTTACCGCAGATCGTTTTTTGTCTAGTTGATAATATTGACAAAGTAAGTGCACAATTGATTTTGGGTAGCTGAAGAGTGGCCACTTTCAAAAACGGTCAAAGAGGCATCTTCCCCAGAAGCATTCTGTCTTCCCTTAGTAATGGTGGATCAAGAGAAATCCACTCACCGGGTACCCCCCGGGTACATTGTGTATTAGCAAAAACCTTATTACAAAATGCATTGGTGGATCCAGGGGAGGAGCACGGGGCCCCAGGTCACCAAACTGAGGCTCGAAAGACGGAAAAAGTTTTTTGAGACCGAGGCCGGACCTTTAACTGAGGCAAACTGTTCCAAATGTGACAATAGACATTTAATGTGGTTGAAAAATGTTTAAACGTCCCATTTACACAAACGCGCGTGAGATTGTAGACAATAAAATCTTAATAACTGGGCGCATGGACTTCAGATAATTATATTAAAACTGGGACGTATCATTTATCAGTGTTATTTATTTATGTATCATTTATTTATTTGTATCATTGGCGAGCCCATTTTTTGTGCTCTGTGATAGTTGTTGTCGCATGATTTACCTGTAATTTGTTTGTTTCATTGTTGCTGCTGTTTCTGAAAGAACCGCCAATGTTCTTGTTGGAGGTGGTGAAGTTCAAAGAGGAGACAGGGTCATGGTGATATTGCCAAGACTTCCTGAGTGGTGGCTTCTTAACATCGCTTGCTTACGAACAGGTAAAATAAATCATCATCACTACTTAAACTAGATAGCATTGAATTAAAATAACTCTGACAGGAGGCCGATGGTAGTATATTTTCGCGTTGGCAATGTTACTTTATCAGTTACCTCAGTAAGGAGAGGCAAACATGGCGAACGAGTTTCAGAAATTTAGCCATTCTATGCATACATTTTGCAATACGTCGCCATACCATGAAACTTACGGTAGCTTACGGTTACCCATACAGCTACTATACACAAACAGACTGTGTTGTCTCCTTGTTTTGTAATGGAATACCAAGGTAGTGGTTACACTGCGTGGTTTGTTATATCGGGGTCTGTTCCTTACATTTGACTAATGCCCCGTTTATATGGAGAAACCTTTTTCCGGGTAGAAGGGTCACTCGCACACCTGAGCTACCCTAGGGGAGGTGGGGGGGGGGGTAGGGGCAAGCCAACTTTTCCTACATTTCCGTGTAAACCGAACCGTTCACATGACAAGCAAACCGTTGGCACGCCTAGAGGGGTAGCCTGCCTAGCAGTCACCTTCCTTGTCGGACCAACTTTTCTGCGTATGACCACTTAGAGCCGGGTCAACTCAATCAAGGGAGACAATCAGAGCATGCGCGACCGCTTTTGGGAAAGGGGTCAACTTTTTTGGCTCATGTAGACGCTCGCTAAAGTTGTCTCTCCTGGGACAGTGACCTTCTTTCCGGTGACTATTTTTCCTTATTTAAGCGGGATATAAAATTGGGGACGGGAATGTCAGGTTAGCTACCAGTTTTCTACCATTGTCTTTCTAGGGACAGTTATCAGCCCTGGTTCAACTCAGCTACGAGCTAGAGACATTAAATCACGCCTGTTGGCATCCCACGCCACTTGCATCATAGCGGATGCGGAGAGCGCTAAATTGGTTGATGAGGTACAGTAGCACTTAAAAAATTATGTTTTAAACGTTTGAGTTCAGATTTCTCTGCTTGAACGCGCGCTGGGATTTGTCAATGTTTGTGCCGTATTTGGCCGTACAGCCCGCTAAAAGTGAAAATTTCCTTTCTTCTTGTCAGACCTCAGAGATACAGTAAATATGTTACTAACCTCGTTTTCTCGGTTCGTAAGTTATGGATCCCATGACTCAAGCCCGAATTGTATCAATTTATTGTGTTAATTAAATTGAATCTGGTAGCATGAGGAAGCAATCTCGTTTTCGTGCGGATATTGATCAGAAATAATTTGAATTTGATGGCTGATGTGTTGCGACTCGTTTTCGCAGCTTGTCTACTCAGGATACAATGACAAAAACTTTATTCTTTGTACAAATTAAAATACAAAAGTTGGATAGTTTGCCCCACAAATAGCTGGATACCTAGTCTTGGCGGGGTAAGACAAGAACACGAATAACACAACTATCTCATAAAAACAAAACCTTAAACTATTAGAAAGCCTTGCAGTTTGCAACTAAAAATAAAAAAACACAGAAGTTCAGTGATGTAATGAACACAGCGCTTACTGACGTACAATGCATTAAGACAAGAAGTCACTGACTCTTAAATGATAACACAGAAAAGAAAATACATTAAAACACATTAAAACCTTTAGCAAATGTATCCATGTACGTAGTTTTTAACAATCATGGGATTTGAATATAGTCATCCTCTATTTCTAAGATATCAAATAGCAAATTGCGGAGAACTCTTTTGAAAGCTTTCTTTGGAAGATCTGCTTTTTAGCGTGATATCTTATTCCACAGCTTTACTCCGAGCCGGGAGAGAGAATTGTTTTGTATTTCCAGTCTAGAACTTTTAACATAAAACTTTCCAGACGTAGACGATCGTGTATTGTATGAGTGAATATTAGACGTTTTCTGACCGGAAATAAATGTAACATGTTTGCTGGGGCTTTATCATTGTTGATAAAGTTAGTTTCGAGAAATAAAGGAATTGCATGGTCATGGTCTTGGCGCAATACAGAATTCAGGAGAGAAAAGAGAAAACCCCTTGGTACCTTGGGTATGGTTCCAGAGCAGCCACAATGGCTATTGAAATAATAGTTACCCCATATTTATATTTTGTGTTTCTTGGCTGTGAAAACCATTTCAACGTATACGCAACGTTGAGTTTTGAGGCTGTCAACTATCGGTATATAAACAATTTTTTCTTCCTTGCAGGTTGCAAAATTTTCTCCTTCTTTGAGAAAAAAGATACTTGTAACTGAACTGGATCAGGAAACTGAAGACAGGTACTCAGCCCAGCTTCTTCATTCACATTACCCCGGCACTGATGAGTAGTTCTCTTATCCTTCACGGCTCATTAGACTGGAAAACAGACAGGTTTATCTTTTACCTTGTTAACCTTGCAAAGGGAAACTGAGACGTGTAGACGGCGAGTGATACCTGGAAGCTCAAATGACTAAACAACCATGTGCCGCTTAACTATTGCCAGACCTTTAGCTTTGCGCTTTTGTGTTTTTTTTTAAGTCAAAAGAGTTCCCGCAGCATTTTTTGCAAAAATTAACTCCAAGGTAAAAAATAAGTATTTTCACAGGCATCAACTGAAATTTTACTCGAAATACCAATTGAGACGGTTTATTGGGAACAGAGAACAACTCCGAAGTTGACCACCATAAATAATCAAACCCTGCCTTGGAGCAATCCATGGCGTGTGAACACGTCTCCTAGTGAAGGATAGGAGGAAAAGTTGAGACAGGAGAGAAGAGAAAGGCAAGGTGACGGAGAGGGAAAGAGGAAGAGGCCCTGATGTCCCCTCCCTTATTTTTCTTCTGCCCGATGTTCTCGTCTGACTCCAACCGGACAGCCAATCGAACACACAAGGGTGATACATAAATATAATGGAAAGACGGCGGTATTTGACGTATGTTAGGTTTACTTCGAACACGCGTTACTGATGATTCTTTCTCACAGGAAAGGCTGGCTTCCATTTAAAGAATTGTACGAACAAACCTCCTCAGATCATGAGGTTCGTAATGCAGTTGACGTTTTTAGTTCTGCTAAATTGTTGTTAGTTGTTACCTTTGTTAACAAATAGTTGAGCTTCATCTTAATATGTTGTGCTTCTTTCAGTGCGTGAAAACGCTCAGTAACGAGCCAATGACGGTTTACTTCACAAGTGGAACTACAGGACATCCAAAAATGGCGGAGCACACACATGCTAGCTGTGGACTGGGGCATATAACCACCGGAAAGTAAGAGTCCTTCCATCAATTACACATACTTATTTCCGCTGGAAATCCTTGGGACCCCTTCCAATGGATTTTACATAATTAAGTTTGGATAGGCCTTTCCTTTATTAGCATACCGTATTTATTACATTATTATACCTTTTCCCTCAGGCGAACTTTATTAATCATTGACTTCTAATTAAACAATTAGCTGCCCACTTGAGGTTTTTAAATTTACTTTCTTCATTCTACAGGTATTGGTTGGACCTCTCACCTGAAGATATACACTGGAACATATCAGACACAGGCTGGGCAAAATCCGCCTACAGTAGCTTTTTCGGACCCTGGCTTCAAGGCGCCTGCGTATTTGTATATCACAAGGCTCGCTTCGAGTCCCTTGCTATTTTAGAGACATTGCAAAATTACCCTATAAGTACTTTCTGCTCACCCCCAACAGCTTACAGAATGATGGTCCAAGAGGATCTGGCCAGTTACAAGTTACCACAGTTAAGGCATTGTCTTAGTGCGGGGGAACCTTTGAATCCGGAGGTTATCGATGAGTGGAGAGATGCGACTGGGCTTGAGATCCGAGAAGGTTACGGGCAAAGTGAAACCGTAAGTACGCAGCTGGAAAATCTGAGAGCGATGTACAGAGTGACTCAAAACAGTTTTATTGTCACTTGCTAATTAAAAGAAGTGGTTTGTAGTGCTCAGGAATATATTATGAACGTCTACCCCTTTTGAAGAATCTGCGAAACTTGCAGATAAATTACTGAACTGGCGACTCAGTAATGGGCTAGAACTATGATCAACAGTAGTTTATAGTGCTCAGCAAAATGGGCTAGAACTATGATTAGCACTAGTTATAGACGGTGCTCAGGAAAATTTTAAGAACGTCTGGCCCCTTTTACAAAATCTAAGAAACTCGCCAATAAATTACTGAACTGGCGACTCAGTAATAGCTCTGAAGCTATTTTTTTTCTTGCAACATGGCGTATTTGTACCCTTAGAGCCAGAAGGAGTTAGATTTTGTCATCCAAAGATACGATATCAGTCTGTTATCTCCTGAGGTCAGTTGGTAGAGAAATTTAGAATCACAGTTACGGCAAACGGCAAACGTCAATTTCTACAGCGGATTGATCATGTTTTCCTTTAGTTACTTGTCGATTCCTGTTCATTACTCTCTACACAAAAATAAATAGATTTGTATCGGTTAGGTTTATCCATAAGGATTATCTTGGTTGGTTTTTAGCGGTTCACTTCATAATTTGAGAAATTGTTAACTTGAACCACACGTTAGCCATTTGCCATAAACGTTTTTCTTAATCTCTCTCTAGTGCGTCTAAAAGCTAACGCGACGGTACAGCACCTGGTGTAAAATACCGACTTTAAGATTAATGGAACTGGACACTGTTTCACTGATACCCTTCCTTTATGCTTCCTTTTGTTTCTCATTAAATTAGACCCTTTTGTGTGGTACATTTCGCTGCCTTGAAAACCGCCCTGGGTCCATGGGCAAACCTGCTCCAGGATATGATTTGAAGGTTAGTAGCTTACTCTATCTACTGTATGACTAAACTGTTTATTGAGGGGACTGCAGTGTCACGGCTACTGTCTCTATTTCATTTTGTTAATAATGCCAATTACGCGTCCTTTCTGGCTGCGGATCTTGAGAAATTACTTGTGAATAACAAAACCACAGCTTCGTGTCCAAGAAATATGTCTCACAACATTATATCAAACCATATCTATTCTCACTGCATACATAATTGACCCGTGACGCGAGAAATATGTAATTCCTTTAATTTCCGTCGTGTTGGGGCTGCGCGCTGGTGGCATGATGCATTGCGGCCCTTGCTTAGAATTGGTGGGTTTTTGCCCGCCTCTTGGCCAGTTCAACGGAGTTCAGTGGTAGTGACTTCAAAGTTTCGCCCCTCCCACCTTCCGTGGTAGCGGTTGGCGTCGCATGCCCTCCTGGCAGTCGCGGTTTCCTCCCATAACTTAGTTCCCCGTGTGGCAACAATAGGTATGCAGTGGGAATATCATACAAACTTTACAAACAACAAAAATGAACTGTGAAAAACTGTTAGGCTAACCTTTGCAAGTCTTCTTCACCTCTGTCCATATGTGTCTCCTTTTGTATTTGCTGTGTTATTTATAAATTCTTTTAACTTTTTGAGAGGTTATTTTTATGTTTCACTCAGTTTGGTGGCAGTTCCCATCGCTTGAATTTTATAAGATATCGTGACACAGCTCTCACTTGACATTCATTGAATGGCATATTTACCGAAAACAAAATGTCAGCGTTTACTACACGTTTTTAACGCACCCGTGACCCACGCGTTTTCCAGCTCTTGTCCCCGGCTGCTTGTCTTGGCCGCGTAAATTTGCTTTCAAGTTTGATTAGCTCATTGGATCTTGTGATTACCTCAACGGTGAAAACCGCTGTATTTACGAATCAAACAAGCCTGCAAACTACTTAACAGTATTGGGTGCTTGTAAAACATGTATAGCATTTCTCTCTTGCCTCGATTCGTGACCCCCGGTATTCCGTATTTCAGGTCTTCATTTGTCACTCGTCTCAGTTGGTTTGTTGTTTTATCATTTGTTAATCAGACGGCTACTTGTCGTTGTAGATTGTGGATGAGAAAGGTAGTGAATGCCCCGCTGGAGTGGAGGGCGAAGTCGTTGTGTCGATGACACCAAACAGACCTGTGGGTCTCTTTTCTCGTTATGTGGTGAGTACCGACGAAAGTAAACTTCGGGAGAAATGAATCAGAGAAACTCTGAAAAACAAAAAAGTACAAGAAGAGAACTTTATTCCGCAGTTAATAAGGCAAGTTTATCTTAAGAAGGGGCGAAAGGATTTACACATCCACTGAGCATCCAGAAAAAGGTGACGATGATGACGGTGACGACCAGTTCAACTCAGTAGCGACTGGAAATAACCTGATCTAATCGAAATTAGTTTAAGGCCGGGCTATGTGACGCTACTGTTGGTTTTCAAATGACGTCACTAAAATTCCAATTACAAAACTATCGATCCCTCTGAGATTTTACTTTCATGATGTATTAGCGGAAAACTAATTTTCACACAAAGTTTGGCTTCGGAAGGGTTCTTGGTTTTGTGATAGAGTACGCTTGAATTTCTAAGCTTTTGTGTGACTCAGCATTTACATTACGACCGAGAGAGCTGTCATGTAGGTTAAAAAGTGACTTATTTCGGGGAATTATGCTATACGAACAGTTTATGAATTAGAAAAAGCATTACTTTAATGTTCCTCGAGAGATAGATTCACGCTTTTGTAGCAAAACTCGGTGACAGATGTTTCTGTTGGTTTCTGTCCGCCATGTTTGTGCCCGTCCAGGTGGGCACCAGCATGGCGTCTCCATTCAAATCTCTATAAATTTTGGTAAAACATTTCTCCAGATATCTCGCGTACGAAATATTTCTCTGTCCTGAATCTTGCATATTTACCTCCTTTCATTTCCCATATTCTGGACTTTATCTATTGAACGGTTTTGATTTTGATTTTGGTCTATTTTGAATGGCAGGACACTGAAAACCAGCAATTCGCCATCTTTTTAAAAGCTAAAACTTTGTTGACATATACTTCTCATTATTGGAACTGTTTCCTGCCGTCTTTTGCAATGGAGAGGAAGGATGGACAGGGATTAAGACTTGAAAACTGAGCTGGACCAACTTTATCAAGATTTACTGAATGTTATGCTTTTGGGATCCAAAACACAGCAGACGCTCAAGGGGGTGGCCAGCAACAACATTTATTGACCAGTTATAGAGTAACAGCGGTCTTTCGAGGCAGGATCGTGCAGCTGTCATGGCCAACAGACGGGAATGAGACAGACTTATAAAATCAGTGTTTGTGCGCCCGAAATTGATAGATAGATGGAGATGCTTGAAAAAACACTAAAAATATCCTTTCGGTTAGTGCTTACTGATAAATTTGTATGATATCTTCTTCGTAGCTCTACAGGACTATATTATGCAAGTGAAAAGGCACTAAGCAATGACTTCAGCACATAATTGACTTAAAACAGCAATATCCACGTGACATAGCTCCATAAAATTGTAGTAGTCGGAAGTAGCCGGCAGAAAATGTGCTTCATCGGCAGAAAAAAGCCTAAATAGGCTTTCATTTTGCTTCTTTTTACAAGGCCCGGCCTCTACTCGCAGGGTACCTCAGTCCACACAGAATTTCACACTAACGGTTGTTTTGGTGTTACAGAGCACAAACCACTTAAGTCATACTATTGTTTTTTTTTGTCTTTGTTTTAAAGGATGACCCAGACAGAACAGCCTCGGTCATTCATGGCAATTTTTACTGGACAGGTAACACTACCAGTGTGAGAATGCTCAATAATAAATCAATAAATCTGAATAACTTATCAGCCTCTTTATTTGGTACGGTGGTAGTAAAATTCAGTACATACCAACTTGCCTATTTACGCCGTTTGGTCATTTTGCCTTGTTATCTTTATTTTTTATTCCTTCTCTGCATGAAGGAATGGAAAGTTAACTTTGATCTTTCGCGCAGAGTTAATCCGGCAGGGGCACGACAGAATGTTTCCAAGAGGCTATAATTTTAAAGCCCGTTTGTTTAATTTGGAGTTTATCTGATGTCTTAGGGGAACTTTGGTCGTCTGGAAAGTTTTTGTCTCATCCGAAAATTTTAGCCACCCTGATGGGTCCGATGACATGGAGAAACCTTACCTTCATTGGAAGATTCTAGGGGACGTTTAGTCTTCATTCCAAAATTTTCAGGAGACCTTTTTATTAACAATAATCGCAATATCTTGGAAATAAAATGTGAAAAACTCAGCTTCCAAAAATCGAAGGTAAGGTAGAAGCAAAACTCCGAATATCTTAGACGGGTGGAAAGGTTATCTAGAAATGTTTAGCATTTCTGAAGCTTTAGAAATTTCTAGGCAATATTTTCTCCTTCTAAGAGTGATTTTACAGAAAAATGTCATCAGGTGCCCTGTTAATATCCTTTGTAAGTGCTACGCGGCACAACATTTACATTTACCGTTCATTCTTTCTGCGATTTACCACTAAAAACTAATCCAGACGTCTTCTTTCGATTTCCACTTCGGCCAATTCTTGTTGGGAATTTTAGAATGATCTCCAGGACTTTAAATTACAACTCAGTGTCTGTTTCTCCTCATTGGAAAGTTGCCTTGTACTCAGTCTGACCTTTTACCGCTTTTTGCAGGTGATCGAGCTATTCGAGACAGTGATGGCTACTTCCACTTTGTCGGACGTTCAGATGACGTCATACTCTCTGCTGGGTTGGTAGTGAATGTTTTGTTTTACTGTTAAGTCATCACATGCCTTTTGCGTAAGATTCACTGCATTTGGAAAGCAGTTAAAATCAGTACGAGACTTTAAAATGAAATTTTCAGTCACAGTATTATGCAGCTTGTTATTTGTGTTCCGTGCGTCTCAATGATGTAAAATTACTGGGTGAATAAACATTATCATCACCACCACCACCACCACTAACGGTTGTGGCGGCGCGATTACTGTGACCTACTGGATCGCCTGAGTAATGAAGAGTGCTATTCATCATAGCAAGAACAACAACAACCGTGACAAAAAAAACAACAACTTACATATGAATTTGGATCTGTCGTAATTATAATAATTATAATACCAGAAGCTCGCCGGCTCAAAAACAGGCTATGCAGGTAATGAAATTTAGCCCCCTCCCCCCTATTTCACGGAAGCCAGTTCCACTTGTTTTTCTTTAACTCAGGCCAGTAGTCGGGCAGTATTACTGAAATGGCCTGAATTCTATAAATTTAAATAAATGAACAAAGGTCATTATTACGAGTACAAATCGGTATTGACGCATGATTTGATGACAGGTACCGTATTGGTCCATTTGAGGTGGAAAGTGCTTTGATAGAGCACAATGCAGTTGCAGAGGCAGCTGTTGTCAGTAGTCCTGATCCCGTCAGGGGAGAGGTGAGTAAAGTGCTTTTTTCAGTAACCCTCCTTCTCTCATGCGTGGGTAGTTTAGAACACAGTAGTAAATATATCCTTAAATGTGAGGTTCGGAGGAAGAAAAAAAGCTCTTTATTTTCGATTATTGGAGTGTCAATGAGACTATTTTTACGTCTAATAGAGACGGGACCGCCATTTTATGTGGGCATCAGAACCACGAAAAGGTCTAACCGTTTACAGGGATATAGCAACACCACCATTCCTCAGTTATTTTCAAACCTTGAGTATTGGTCTGCCTCCGGGAATCGAACCAACGGCCTCCCGCTTTGCAGTCAAGCGCTCTACCGACCGAGCTAATCCTGTTGTGGGGGAAGCGGGGGATGCTAGTTGACGATTTTGTCGCTGCAGTTTAACCCCACAAGGGGAGAGGGGAGGAAATTGGTCTTCCATGTTGCAATGATTCAATTTTAGTGCACACTTCAGATACGTTTTGCAGAGAAAGGGCTTGTTTACATGGAGTTTGGATAACCCCCCTGTCCATATAATCAGCTTTCATTTTATTTGATCACGTTTACATGATAGGTGCGGTGACCCGCCACATGTTACCTCACCTATCTGGGGTCCCCCACCTCCATGTAAACAGACACTTAAACACTAGTTTGTATTTTCTGGTGTCTCGTCTTGCTTTGTGCATAGTTATTAAATTGGAATGGTTATGAAACCTGTTAGTCTCCTTTGTTTTATGTTTGTGCTAGATTTTTTGAACCTGATCGTGCACAACGTTCGATAGCATTCCGATCACTGTGAATTTACTGAGCAATAGAAACATTGCATTAATTTATTCAGTCCAAATTTGTGAGCAAAAACCAAAGGACTGTGCTCGGTCAGGGAGCTTCCAACATAAACTAAAGCACCGTTGTTTTCAACTTTAATGCTTCAGTGTGTCGGCTTTCATAACCAGTCTCCTCTACTCACCATGCTTTGTGTTATAGTTTTTAAGTTATTGACTCGGTGCGCAGGTAAAATTGTACATCCATGAAAATATATTTATGATAATTGCTGGTTTGCACCTGACGTCTCGGCGGCCATGTTAGTCGGTGGTCACGAACAAAAGCATTTCTCTCCTGTGGGAACTAAACTCTATTTCCATTTAAATTCTTCGTGAAAAAATTCTATCGTATTGACCCCCAACATGGCCGCCTAGTCACGCGGTTGCAAACCAAGATACTTCTTCTTTATGTTACATTCATTGTTGTTTGTTCTCTTTCTTACTAGGTTGTAAAAGCGTTCGTTATTCTGTCGCCGCATTTCAGTGGTGACAAAGTCTCGTTAGTAAAGGAATTACAAGATCACGTTAAAGAAACTACAGCACCTTACAAGTACCCAAGAAAGGTTAAACGCGCAGTATTAAAAGTCTCCGTTGTCGTTTAAGTTTCAAAGGTCGTAACACTGCCTTGGCGAACTCAATAAATACCAAGAAAAGGCATTATGATATAGCCTGATATGTGCGTTCTCTCGCTTGGAGACACGGCGATGATTAAAGTTATCTCAAAGTTTGCGGATCTTTGCTGACGTCATTGTTTACATTTTTGCTCATTAACATACGACTTTATCCATCGTATGCACATATTAAATTCAAAAGTTGAAAGAGTTGGTTAATTTGAACAATTTGAGCAACTTTCAGCTTTTTGCAAGTAATAACAAAGAAAATATCAGCCATCGAAATTGCCAGGTGGCATAA